>JAFBJW010000077.1:5038247-5399342 GCA_016785235.1 Pseudorhombus dupliciocellatus
GTGTGTGTGTGTGTGTGTGTGTGTGTGTGTGTGTGTGTGTGTGTGTGTGTGTGTGTGTGTGTGTGTGTGTGTGTGTGTGTGTGTGTGTGTGTGTGTCACATTGACTGATTAAGAGCGACTTGATCTGATTTAGGAAGTTTGTCCCTGTCCAAAGTGAACTCAGTGATGTGAGTCAGAATGACTGACAGTTGTCAGTTGCAGGTGACACTGGATGTCCAGAGGGAAGGGGGCGTGTCCACTAAGGGGCCAAGAGGAGGCGTGTTTGTGATGTACAACTGTGCCAGACTGCACACTCTGTTTGACAGCTACGAGAGAGGAGTGGAGAAGGGTGAGGGCTAATTTTGATTTGACAGAGCTGCGTCCAGGTCCTGGGAGAATCAAAACCATCATTTCTCATTTTCTCAGATTACTTAAGCTATTTCACAGCCTTGTAGGTAATTTCTCCTCCATAGAGCTCGAACATGATTTGTATGTGTGGTCACTGTTTGCCGACAGGTCTCTACCCAGAAATCCCTGACTGCTCCCAGCTGGACTTCTCTGCTCTGAAAGAGGAGGTACCACTTTATTTCATACCATGTTATTGTGTTTATATTCCTCTCAGTCTCACTGGTTTCCTTCTTTTTTCATTATCTCTCTCCATCAAAGAATATAATCTGTGCTCACAGCTGGAGTGTGAAAAGTTTATTGGTTTCCAATAATATCAGCCGATATAAATCTTTCACAGACAGAACTGTGTCTAAAAATGTTTATTTTCTGAATTAAAGTTCTATATATTTGTATTTATGATAAAGGCTAAAACTGTTATAAACACACTTTAGAAATAATTTGCGTTTTTCTTTAATGTATACCTGCGCTGGTAAACCTGTATCAGAAATGTATTACTCCATGGTACAGGTATCGGCCCTGTCTCCACTGACACCTGATATCTTGTTTCTGATGTGACAGGGTGAGTGGCTGCTCCTCTTCAATTATCTCATCCCATTCTCCGAGCTGCTCGAACAATCAGGACAAGCGCTCGATGGGGAAGGGGGAGGAGCCAGAGTCAATATAAAGACTGAACAGGTAGATGAACAGACACGTGAAGTAAATAGTGTTGTTGAGAACTTAATGTTAATGTGACCGTTAAATGTGTTTGTGTTCTTCAGATCTGTAAATTTCTGGTGTCTCTCAGTAAAGACTTCAGCTCATACTACAACAGAGTCCACGTGCTGGGGGTAAGGATCTGTATATGTTTGTGTGTGTCTCCTTAGAGAAGATGGATTAGTTACACTCTAGATGTTGAGCACTTAAAAAACTGAAGACTCTTTTTTTGACTGGAGTTATTTCTGGGACATGTACTTATTTATTCACTAAAATGGATGTTTGTTTAGATGTGTGTAACCTTTCTGTTGCGCATCATACAGAGATTATAGAGAGTATTAAGAGCCTTCTGCACTGTTTGGTGACTTTGTGTGTTGGGTCAACAATATCTCTCTAAATCTCTCCTTTCACTTTCTCTGTGCCTCTTTTTTTAACCTCCCACCCATGCTTCCTACCATATTGTCTTCCCTTCTCTTTTTGTCTGTCTTTCTTTCTTTCCTTCCAGGAGCCGTTGCCTCACCTCTTTAACCAGATGTTCTGTCGCCTGTATCTGTTGAGAGCCCTGAGAGAGCTCTACCACAGCGCTCTGGACACCCTCAACCTTCCCCCCATCAGGCAACTATAGCCTTGACAGAATTCTCTGGCCATCAGTGTTAGTCCTACCTCCCAACCCACACACACACACACACACACACACACACGCTTGTAGCATATAAACACTTAGCTTGGATATTAAATGTGTCCATGTGGCACATTGTTAGCGTCCCCTGTTGCTACAGCCAGTTATGAGATACCGTTTCACCTGCTCACAATGTAGCTTCTACAGCTCACTGTGAATGATTTCCTGTAGCTGAACATACTGTTATACAACGTTACTCATCAATCCTGTAATGTGACTATGGTAATGGTACGTTCAGCTTGATGTGAGTGGACCGGTTTTGTTGGAATTGTGCACAGATTTTATATTGCTGAAGTTTAGAGTTCATATTTTTGGAAATCCTCCTATTTCCTTTCTTATCGAGAGTTAGATGAGAAGGTCTATATCATTCTTATAGTTCCCCTGAGAAACAGAATCTGCCCGCCAGCTCCTCTAAACTCACATATTTGTACACTTTAGCGTGGCTATATAATATAAACAAAAAAACAAATGGGGCATTAACTGTTTGACTATTTCTTATCTTGAGCCAACTAACATGTCAACAGATGAGACCCCAAGAAGTCACTGATCCCAGCCAGGAAATAGTCGGACACAAACACCTATCATTTCACCCTGCTGTTGTACAGGGCCTGCTGTTAGCAGTCTTCATGCTAAACTAACCAGCTGAATGAGTAGTATTGAGCTTCTCCTCCAACTCTCGTGAGAATGTGAACAGGCTTTATTTCCCAAAATGTGAAACAATACCTAAATTTCAATTACTTGCTCCACTGAGACCAGGTAACGGACAGTTATCAACCAAATGTGGCAAATCTAGAGCTATGTAGTCGATGAAGATGAGATGTTTGATCGGTTTAAGCCTGCTATGATAAATTCTACACCTCTCATATAATGTTGTGCATCCAACAACCCAGAAAACATTCTCAACTGTATTTAAACCTGCCCATCTTTTTAAATAGCCTTATTATAAGCTTGGTAGTCCCTGACATAGGATGCTTTCACAAATTATTTATTCACACCTGTTTTTGGACTGGGCAGACACTGCTGGCCACCAGTTGATGACAGGAAGTGTTCGTCAGACAGCTCCCTAAATTACACCATGATAATAAAATTAACTGGTTCTAATGTAAACAAGATAAGAAACAAAGGAACCTCGGTTCAGACTTTCAGGAGTGAAAACATCCACAATGTCTGTGTCTCTCTTCTTTGAAACAATCCCTGAAAACAGTCCTGAGACGCTTTGTGGTCGATGGTTCCATGTACGTTTGCCACCTCGCATTAATCAATGCCATATAAATATTTATTGTCAATTTAATGTGTGCAGAATATATATATGTACATATATTTTCTGCATACTAAGTCTTAACTGCTGTGTTGATATAATTACCCAGAACCCTCAGATTAGTTGTGTTTCTTGTGCTTGACAAATCACAAATGTTCAGTATCCAACATGTACCGGATCCACAGGTGCAACAGCAAACAGCAGCTTCGCAGCATCTCAGACTTTGTGCCAAAATGTTAGGAAATGCATGAAGTGGCATGAAAATAATATATAAGAAGATTTTTATGAGATAAGATGTAATTTATAAACTGTGGGAGGGGATAAAAAACGAGCCTAAGTTAACTCTTTGGTTTCGCTGACATGGGGAGATGTTTCTGTTGAAATTTCAGTTCTGGTAAAACGTGCCATAACTTGTTTGTTTTTTTTTTTGTCTGTCGTTGAAACAAAACTGTTTAATCGTACACAAAGATCAAATATCTTAAATTCTCTTCTCACTGCATGGAGTGTTGTCTATTCCTGAATTGTCCTATTTCTTATTTAGATGTTTTTTGTTTTTTTTGTTTTTTGTTTTTTTTAACTAAAGGGAAGGAGAGGTTTGCAATAAGCTAATTTGTTTACAGTAACTGTTGTTGACTGCCATAGTAATTCTACAGCTGTAAAGCAGCAGAGACGATGGGCTTTTTTTTTGTACCTTATGCTGGATAATGTATAGATGCCATATGTTCACTTCCATACGGAGGGACTGGTGTTGCTGTGTTTTCACCCATGAGACCTCAACATCTCTGACCTTCTCCCATTCCTCCTTCCTCTCTCCTCCCCCTTTCCTGTTCCTTCTCCAGTTAGTGTCATCATTTACAGAGCTTAACCTTGCTGTTCCTCATTTCAGGGCCGCATGTTTTTTGGGTGTACTTGTGGATTCACTTTTTTTTTTTTAAAAGCTGATTTCTGGAAAAAGTATTGTTTCTGTGTAATCAAATCACTCCTACACAATTCAAAAATAATGCAACTAAGTCGGGAAATATTTGTTAGTCCAGACAGCTTTGAAATGGACATTATCATTATTAAAATAAAAGCAATGTGATTCATTAGTCCTGCAACAATAAGAAGCACAAAGCTTCTTAGTATATTCCTTCTCATACTGTAAAATCTGTACGTCTCTGACGCATGAGTATCTCCACTCATCTGAATGTTATTATTCCTGCCAACACACCCCTGTCCACCTACAAGTTCTGTGTCGTTGTCATCTGCAGAATGGAAATAACTAAGACTGGCTCCCTCGCTGTGCCCTCTGCATCAGGCTGATGCAAACACAGAAACTGCTCCATTGTTGTAAACTGCCCCGAGGCCACATAAATACAATAACCCACATACTGCATGGAAATAAAGAATATGCTGTTTCCAGTGATCCAACAATACAACCAAGGTAAAGTGACATGACATTCGACTTTACTCTAATTCTTGTTTGCTTCCTATCCCCCATCCACTTGGTGTTTCCCTCCCCTCTCTCCTTTGGGCATCTGTTCTTCACATGGAGCTGGTTAACAGAAAGGAAGGGACTGATTCATAGCCGATTTCTTTCTTCAACACCTGAGCCCATTTCTGTTAAGATTGTATGTGCTCTCCAACTAAATCATCGTACATTTATTTCAGTGAATTGTGTGAGGCAAGAATCCGAAAGATCAGGTCTGATAGTGCCCCAGATGATATTTGTAGATTTCCTCTCCCTCACTGTTCCTGTCTAATGTTTCTGCCTTATGGACAATTCAGACAATCAGTGTGTCCTCTAACCTGAGTGAGGGGAGATTAAACCAGGATGGTGTAAATTTTAACTATCCATTATAATCTGCTCAAAAAAGGAGGGATGAGAAGAGCGTCTGCTATTGCAATTTCACTGTTGAATAAAAGATATAAAAAGTGGCAGAAAATCAAATTTAATTTATAGAAAACAAATGTAGTCCTTGTCCCTGGAAGTTTACAGCAGGTAGTCTACTGTCTGCACCTGTGTGTTGTCAGTGTTTACAGACAGAAGCTTATCTCTTTTCAGAGGGAAACAGTTGATTGATCGAGTTTCCAGGGACAAGATTCCCTCCACCTGCTCAGGCTGTCAGCCTCCTCTTCATCCTTCATTTCATTTTAGACAGTGAAGTGAGTGAGAGATGCTCGGCGCCCACGCAGTCTTGAAACCGTCTTCCTGCCAACGCAGCGCATACAGAGAGCGGCTGGCAGACCATTTCACAAGCATCAAAAGCTGCTGTGTTTATCAGCGTGAGGCACGGGGCTCTTTAGATGCTTCTAGAGAATACACTCTCCAAAAAAATACCTAAACACGAAAGCAGACAAACAAGCTGTCTTTTAGATTTGACTTGAAATAATGGCTTTAGCTCCTGACATTTGCAGCCATGCGTGATGAGCGACTGCCAATAAATGTGACAAATCCACGGAGAGCTTTAACGATGTTTCCTGTCCTGCTCTGCAGTAATGAGCTACAGTCAGAAAACATCAGTTTTAAGGGCATGCTCTTCTTCCAATCCTGCTGCTTCTTTTCAAACTATGTAAAAAAAAAAGAAAAGGCAAAATAGGGACATGAAGTTTTAGGGGTAATTTGCAACCATTTCCCAGAGCAAGTTCAGTCAAAGTTTATATTTGAGTTTGAGTTCTATTTTGAGTTTGCAGTTCCTTGTTGGTGCTACTTATACTTTTATTACTGTGTGCTAATATCTGCACATTTGAGAACTAAAGTACACAGATATTACAAACTATGCATGTTGCAAAAACACCTTTTAAAATTCAATTTACAGTGCAACAGAAGTCGGGTTAAATAAAAGCAAACATAATTAAGACCTATCTAAACATATCAGACCTGGTCTGAGGTCTGTCAGTTATTTTGTGTAAGGGGTGGGGGGCAGTCAGAAACTAATGAACCTGCAGACAGCTGTTTACAGCAGTATTCTCTTGCTTGGCTTGGAAATGTATCTGCTTGAGTTGAGACAACTCTGCAATTGGCTCAAGATCAATTTCCATTTGTCAGATAATTTTTTCCCGCAACTTTCCAGAGACTTGTAGCACTGTCATAAAACAAATGACTCTCTGAAGCTGTTAGTGTGTGTATTAATTATTCTTGCATAGATGATGTGAAGCCATATTTTGAGTTGCATGTTGGCAAAGGTTCATATGTGCTGTGTCATCTTTGTTATGCTGTTTTTTTTTTTACTCTGGCTGGAGAGTAAAAAGAGAGACAGGTGGGTCTCAAAGGGAGGGTGATCAGGGTGTGTGTGGTGACAAAGAGGTCACTGTTAGAGTTTCTCATTCGGCGAATCATCTGCTCCCACAGTCTGTTGTGTGTTTAGTAGGAGCACCAACACAGCTGTTTCCTGGAGCCCATCTCTCTGGCTCTGCATATTTACACGAGTTACAGTCACAAAGAGGTTCCTTCAGTGGAGTAAATCAATTATTGAGCTTGTTTGCACTGCAGATGCGCTCACTGCCATTTTCTTCTGTCTTTTTTCGTGGCTGTGTGAGCACAAGACAAATGCGCTGACAAATTCTACATAGTCTGAATATTCTTCATTGAACGAAGGCGTCTTGTCTGGGTGTCTCCTCCTCCCACACCTTGTCACGAGTGTGCCATCCCTGGGTTTCTGATCTCCCTCAACCAGCTCACATCTCATGACATTTTACACAACTCAAAGGTACCAGAAGGCTCGCTGCAGTGCACCACAGTCACCACACAGAGGCGATGCTTGGACAGGTTTCCCACAGGCTAAACAGACAAGTCTTAAATCCGGCCAGACACACTGCAAAAAAGCACAGCAAAGCAAAATTTGTTAAGGAGCGCCCACATCGTTTTTTTTTTTTTTAAATGTTATGTATGCTATATTGGTAGATTATCATGATTATATACATACAGGCTCCCACTGTTAATGTCATTATTATGTTAAAAACACCTAATGGCCTTGCCACCTCTCTTCTTCCTGAACTCAAAGAGAACAAGCTAAACATCATGGTTTGGACCCTCCTCTTCTTCTTCTTTCTAAGCTGATGCCAACATCTGGCTTTTCATGCCTGCAAACCTTTTGGTTTCAGGGTTGTTTCCTATTGTTTGTTATGTCATCAGTGCAAACGAACACCACAGCTGTCTGAAAAGAGAAGGGAGCAGCTGCTGCTTTTCTCAAGCGCTGCAAAGTTTAACTCGGCCCAATGGGGTGCTCACTTCACAGTGTTGATGGTCAGAGATGGGGGGGGGGATAATATGGAGCAAAATGGTTGGTCGATGGTGTGGCCGTTGATGTAATAACAATTTCTACATGTTTCTAGATTTTAATGTGTGGTTTTGACTTTTCAAGAATAATATTTCTTTTTGTTTGCATGCTGCAAATTGAAGAATTAAACCATTGTCCCCCTGCAGCTGCTACACATTCAGTTCTGATCAATAATGGCAAAAAAAGCAGAAGGTCCATCCCTCTTGACCAGAACATCACAGCAAATCATTAGTCCTGATTAATGAGTCATGGAGGATTGTCAATGCAGTCAGCGTGAAAATGTGTGCACCCAGAAGATGAACAGGACTCAATGAGATGGCTTTTGAATACAGACATTCAAATGAAAGTCAGCTCTGAGGTATTAATAATTTCCCATTTTTCCCCCATGGAGTGTTTTGGACGACAGCTTCTATTTTTGTGTAAATAGTGACTCCATTTCCGTCATGAATCAGTTGAGTCTGGTACTACTGTGCCATCTGAGACTTGGACGTCACTGTTCTCAGCGCAGCGAAGCTGTAAACGCCGCCGTGTTCAAAGACACCACTTCAAACGTGCTTGATGTGGATCCTGGTTTACACTGCGCAAGATAAATGACAGTGAATTTCTTTTTGCAGTGTAGTCAGGGCAGGTCCAGGAGGCTTTATCCTTTTCATCGTCCTCGCCACCAATCAGAAAGTCCCCCCTTTACAAGACCCCCGCTTGCTTGTCAATCACTCCCCTTGGGCGATGGGTTGGAGGGAGACAAAAGAGGCAGGAGAGAGAAAGAGAGGGAGCATAATACAGGAAGGGGCGAGGATGTGAAAGTGGCTGGAAAACACAGGGATGTGATGTCGGAGGGAGCGGAGCATGTAGAGTAATCGCTGAGAGCGGGTCCACTGTCTTGAAGAGAGATGAATGAATGGGGTCAGGGACGCCCCTGAGAATAAAGAGAGAAAGCAGGAAAAAAAGAGAGAGGGGGGCTCGATAGAGTGAGAGAAAGGGGGATAACAGAAGGTAGGATGGAGTGAATGCATGAGGTGGAAATGGACTGAGGGCAACAGCATCGAGGAATTAAGTAACAAAGAGAAAGAGGAGAAGGAACATGGAAATGAGGAAAGTATGCAAGAGGAAGCGAAGACGAGTAAGAGCCAGCAGCTGAGAGAGCGGGATAAAAAAAGAGGAGAGGGAGAGATGAAGTGTAAATTGGTGGATAACCAGAAGGTGAGAGGGACACATTAAAAAGGAGGTGAAAGAGAGGAGCATCGTTAATGAGGAACGAAAAGGAAGGGGAAGACGGAGGGATTGATGTGGAGCAGCAGAGGGGGGAGAATGAGGAGCGGGGTTGCACTCAGAAGGGAGGAGAGAGACAGAGGGTACAATTAAAGTACAACAGTGAACTCAGCTTATCCAAGTTAAAGGACAGACACGTGACGAGAGCTGCTGCCTGGTGAAGTGGGAGAGAAATGAAAGCTTAGGGACGGGTGTCTCTTTTTTTTTTTAAATCAAACAATCAGTTGTTCTGTAAAGCAGTTTTTTTTTTTTTTTACAAAGGATGAAAGGGGACAGTTTCATCTCTACACAGGATCAGGATGAACTTCAGCCGCCTGTCACTAAACACTGTCTCTGAAGAAAATGACAGCGTTTACTTCTTCACCCAAAAATAATCCTCACCACTTTCATACATTTTTTCAATTTAATTTGCTCGTATGAATCACGGAAATTAATTATCCTCTCGGCCACATTAAAGATCAAAAGTTGCTTAATCACAGACAATTTATGGCATATGACATCTTATTTCTTGCTCTAACGTGCGGCCCTTATGGGTCAACTGACACGTGGATGTCCATCTCATTAAGCAATAAGGCTGCGGTCAGATTATCTTATTTGCTTAGGAATCCTAACTGAGTGAAATGACCTGGAAGTGTCCCAGTGGCTGCCATGATAAGAGCTGATTGGAACTGGCCTGCGGGCCACACCTCGCCAACGCTCCCCGTCTCACCCAGAGAATATTACTGATGCAATAATAAGGAGAAAAAGAGAGGTGCTCATTTGGAGGACGTCTAGCATTGTAGTCTTAATGTTGTGTGTCCTCACGGTGACTGATGAGTGGTGGTCCACCCACCACAGAGCTCCATGACTGGCTGATTGGCCCGGCTCCTCCTCGCTTTGCTCCCTCTCTGTGAGCACTGAATCTAGAAAAGGGGGGGGGGGGGGGGGGGGTCGGGTGTTAACATCAACTGTACGTGCAGTGTAAAAGAGAGTGTAAAAGTGAAAATGAAAATGTTTCCAGGCTGAAGAGGGCTCGTCCTGACAAGGCACAGCCCAGAAGAATACATACATGAAGCAACCAAACAGGCCGACCCGTGGGTTTAGCGATCCAATTAGTCTGTATCGAGTGTTCCCAGGCTTTGGCTGGTGCTGTTGAGGCAGCCGGAGACAGCAGGACAGGGTCAGGACGAGAAAGCTGTGGCTAATGAAGAGAGAGACGGAGGAGAGGAGGCGGAGAGCAGCCAACACGCTGCTGCGGCAGAGTGACGGGACAGACGCGACAACTGACACCAGAGATAGAGCTGTACACGACCTTTACTGTGACGGTATGGAGCTGTACACAGCAATTAAAATGTTTCAGTAAACAAACCTGTACATGGTTTTATTAAATAATGTAGCACAGAAATGTGTAGCTGTGTCTGGTTAGCAAATGATTTCTAAATGCTCCTTCAGATCTATCCTTAACTAATGTTGGGACTCATTGAGGGAGCAGTGAAAATGGTCTAATGAAAACTGTAGCAATCAAAATAGCCACATTGATTTCCTCATTATCCAAATATTATATGGTCACAGATGAAGACAGCGAGTATTTCTGGAGAGAGCAGCAAGGCCTCTGCTCCTATTGTTTAATGCTGTCTCAACTTCCTGTAATTGGTCCAAACAAAAGAGTGTTCTCCCCATGCAAACAGCCCAAACCATGATGCAGTTTGACAGATCCTTTTATCCAGAAAATAATACAGCTTGCACGTTAATACCAGGCGTAAATGTGGCCAGTGAAGAAGCATGTGGTTGCAGCCCAGCTGTGTGACCAGAATTCCAGAAAGTAAATGTTTCGATTTTTAATTTTTTTCACTTTCGATGTGTGACTGCAGACAGAACCACAGACCCACTCAAGACGGCAGAGAGCAAACCACAGACAATAGAAGTACTGACAATGCAGTGCGGTGGGCTGTGAAACATTAATACCCTCTGATCTAAACACGCCGTACGTTTATCTCCCCTCTCCATGAGACACACACACACACACACACAGCTGGCTGTGACGTCTGCTTCATCTCGGCCTGTGACACGTTCATGTCAGCAGATTTAACGCAGCGCTCAGGGTTCTTTCAACACAGCCGCGTGGAAGCTAAGACGCTTTATTTTGAGATGTTTTTTTTCCCCCTCCCTCCACAAGCCTCCAGAGTTCCTTACTGACTCAGCAGGAAAGCTCTGAGTGGAGGAAGTGGAGGATGCTGGGAAGGCTAGAGCAGTTAGGTGGGTGGTGAATCGCTGCATGTTGAACCAGCCCACATTCCTTCAATAATAAATGCGGCCTATGACTCGACATTTTGAAAGGCATCCAAGCTGGGGCATCGACTCAGAGAACATTGTTCTGTTATTCTGTCTGATGGAGGATGATTTGCATTTGTTCACGTGGAAAGGATGAGTTCTCTCTGTTTGTTGTTAGGCCCTGTCTCCCCACATTGAACCTTTGTTTTGTTAGGATTATTATTTGAATTTGGATGATCAGCTAAATTATGTGGATCTGATATTTTGAGTTGTGTGTTATAGTTTACAGCGGGTATGTGTTAACTGTTGGTTTTGTTATGTTTGTGAAGTGGCTCTGTTGTCTATGCCTGTGTGTTTAGCCAGGTGCGTGGGGTCAGATCTGTCGATCAGGGAGAGTGACAACAGCTTTTTTTTTTTTCTTTTTTTACCATAAGGTCTGTGAGAAATGAAGGCCGGGGCAGACTCAAGATGCCAGAAGAAGTATTCGTCATTGGATTACAGTGCCGTCAACCTCATTTCATTTATGCGTGCACATTCAATTACGAGGTCGGAAGGAACCCAGAGTCCAAACTAGTGTGGTTCCTTTTTCGCTCAGCTTTCAGTCAGTACTGAGGAGGAGATGACTGCTTGTGTTGAGGCAGCAGATTTTTCTAGTTGCGTTCTTCTCTTCTTTCTCCAGTATCGTATAGTTTTTCTGTATTTCCTACAAGATCCTTTTAAGTTTTCAGAGCCAAACAGCTTCCTTTATCCTGATCTGGGATTTACAGCACTATATTTCTGAGCTCAGTGGGAACAGACCTGCACATAAATTAATTTAGCATGAGGGCGAGACTGAAGGACGGCTGCAGATATCACTGTGGCTGCTAGTGTGGAATAATCTCTCCACAGCAGAGAGTCAGCATTCTGCTCCATTCAACACGTGGGGCATTTTCTGAACCGTGCCCTTTCAATTAATTTCAAAAACAGTTGCAAATGTGCCTGTCAAGTGCATCGGCGGTGTGAAGTGACGTGCAGGAGATTGCTGGGGGTTTGACCATGACAAGGATGGAGGAGGGGAGGTGAGGCAGTGGAGGCAGGATCTGTGTTGTTCAATAATTGAATAAATTGAGAAGTGAATTAAATTAAATTGTATAAATTAGGATTCTGGGTATATCTAATTGCTGTGAACTGTGCTTGCTTGCCCAAGGCGATGGCTCATGCTGGAGATGGGGGCTGGGTGGAGGATGAAGCGCCGATGCTACACCCCCGGGAGAAATTATTCTCCAGTTTTTCTTCTTTTGTAGACATCAAACAATTGCCTGTCATTCATTTATAAAGGAGTAAATGAGGGTTAACAGTAAGATCCATCTTAAAGATTTGCAGGGTGTCTCACATGTTTGCATACGGGCCGTTTGGAATCCTCACACAGATGTTGTTTTTGAAATCGAAGAAATTGCATCTGTAGCTACAGCACAGCCCGGTAAAAGAAAATGATTTCTGCTGTAAAAACCATGCAGTGTCAAAGAGCAGGGTTTTGTAGATATACCATTTTGCACTGATGCTCAACAATCACACGAGAAAAATCCATCATAAAAGCAATTTCCCTACCCACTGGAACAGGAAATAGACCAGAATCCAATGCAGCTAAAAAGGAGGACACGTTGCGATTTGAATAAGCGGCAGGGCCTGACTCAGATGATTTATCTTTCAATCGCTGTCATTTGTTGATCATTTTTGCCTTGTCAGTCTCAGACAAACAAGATTAAATGACCAAAAAACAATAATCTCACGCTCATGTGCAGATGCTTTCACGGCAGCAGATGGTAGGTGGGAGCAAAAGGGATCCAGAAAAATAGTTATAGCGTACATGATAATAAGGTAAGTCCTGTGACAACCTCTCAGTGGTGGCATTTTTCTGAAGTGCTAAACTAAGCCCGGGGGATAATCGAGCAGTGGCCAGGGGTTATCTGCCAAAATAAGTGAATGGGGCTTAACGGAGAACAAAAGACAGAGGTGCTGTGGGATCTGAGTCAGAAAAAAAAACGTTTGAGGAATGAATAGAGAAGTCTTATAGGTCAGAGAAGTAGAACCTTTATAACAGCCACATAGTTTGCACACGTAGTAGAAATATAATATGAGGAGCAACGTATTTTCATTATCAGTCAGACATGGCTGGTGATTAAATACATGGAGTTTTTATTGCTTGTGGAACGATGAAAGTGAAGTCTCTCTCTCTCTCTCTCTCTCTGAAACAACTGCTTGGAGGTTTTGCCAAGATGGCTGACACATGGTGAGACCTGCCAACGTACTGGCAGCACGTTCAGGATTGATTTGAAGATATTATTGATTTGCCTTTAAGACGCTGCCTGGCCTGAGGCCTGATTGTACTTAACACCCTCTGATCCCACATCCAGAGCGAGCTCTCCTTAATGTTCCAGAGACCAAGGGAGCCTTTGATGTCAGGGCCCATAACTCTGGAACGACCTACCTGAGGAGAGGAGGCTGCCAAGGTCAGTGTCATCTTTTAAGTCCACTCTGAAGGTCCACACTAATGCAGATGTTAAATAAAACAAATTTTTCCCCTCGTATTTATGCCTCATGTTCACATACAAGAGATCAATCTTAAGTCACAAAAACATTTTCAAAACTCTGGTCCACAGCTACACAAAAGTGAATAAATGTAAGTCTACTTAGGGACACTGCTGTTTGTAGGGGACAGTTTTAATTCTCTCCTGAACTGGGCCAGATTGTAACCTCTGTGACTTCATCCTCGGGAGGAAGTGTCGCTCCTGTTTCAACCGTCAGAGCCAAAAAAAAGAAAGAAACCCATCAGAGAGTAACAGCTGGGCTTAAACAATACGCACATTTTGACAAGCAGCATCCGGTACTGATGGTTAGAGCATCTAATCCCAGAGATTTCATATGCGTTGTTGGAATTATCACTGCCAGAATGGAGAGATGGCTTTTTCCTTCAAAGCTACACAGTGGTGCCGATTGGGTTCATTCAACTTTAATATCCACACGATGTATCATGTTATGGTTTCAGAGGGCAGATGTGATGGCGTTTTAGTGACATTGATTTATTTCTGGAATAAAATCCTGACTAACCGCTGTAGAAACTTCATCTCACTTTATGATTTTCCACTGAAGCCCTGTATTGTCCTTTTCCACTAAACTGGGATGATATCCAGCACAATTATTCATTAGTCACGGAGGCTTTTCTTTTTTGAAACCCTAATTTCTGATTTAGAGATGTTTAGCATCTATTTTGTGTGTGTGTGTGTGTGTGTGTGTGTGTGAGAGAGAGTGTCTGTTTGTATCTTTGGGGCATCAGTTAACTGGGTCCATCCCTCCCTTAGCGGAGATGGTCAGATTTAATCTGATAAACTCTGGCTGCAACAGCTGTCACCCAGACCCGGCCTGTCTATGACCCAATCTCCCTTCCTCCCTATCCCCCTCTTCCTCTCCATCCCTGCTTAATGCCCCTCTGTCTCCGAATCTCTTCTCTGTATCCAGGCCTGTTTCAGTATGTCAGACTGAGTATGTGAGTGTACTTAGAAGAATCACATATAATCGTACCCCCAGTGTGTACACGCGCTCACGCGCACGCACGCACACACACACACACACACACACATGCACATCAACTCTTAGGTCAGAGGAAAGCTCATGAACTGTCCATTATCCATCTCAGTCTCTAATCCAGCTGCTGAGGATCTGGATTGATAAACCTTTCTTTTCCACAAAGACAAACACACACACACAAACACACACACTTACCCACTGCTCTCACTTCCTGTTAGATACATTTGTTGGGGGCAATTTGTCTGATGATTTGACAGAGATTGAATTACTACCAGTGGGTTCTCTGGTATTTTGTGTCCTCTTGAAGAACAAACATTCGATGCTGTAGATTGAACCTTTGACCTTTTCATTATGGGAGAGTGTCAGTGGGTCAGTCCCTCTTCTTCTAAGCTTTCCTTATCCCTGCTATGGCTGGTATAAGATCACAGCTGCACAGGTTTTCTTCAGACTCTCTCTCCCTCTCTGCTCGACACACTTGTGTAAACACTTGACTATTAATTCCCAGGATCGTCAGAGTATCACAGATGGTTTATGATATCACCAGAGGGCATTTCATCAATTAAAGGCCCTAAATTAGAGATATTTCTTTTTTATTTTAAATAGCTCTGAATTGCAGACGACCACAGACGATTGTTTCCAATTCACTGATCTGCATTCATATGAATTCCTATATTAACTCTGAAGTAGTGTTTAGCCTGGAATGGCTCTTCGTTAAGCGATGAAACTGTATTTAACCTAATTTTGCTCAAGTTCACTGGGATACTACAAAGTCGGTGTCCCAATACATCTAAGTTTTCCATTCAAGTCCTTTTATTGTGCACGTCTAAGATTTGTGCCAGTGCTTACACACAAACACACACAGCCTTGTTAAATATGCAAGCTGGCACACACAGATATGCTAATACACTCATTTTCTCTATCGCTTTTTCCATCACACACACACACACACACACTCCTATCAAAGTGCATATCCAGCATTGGTGATTGGTAAGGAACAGCAGGGAGTCAAGGGTGTGTGTGAGTGTGTAATGAAACCCCATTGAGCTGAAAGCACTTCACAGTGTGTGTGTGTGTGTGTGTGTGTGTGTTGCTGATACTGGCATGAAACAGGGGATACAGTCCTGCAGACATACACACATCCCCACTTCGCTCAGTTTAACGGCCACTTTAAATTTTGTCTGAGCCCACATCTCATTTACCAAAGTAAAACACACACGTAGCAGCGGTGCGGACACGGGGCTGCGCATTATAGGGGCTCCTCATTCAGGGATGAACATCACAGGAGGATGTGGTTAATAAAAAAGTCCCTCATCACCTCATCATTCTAAATTGGATTTTAACCACTGTGAAATTTCAGGTCGTTCTCTGTAATCGACATAGAGAAAAAGACTATACCAGGCCCCACCGCTGGGGATATAATAACAGGTTTCATTTGTGCCCATTGTCCTTTGAGTTTCCAAGTAATCCTATGCATGGTGTTCACAGGTCAGGCACACATTCTCACTTTCCTGTTCAATTTGACACTGAGCTGATTAAGAAGCGTGTGCTCCTGAAATTGTCATGACTCTCTGGACTTGACCTCTTATGTGGGGAGTATTTTAACTCTGATTATTGACTCTATTATTTGTTTTGTTTCCCTTGGTTCCCTGCTATGTTTGGGCTCAGTTCATTCGTTCTCATTTCTGAGTTTCCTGTTTTATTTTGAAGCTTTTACTCCTTGTGTGTGTGTCAGACTTCCTGTCTTTGTCCTGTTTCCTGCCCCAGTGATTGGGGATTGTCTGCACCTGTCCCACTAATATAGGTCTGCGCGCTTCCCTTCGTCACCTTTCGTGCCATCTGCTGTCAGATGCTTTGCTTGTGAGTCTTCCTTGTTTCTAGTGTTTTGTTTCGATCGTAGTGTTTTTGTTGATGAGTTGTTGATGCAGAACTTTACCTTTAATAAAGGAAACCTTTGTTAGTTTAATTCACTCCTACCTTGCTTCTGTCCACTGGCTCGGCAGAAATCAGTCCATCTCAGAAAAAACTTTAAAACTTGACCACTGAAGTGTGATCAGACTCTTCCAGACACTGTGGCAGACGCTGCTTAAATATCAGCAGCGAGAGTGACGTGATCTGTGTGACCTCTCACAAATGTCAAATGTCTCTGATTAGGATGGGACTTCAAGTCTCACTTACCCGGGACAGTAAACAGGGTGCTAATCTTCAAACAGCACCGATAAGTCCCTGCCTGACTGCTGACTGTCTCGTTCTAGTTGAATCTTGCTTGAATAAATCCTGCACTTACAAAGAAAGGCTGCATATCCTCGTTAAAAAAAAAAAGAATTGATTTATTAAATGTAAATTGTTGAAATGAACTCTTTCAACCAGAGGGCCCGAGAGCTCCCTGATGAAGCTACGTTTACAGGTGCTAGATCTGGATTTTTCTGTGGACTTTACCTGTTGAACTGTACACACTTAGCTGTCAGTCTCCTAAACATGTCTGATTTTTTTTTTTTTTTTCAAGATTCTGAGAAACGATAGACGTTATTGAAAATTGAAAAGCTTGCAAAATAAATCTTCCCCCTGAGGCAGCTCAGCTCCAAAATTCATGTTTTACCCTGACCCATCTAACATCCTTCCTCTAAATCTTGTGGTAATCCGTCTAGTAGTTTTTTTTTTTTTTTCATAATCCTGCTAATTTAGAGGGAAAATGAAAACATAACCTCTTGGCTGTTGTAGTAATCTACTTGAAATCTTGTCTTTGGTTCATAATTTCACGTATTTGTTGCTGATACACCAAGCTGATCTCACAGGAATGGCAGCCATGAAGGTGACATGTCCAAATGCTTTTATTTGCAGTGTCTCCATCTGAGCGGCTGTAACGATAAGATGGTCATCTCTGGATTCTCACCAGGCTCCTGCTGAACGCATTCATGGTAAGTGTTGTGAGGCTGAAACGTAAATGCGGAAATGTAAATGCCCTGCGATGCCTCGCGGTCTTAAGACACCTATGAAGAATACAAGATGAGCCGCTCCCTGCGTTCGGCTGAGTGCTCCCCTCTGTTCTGCTCTAATGCAGTTCTCCAGGCCTCGCCATGTCCTTTGATTACGTGATTATGTTAAAAGCAATGAGGCTGTTCCATCTTTATCCCGACAAGGTTGATTTTCCACCTATAGAGCAGACTGGTATTAGCTTCAATTAGCCTGTCGACTTTCTGATTGAAACATGTCTGTGGATGATTTAAAAGCTTTTCTACGGCAACACTTTGGGTTTTCACTAAAGCATAAAGAAACAGTTTTGTGAAATGGTGGATAATAGACCACTCCACTTCCTCTGACCTGACTGGGAGGCAAATGTGACAAAAACACACAAGATATCATTAATATTTTAAGCCCTGTTGACACGAGGGATTTGTATAAGATTGGGAACTTCTCAGCATCAGAAATTATGCAGTATGTGAGTTGATGCAATACCCAGCGCACCCAGACTTTATTCTGAAGCAGGAGTACAAGGAAATACTCAGAGAGCTCAATGAGGAGCTGCCGGTGAGACAGTTTCTATATCTTGTGTAATCCAGTAAAGTTTTAGCTTCTTTCTAACTTTATTTAAATTTTTTACAAAAAACTCTGAATGAAGGTTAACATTGTGTTTCCACTTTCTCCCACATTTTCAAAAATGACTTCAAAATATCCTGGAGATGAATTCTGCCATTTGTGCAGAGCCTGCTTCTGTGCAGCAGCGATGGTAGTGAGGTTCTCTTGATACCAACCAATCGTGATTCAGCCCCAGCTGAGAGGGCTGTCTACTTGTCTAAAAACATTTTTAAGCGCAGTTTACAAAAGGAGGAGGAAAATGACTGTGCCTATTTGGACCTGCTGCAGTTTAGGGAACTGTCGTGATTCCACAGCTTCCTGTCTCAAAGCCGAGATACAGAGTGAAGGGAGCAGTATGAGGATTCTACTTTATACAGTGTGTCCCTGCCTGGGAGCTCATGGATTTAACTATCTGTCTGCAGATATCAAGCTAATGTCTTCCATCCTGTCTGCATTCAAAATGAAAATAAAGGTGTATTTTATTTTTATATGTGCATAATGATGAAGCGTTTGAGTGTCGCACATGTATCAAGCAGTTTGAAACGAGTCATGTTGCCCTTTCTTCGTCATCGTTGGTGTTTGCACCTCTTGGTGTGGAAATGTGAATTTAGTTGGTCCCAGATGTTTCGCCGTTTTGATCATCGGCTGCAGTGTAGATCACTGGGGGAGCGATCAAGGTGATTTGGCTCCACTTTGGAGTCGCAGTCACATCGTCCATCTTTGTAGTTTTTGGTACACACCCACAAGATTTCACACAGAAATGTCAGAATGTTTTGTGCCAAATGCAATTTTTCTTCCACTGGGATTGGAAACAAATCTTGCTAAGATATATTTATAATAATCTTTCGTTCTAAAAACCTCTTTTAGGCCATGTAATGAACTTTCCTGCCTCAGTGAGTCGCTAGCGTGGCTGTACACTGTAAACCTTACAGTTGATGAACATGGTTTTTTTAGGCCCCATATTTCCTGTAATCCTGTAATCCCATTACATAAAATGAGTAGATTCCTAATTCAGTCCAGTTAAAAGGTTCCATCATTCAGTTGGATTAATTACTGACGCAGGGTGGTCTCAATATCGCCTACTGCGTGTCATCTAACTGGGGGACTCAGACTGCTTTGTTAAGACGCAGATGCCTTTTCTCTGTGCGTCGCTGTAACCCTATTCCAGGTAATGAGGAGCGTAACTTTGCAGTACTGTGTTGTAATAAGACACAGAGCTTACTCATGGCTTCAATATTGATCCAATTTGGGTGATTTCCATCTGAGCTCTGGCTGCCGACCAACCCGCCTGGTGCCAACCTGAGTGGGTGATGGAGGAGCCGGAGCCAGAGCAGCACAAAGCTATGCTGATCTGAATATGAATGCAGTTTGACTGGGGTCCAGGCAGAAACTGAATGGGACCCAGCGATGAGTGGTGCTTAGAGTCAGATTACAGATTTGGTTTAAAGGTTGATTACCAGTTTTGGTGGCCTGATCCGCTGAGCGTCTCCTTTGTTATCAGGGTGTGGGAAGCAGCAGGAGGGATGTGAAACAATGCTCAGTGTGTGGCCGGGGAAAATGATGCACCGATCCAAACGTGGGGTGGGTAGGTGCGTGAGGCACGGAGAGAGAAAGAGAGAGAACGTGAAAGCAACAAGCATTTTGTACAATGCTTCTGATTTTATTCACTGAGGCTGATTTTGGTAGACTAGGGTGCTGGAAGTAAATATATTTAAATAAGAATATAAAACAATTAGTCTATGTGTATTTCTGTGTTGCGAAAGCAGAGAATTGTCTGTAAAAGACAAAACAAACAAGGAAAACCAGATTTTGACCCAAGGGACCTATCAACAGTAACCAGGGAGCAACTTTCATTTCATTCACACCGTGCACTGAAACCAGACGGAATTATGCCTCCACCTGCCAGTGTGGTGGAGGTCAAAGTGACCTTTTACCACTGGAATCTAATCAGCTAATCTTTGGGTCCAGTTTTTAAGACATGGGATCGTGAGATTGCAGTGACCTTGACTGGACCTGCACCCACCAAATTCTAATCAGTTCATTCTGGAATCCAAGTGTCAAATGAGACAAATGTTTCTCATTCCAAATTTTAAGAATTTCCCTCATGGAGATCCTGAGATGCTGCTTTCAAAAGACCATAAACTGTCTTCTGCAACAAATCTGAAGAAGCAGTTTCATTCAAAAGAATCAGATGCACAGATTAACATCAATGAAACATGGCCGTCGGCTGTCACGTGCACAGTGCTTCACTCTTATCCCATAATTTCTCCCATAAAATCTGATGGACCCTCTATCTTGATCTATTTTTGTCCACATGTTTAATGTATTGTACTGTATGTTTCCTACATACATCAGTATGTAGATGAGCTGCGGTACAAAGGCCACTGTACCTCTGAGGATATTCTTTGTTATCAGAGCTGTGCAGTACATCAAACTGCATCACTGTCAGCAGCCAAATTGCAGTAAAGTTTTGTTGTTGGTGTGCTGCTACTGCTCTGTACAATCTGATCTTCCACCTTGTCCTGCATTTACTTTCTGCTTCTGCTGGCTCTGATCCATCAGTTAAGCACTGGATGTAAATTTAACTTGAAGACTTTGACCGACACCAGCACAATTGTTGTTGCTGCTGCTGGCTGATGAATTGGCTTTTTCGTACACAGTATATTTGCTTTACAATTTCAGGAGCAGACATTTGAATATTTGCAGATGTGTATGTACCCACACAGAGGTTTGGTTCTTTAGAAACAGCAGCCCTCACTTTACTGCACAGTTTAACAGTTTCAATCAGCCCCAGCGCTGCCTCCCAGAAATCCATTTAAAGCACGAATAACGACTCATGTTTCTCACTTCTGACATCTTAGCATGAAAACATGTCAGGGCATTGTAACCAGCATGAATCCAAGCTGGATACTGACTCTTTTCTCCACGGAGCAGCTAACTGCACACTACACACAGTCTTTCTTCAAGTCTGGTGTGTGTTTGGTTCTCTAACAAGAAATATTTGATATTTCCCTTTATTTATATTTTTTTTAACATCAGAACCAAATCCCAAACTGTGCTTGAACTGCCACGCTGGTGCAGAGGCTCCAGCCGTGCTGTGGTCCTGAGCTGGTGGGACGGCGAGCAGATGCAAAGCCTGGAAGTGATGCTAATGGATTCTGTCCTTGTTTCTGATTCCCCCACCCCCACCACCCATTAGTGTACTTCCATGCTCTGAATCTCAAATGCACAGTGGCAGAGTAAACAGAGACCCCTTCACTTTTTGCACATTTCACTGGGTTCTTGGATTTGATATGACATTGATACAATTGCTATTACTCAGTCTTAATTGCTTTTAAAAGTGTGGGAAGCCACAGATATAAGAGTTTTAATCCATTTTTAAAAAGTGTGAAATCGATCCAGTCGAGATGCAGAACCTCAGCATCAGCTGACTGTGCTTGTTTGACCAATGTTTTAAATTGATAACAACATAATGGAATTAACAGCACCAAGCCTTTGAATTGTTGCAACAATGCCACAAATGTGTCCTCTGTTTCCCCTGACCCCGCGGCACTGGAGACAAAAGTGTCATCGACGCTGTGGACATCTGGTTGTTGAAGCCTCTCGTTGGCTAATGCAAGTTGCCCTAGAACTTTTAGAACTTTATGACTAGTCAAAAGCATAGTTTTAGTTCCTCATTACTCGCCTTTAGGAATATTGAACAAAAAGGAAGTTGTGGCTGCAGTGAGCTCGGAGGAGGTTGTGTGTGTTTGTGCAGTGAGCCACCGTTGCAGCAAGGACATTTTTTTTTTGCTCTGGAAATGTTAAACAGGCAAAGAATGAATAACAAGCTCAGATATTTATATCAGCACTGCATAATTTCTGCTTCTCAAATGTCATCACTCATCTCCCTACATCCCAACTCCTGACTTTCTCTGCTGTCAACACCACACCTCCTTTACACGATCCCTCTTTCACTCCTCAACCTCCGTTGCTCATCCTTCTTTTCTTCCTCCTGTCTTTTTACTTGCCCCCCCCCCACCACAACCACCTTTACACAATCTCCTGCTTTTTGGCTTCTATTCTCCCGCACTCTTTTTTCATTCTGTGATTTAGGTCACTGACTGACTAAAAGACTCCACACAGCTGGCCTATAAACCGCTCTGTCCTCCTCTCCAGTCCCCTCCCCTCGTGCACACTCACACAGACACGCACACAGAGATGAATGACAATCTGGCCCTGGCAGTAACTGACAGCATCGTGAACCACCTTGTTTGTTTGGTCCGTCATGTGCATTTGTGCACACACACTAACCTCTTCACCAGTATCCTTTTTTGTCTGACTGTCGTTATTTCAGTTTTGATATCTTTTCTCCAACTACTCTGTGTTGTGTCACTCATGACTGAGCCATAGAAGTACTATGAGAGTGTGGGTGTGTCCCAAACTTTTCTCGTCTCAATCAGTTTGATTTTCAGATATTGCCTATGCATGCCTCTCTGCTGTTATCTGCATTTAATTTTATGGCCTCCAGAGAAACCACACAGTCACGCATTCATGCAAACACACTCACTGACACACACACAGGCTTAACCGCATAATCTCTTCCTTAATGACATCATTTTGGCCTGTTGGACACCAGAGGTCATAAAATGAATGTGTGTGGAAGAAAGGGGGGGGGGGGGGAGTGAGGAGTGAGTGAGAGAGAAGAAAATAACAAAAATGGAACAAAGGAGTTGGGATCAATAGTTGGATAAGGTCAAGAAGTGAGATGAGGAAAAAAATACTGAAACATGGAGGATATAAATGTGGTCAAGGTCTGTTGGTATTGTAATCAGACATATATCAGAAAATGCTTTGGTCAGATCAGCTTAAGCTATTTTTGGAGAATAAGCTCCATTTATGAAAGTTTGAAATATTTGTACATCTTGGTCATAGCTGGTCTGATGAAGACAGAACCTTTTATTGGCAGAAGTAACCAGTTTAAAGGTCTGAGAGCCATTCCTTCAGAGACTAGAAAAAGCAAATAAATTCAAATTGAATGTGAACAAGAGTTTAATGAAGAACTGAGGAGCCAGTTGTTAAATCAACAGTTATGGATCACAGGTGAAGAAGCAGCTCCACAGGAGGGCTCCACCTCTTCTCCTTCCCATAATGTAAGTGTGGTGCTTTCCTGTGAAGAGGCGAGGCTCATTATCCACACACACACCAAACTACTTCTAATTCACACACCCACAACGCGTGCCGGGCAGCTGCCACCATATGCCGCCCCCTGTCTGTGTGTGTATGTGTATGTAAAGGGGGGGCTCTTCTGTCACTGGTTGCCTGTCTGTATGTCAGGAAATGCCCCTTCCTCCCTCCCTCCCTCCTTGTCTGTCTGTCTCTGTCTCTCTCTCTCTCTCTCTCTCTCCCTCTCACCCTGTCCCACCTCTGTCACCCCCGCCCTGTGCTGAATATGCATCACGGCTACATCACTTCCAAGCTGGACAGATGAACAGCAGGCCAGGGGCCACCTGCTGGCCTGCCGCTCAGCCTCTCCCCGGGTTTTTGGGGGGGTTGTTAGTCGGGTTATCAACAGCCTGTGACCCTCCCTAACACGGCTACAACCCCCAGTGTAACCCCCTGTGGGATGGCTCAAGTGAGAGGCAAAGAGACGACAGCAGCAGGCACTTAGAGGGGAGCGATATTTGAGAGGGAGAAAGCAATGATGACCAAGAATGGCCTGGAAAGATTTCTATTGCCCCCCAACCCCCTCCCCCTCCCATGTTTATCTGTCTGCTTCTTTGTGCGTTTTAACCTATGTGCCCACCTTCTCTTCTGTACACACACACACACTCACACAGCAGCCAGTCTGCCAGTCTCAGTGTACACCCTCAACCTCTCTCTCTCTCTCTCTCACAAACCCTGATGCTTTCCCTGACTGTTCCCATGGAAACCTACACAGACAAGCATGCGGGCCCCTGCCTGGAGGCTCGAGGCAGCGAGGAGACTTCCCGTGAGGAGTTAGCTGGCTATTGATCCTTCAGTACAGAGAGGCTGGCTGACTAGCCAAGCATGCACACATGTTTGGATCCACAAAAACACATGCACACACTTGCACACTTGGCACAAAGAGGATCAACTGAACAGGTCCCAGTTTTGGTTTTGCCAAGGTTACTAATCATAACACCCAACAGTGAACAGGCACACCGCTGCTTCTGAAATCAGCACAGTAACAGTTAACATGTGTCATCCCACCAGATATATCACATTTTTAAAGATGTGATCTTAGATCAAGGATTTTTTTTACAGCTGACACATGAGTAAGACGGAGAAAAAAAAGCAACAACAAAACGATTTTTAAGATGTAAGAACACACTGGTGAGATCATTCCCAGAAAAACCAACATGAAAACAAACATAATAATGCTCCTCCCAGGAAATGCCAGAAAAATATCACAGCTGAGCAATGAACTGAAACATTCCCCAAAGGCTTGTGGAAAGCCAATTCACAGCATATCAGATATTGTGCCTGACATACAGGAAATTGTGTAAATGTTGTAGTACTCCCCCAAGCTGAGCTGAAATTTTGAATATGCAGATGAAATCTTTTTATTCTGCCTCCTCTGATTTAATGTGAACGTGGGGGTGCGGTGACACTGGCATTTCTATTTAAACTCCCTTTAGAATGATCAGTTAAACAATACTCATCATTTTCATCAGCTTAGAGGCAAGCAACATGCACTGTTGTTCAAAAAACAGTTGAATTGCCTAATTTTCCATGTAATGTTTTCCATCACAAAGCTTTAATTTCAAAGACAGTTAACAGGCCATAGAAAAACATCTGGCCATTTCGAGCTTGTTAAAACAGGCTGCAGTGTTTTCCAGTTGAGACAATAGTATTAGATATTCAGTGTGCATAAAGGTGGCTGATAATGGACTGCAGGATCCATCTGTTCCTGACCCACATTACATCACATAAAGTGGGAATAAGACTCTCATCTAGACCTTCTTGTTTCTGAGTCCACACTGAGTGGGAACATTAAAGGCTGTGCTCTGAATCATGGGAATAACTGGTCTCAGGTCAGAGTCAGTATGATTTTTGAAGATTACTCCACATGTTGCTGCCATTTGAATTAGTGATAACGTGAAGCTAGAGGTCCAGGAACCGAATTCTGCGATTCACTTTACAAAAACAATGTGTAGCTGTCCATGGTGCTGAATAGAAAGAACCGTCCCCAACTCTTGATTTAATGAGATAATAACTAATTATCACCACAATTAACACAAGTTAATAAATATGTACTATATGAAATGAAGTGCCACATATGTACCATTGGAAAAAAAATATGCCACTTATCAGTGCACACTACACTGCACACTGCACCCTACATCATCTGATGGTGTTTTTGTCATCAGCTCATTTGGATATTGCATTCAAAAACATTTCAATATGATAACTTTACCCTGACATGTCAAAGTCACACAGGTTATTGTTTCCAGAGTAGGTAGACAGAACATCCCTCTCGATGGAAATGTCAGACTTGAAAGACCTGGAGTGAAATGAATTCATCATTCTCCTCTCCAACAGGCCACACTGCATGGCTGCAGGGCAAAATGTAAACATACCAAATAGATAAATACAATAGACATACGCATGCAGCAGTTTGACAAATGTGTTTACAGGGAGCATGTGTAGCCATCCTAAAATAATTGGATTATGTAAAGACTTGGTGCTGTGAAATAGGCCGGCACCTTCAAAGACCGCATCACCAAAGACACCTGTCACATTTTAATCTGTTAATGGGAGTTTGATAGTGTGAAATTAGATGATTAAATCACCTAATGTAATTACAGAGGCCTGAATGAGGTGGCATGGGGATTTTTGTCACTGGATTACCTGTGGCACTGTGATGCCTGTGACTGCCATTAAAGCATCACTTTCAGACACAAGCCTTCATGCTTTCAGCTCTTCATCACTTTCTCACCTCACCCTTTCATCACTTGCCACTTGTGTCTCTATTAATGTATTGTTTATTTTCTCTTTACCCCTTTAAAGAGTGCACTTTCATCACACTTTGAATTGAGTGTTGATAGGCACTCAAGCTGATGTTGAGGGAAATAGATGAAACAGCAGCTGTTTCCTGATCAGGACTTAGAGACATTATCAGGAATGTTTGCTGTGACGAGCATGATCCACCACAAAGGAGGTTATGTTGTCCCCTATGTTCACGTTTGTTTGATGAAAGATGCAATCAGCGTCAGGCAAGAACCTATTCCCAGGGAATAATTCATGGAGCTTGTAATGGATTTCTATAATTGTGATGAATTTGGTGCAACCTCATTGAATGTAAGGATCTGTAAGGTTGTAAGGATCTGACTATTCTGTATTTGTCAGAAGGATTGTGCAAAAATGGCTGAACTGATTTCCCTGAAACTTTGTGGAAGGATTGGACATGGGCCAAGAGAAAAACCATTTAAGTTTGGTGCAGATGTGGACAGGTCCCTCATTATCTTGAACATTTCAAAATACGCAGTTTTTTTCTTCTTTTATTAATCACTTTCCAAAAGAATAATGAATGTATCATGATCGTCGTTAAAGGACTGATATGTATATTTGGTATGGATCCAAATAAAAATCAGAAAACGATTATTTAAATACAGTTTTCATCAGCAGACTTTTTTTGTTCCAGTGCTTGAATTCCAACTCCCATTATGAGGAGAGTAAACCTGTCCCAGTCTCTTTCCTCCTCACACACACTCTCCCTGGTGTCAGAGCCACACACACCACAGTAACTGTCAGTCTGTTTTGTTTCGTGTCTTGTCTGTCCAGCCTCTCTGATCCATAATAAATGGCTCTAAGTGGCACAGCAGTCCCCCCCCTCACCCCCGCTGTCACTCAACACTCTGTCAATTAGATTTCCTGCTCGGTTTAATTAATCTGACCAGTTGTTCAGAATAAAAAATGGATGTGGACATGTGGCTGTTACATCCTGAATCTAAACTCCTATTTGCTGCTTGTCAATGAATAAAAACAGCACGAGAAGTTGTTACACTTATTTACTAATACTTATATATGTGTCTGTTTAATTAGGCATGCGGAATCATTTTGCGTACTCAATTGGAGCAACACAGACAAGCAGTCCCAGTTGATTTTGTCTTAGATTTTTATTTGGTGTGGCAGGGGGAGCTATTTATAATTCAAGAGTTTTCAAGGGTACATTTGGGATTCTTCAAGGTCTCAGGGTTTGTGATGTAATCTGCTGCTAGTCTTTCAAAGTGCCAATCAAAAAAAAATATATAGGCCTTGAGACACTTAGAGTTGTCACAGGCAATTTACATCCTGAGCTGCCGATGCAGATGTGTGTCTTGTTCAGATGTTACTGTGATTATTGTTTGTGGAATTACTGGATTATTTTCTCTCTGTTCCTCTGTCTAGCAGCAGTTAACAGTAGAAAAGCCCACATCGATCTTCCAATGATCATATTCTTGAGATTCCATTTACTTGATAATGAATACACACTTTCTTCGGGAAAGAAAAATCCAAAAGGAGAAGGGGCGGTTGTCACGTTTTCATAACCTCATGATAATGGAGTTTCCATTCAGTGTAATTAAGCGTCCATCTTCCAGAGCAGGAATCAAAATTACTTCATGCCAGAAATTTTCCCCTGGTGCACTAGCTGCTGTCTCGTCCTGATAGACCGGAGCCTATTAATACCTCAAAGACTTTCAAGGGCGTACGAGGATTAAACTAGTTTTCATATTTTGCAACGTGCACTGGGAATATTTTGGTCAAATATGCTGTGTAATCCCCTCCGCTTGTATGCAGGGTATGTGCATGTCCAGTTGGAATTAGATACATACTGTATGAGCTCCCTATTGTGTATACAGTCTTTTTTCCCCATGTATGCTGTAACGTTATATTTACAAATATAACCTTTTTAGCTTTTGAAGGACTGGGATTGTCAGCTTACACGGTCATGTTGGTCATGTTTTTGTAAAAACCAAATCTAAGTTAAAACTCACCTCAGTGAGTAAATCCTCTCAGTTTGAGAAGAGTTGTGTCGACCATGAAATAATTGGCTCCAGCCCCCCCCCCCCCCTTCAGGGATAAGCATTATAGATTATGTATGGGTGGATGGATAAAAATCTAACAATAACATCAGTGGGAAATAATTGTTAGAAATGACTAAACTATTAGTTTTTTTCCTGGACATAATATGTCCCTCGAGCTGCTGCCCAGATATCAGAGACTGCAATGAAAACAAGTAGGCAGCAGTGTAATGTCCCTTTTTTAAATTGAACTGAAACAAAACAATCTGGCATGAGGTCATTTTGATTCCTAATCTGACAAATGGATTATTAAGAATTATTATCAATTTCTACTTATTAAAAATAAACTCATGACAGAAGAATGTGGATATGTGACAAGCACCCCATCTCCTCATGGATTACCATTCTTAAATGTGATTTCATTATCAAGCAATGAGAGTTTAATTTGCAAATTTCAAGAATGAAACAAAACTTGGTTTTGTTAGAGGATCACTAATCGGCTATTCACTTCTAAAGGAGAGAGGAAAAAAAGAGAATTGAATCTGGCAAACCTATAAACAATAAACTAATGTGCCCATTCAACTAAACATAGGACGTCCATATATTTGTGTAACTGAAGAGGAGAGGATATCAGCAGTGGTATTTAATTACTGCCGACGAGTATAATCACTGAAACTGAAACCATAATAGCTTTAGTGTGTTCATTTGAATGAGGAGCTTTATAACAACCCTGTTTCAATTTTCAATTTCAGGGATTTCACTGAAGCAAAACAGCATGAAGAAAACCAAAGCTTCCACTGGAGCCAGCAGCCGACCACATCCTGCCCCAGTGACGTCCTCTGCAGCATGAGAGTCCCTTTGACCTCTCACATCTGGCTGGTAAGGAAAAAGATCCTTCTAAGCTGAAAAGAGCATCATTACATTTGAGCTATCGCTGCTGAGTGAGAGATCTTGAATAATACCTGTCACACTGCTTCGTCACCACTTGTCTAGACATCCTTCGTGCTTCCCCTGACACGCACCCCATCCCAAATCCTGTTAACGCTGCCAGTCTGCGTCGCACAACAGCCTACATCCCACAGTGATCACACCGATTGAGCGCAGGCGTAAGGGGTGTTGGAGCCGACACAGTAAATCAGCTGCGGATCCTGGTAGCTGGGGGGAGACAAGTGAGGGGGGGGGACTACTTCTTCTTCTTCTGTGCGTTCAAATCTTATTTGAAAGCACATGCTTTTTTGAAAACCCATATTGCTCTGCAATATAAAGTGCTTAGCAGCTCTGCTAAAAAAAAGAGCAATATTTTCACACAACACATTTTTTACAAACTGTTGTTCACAATATTTATTTTTCATTTTGTCACACAGTTTTAACTTCACATAGTCACGTGTTCGCTTTGATCTGTGGATCAAAGGGCATTTGGTAGCACAACAACTTACATCAAACATTCAATTCAAACAGCTTCTAGCAACAATTCTCCCAACAATGTGGTGTGTGTGACCCAATCACAGCCGGCAGCAGCATTAGGCCCCGCCTCCTGCACCAGCATTACTGGTGACCATCACCAAGCATTACAGAGAAAAGCAAGTACTTGTACCCAAGTAGAAACCGTTATGTGGCAATATTGCTTTCACCTGAGTAATTTCTGGATTGTTTGAGAACTTCTTCCAAGGTTGAGCTTAAATCCTAAACCAGCCCCTTCATAGAAAATGAGAAATTAAATGATGATCTCTGTCTGGTGGATTCCCCGCTGAGGGCATTTGTTCCCCTGGAGCCATACAAATCAGTCATACACGCACACACTCAGCAGAGACAGGGAAGAGCAAGAGCCCACGGCGTGGGGCGTGCACGCGCGCATTCACGTGCACGGTCACGCGGCGGTCTGTGACTGCTGCTCCTCAGCTCTCCAGGCTGACACGCCTTGTTGTGTATCTCCACCCATCAGCCACGGGAGGAAATCACACTCAATTCCAGGCGTGTCATTAGAAAAGCAGCACCACCCAGTCGCATTATAAATTGGGATTGAAAAGGAAAAGGAGATCGAGAGTGGATGCTGGAGGAAATGTGTAGCCTGCTTTGCATAATATGATTTTTTTTTTCTTGCAACAAGTATCAGGAAATGGATCTGCCCATTTAGCCACGCGCAAATTAGTGTTAAATTGGGATGATTGCCGGATTGCGCGCATGTGCCTTACTGTGGAATGAATCACAGCAATCCCATAATAGATTTTAGCAGGATCATATATGGCTACTACAGCAAATATATGAATCCCCATGGAGCTATTAAGCCTATAGGTTATTTTTTATCCTGCCATAGATACACATTATCCACACTGAAGTCCCCCTCACTGCGTGTGTGCTTGCGCGTGCGAATTACTCATCGGTGATACTACGGGAGATGACGTCATTTGCTTTTACCTCACACTGACTGGAACATGGACGCTGTAGGCTGACATCATGAAATCACGTTAAACAAATAAATCCATAGCCCTCGGTGGAGATTTGGTTTTAAGGAAATAGTCTAACATAACAGACTGTGATGTTTGGTCCCAGTAGAGTATGAGAAAAGTTTCTTGGAATTTCTTTTTTTTTTTTTTTTTAAGTGCATTTCTCTCATATCCCACTGCTGGATCCTCTTCTGTATGTGAGATGCGAGTGGGGGGTTTCCAGGAATCGGCAGCAGCGCTGTTTGTGTGTGTAACCCTCATGGAGGGTGACAAACCTGTGGGGCTCTTTGAGCTGATGGTTATTCAGATGATATGGTGATGACGCTGTGATTTTGTAAAATACAGACCCCCCCCCCCCCCCCCCCCCCTTTCCCCCCCCCCCCCCCTCCTCCAGTTCCTATTCCAGTTGTGCTGGCTGCAGCCGCGGGTGCTGCGTAACAGCCCCGTGCACCGGAGCCATCCATAATGAGAGGAGGAGGAGGAGGGAAAGGGGGGGTGTAGATGCAAGCAATAGGGGGAGGGGGAGAAAGAGAAGAGAGGAGGAGAGTGGGATTTTGTGTGTGTGTGTGTGTGTGGATGTATAGTAGCCTGTACCATCGGGCTGTGCAGCCTCTGCCTCTCAGGAGCGCACACACATACACTCCCTCTCCCTCTCTCTCTCTCACACACACACACACGCGCACACACAGAAGGGAAGTGTGTGAGCCAGCCAGTCAGTGTGTGAGCCATGTTGGATGTGAATGAACGGGAGGAGAGATGCTGCTGCTGCCGCCCCGCTCCTAGCGCTCAGACCTCCAGCTCCACGGACCACAGCGGGTAGATGCCAACTCTCCAGGCCGACGGAGAGACGGGGGAGCCTGGGGGAAGGTGTCGGGCGGTGCCGGCGGGAGAGAGAGAGAAGAGAGAAGTGACGGGAGAGGAGGGAAGACGAGAAGGAGAAAGAGAATAGACAGAGGTGGAAGAGGGAGAAAGGAGGGGAGAGACAGAGAAAGGAAGAGACTAAATGGCTGCACCGCTACCGGGCTTCACCCCGCTGCTGCTCTCGTCTCTGGCACTCCACCTGCTTCTCCTCGGCCCTTTGTTCGCCCTCACCCCGGGGACGGGGAACACAGGAGGGGCTGCCAACCCATGGACCCCCGGCCTGTGCTGCGGAGACGCCGGTAAAGTCAGCCAGGAGCAACAGCGGAGCGAGGGAGCAAGGGGGACGCCGAGGGGCAGCTGGTGTCTCAGCCGGCGCAGGTGCACCGTAGACGGGACTGAGGGATGCTCTGGAGCGGAGTGCGCAGGAGAGACACCGGGAGGACATCACCGGGATGACGGGACGTGGAAGGAGAGGCAGAGACGTGTCGGGACGGTTTGGGGGAGTGGAGACGGTCCACCGGCATCAGCACCACCACCACCACCTCCTCTCCACCCAGGTAGCTCATATGGCGTCGGTTCAGGGGAGGGAGTGGAGAGAGGGAGGATGGGAAGGAAGGGCGTTGTTTCCCCTCCCGCTTCACCTGCTTTCACCCTCGTGCCGGTTCAGAACGGCAAAAAACGGGCAGTACAAAGGACTAGAGCGTGTGCGCAACGGTGGCCGGCGTCGAGGCCACACCTCGCCAAGCGTGGCGCCGCAGGAGCCTTTGTGCGCGCCTCTGGCCTGCGCGGGGCACCCGGAAGTGGCGGGGGGAGACGCGGAGAGGGGTCGGAGAGGGCTCCTGAGGTGAAGAGGTTCCTTGGTGCATGCTGCTCTCCGGCACGTCACCACCGGCGCTCACTGCTCCTCTCTGCCAGCAAACCCTCCCCTGGTCCCCCATCAACCAGTTGCTCTTGTTGCATTCACGCTCCTCCTGGATACAGCTCACCACATGCTGATGCTTCAAACTACACCTCGAATGCCTGCTTCCCCAAGGAGTCAGACCGCATGGCAAGATCACATTTGGACCACGTGTGTCATTCCTCTCAGACCGGCTGCACAGAGGAAATTCAGCCATATCCAGATTACAGGAGCAGAAACAACGACAGGGCTGATGATGGGGGCTCAGCCAGCATGGACAGCAGGGCTGGTAATTGTTCTGATTTGGGCAGGCACAATGTTATCGATCCCGGCAGTGACAGAGAGGGGGGTGATGATAGCTGTTTGACTGGGTCCATGAGGGATAAGGAGGTGAGAATTGGGGGGGTCGAGGAGGAAAGGAACAGGTGTAGAGCAGTGATTAACCCTGTTACCAGGGGACACCTAGATGGTTGTGGGCCCCCTCTTCATGATGCAAAAGCTGGACATAAATATGCCAGCATTAGGGAGGAGGGGAGGGGTGGAGGTGGGGTGAACCAAGACAACAAACAGATTAATTCATCTAATTATCCCTATAATGATTTGGCTTTTCCAATTCCTTTTCCAAACCTTTGTAAGGCTGATAATGAGTCTCGACATGGGAAATCAGCACCAGAAAGAGGGCAGAGCAGCCAAACCCAGGGAAAGAGTGGGGAGTTTCCCAGTGGTTGCAGCATTTATTTGGACAGAACAGAAATGGGGGAGGGATATTTAACAGTGTTTATGGTCCCAGAGGGAGGCATAGCTCTGAGGAATCTCCCCATCCAATTTATCCCCAGCAGCATCACTGAGACACATGACCAATATCCTGATATTGCAGCAAAATATCCTGTGCATGTGCCTGATTCAGCCGCTTATAATTATACAGAAAGTGTAGGACTATCCCAACCCCTTCACCTGTCTGCTGAAACAGTGAAAGCAACTTCTGAGACGGAGCCTGTCGGTGACTCAGGCTTTTCCTCACCTGCTGAGTTTTCCGTTAAATCTCCCAGTGCTGTGTCAGCCACATCTCACTCTGCAGCCGCAATCAAACCACGGCTTCTAACAAAAGTCAATCTGACCGCATGGCACAATGACCCTCAACCTCATCCCCTGCCTGTGGAGAATGTGAATTCAGCACGTTGGACAGCTCCACTGTACTCACATGGGCATGTGTTTCTCTGGACCCAATTCAATAGCAACAACAACAACAACAACCGCAAAAACAACAATGAAGAGATAGATAACAATCTTCAAATGGAAATGGAAACATTGCCGTGGCATGGTCAGGCACCGGAGCAGGACCTGTGGGAGAGGGTTGAAACAGGGTGCCCTGGAAGTCTCTCCATCGACTGTTCAACCACAGAACGCAAGGACCCTGCACATGTGCAATTAAAATCTGGTAAGCGAGTGCCATTAAAGCTTGAAGGTGTCAGACAGTCAGAGAGGCAGCAGATGGGGGCTGAGGGAGGCAGGGAGAGGGATGGAGGGTGGGAGGGAGAGGGCTCGGAGGGGTCTGCTGCTATTGCTGCTGCTGCTGGGGGAGGAAAATTACAGGTGGGGGAGGGCGAGAGAGAGGCGCGGCTGATGGGAGGGAGAGATCCAGAGGGAGAGGAGGCGGAGGGTTGGAAGAGACGAATAACAAAGGCAGGCCAGGCAGAGGAGAGAGAGGCAGAGGAACTGAAGGGTCAGGGTAGGGGCAGTAGCACCACCGGCATCACGCAGCCAGATAGCGAAAGACGGAAGAAAGCGAGCCAGGCAGATGAAAGCCATGCAGGGGGAGAGGTGGAGGGGGAGGAAGAGTTAGAGGGGAGGCACAGCTCAAGGGGAGAGAGAAGTCTGGAACGGCTGATAATAGTAGCAGATGATGAAACCACGCAGGGAGACAGGCAGAGAAAGATGCTGATGCCGTGGCCTCGGCCTCGACGTGCAGCCAACAGGCACCCCCACTTCGCCCTGTATAACTACCAAGTACAAGTGGCTGAGAACCAGCCTCCCGGCACCTCAGTCATTGTCATGTCCACCACAGACCAAGATGCAGGAGACGCAGGCCGAGTGAGCTACACAATTGCCCCTCTGATGAACAGTCGCTCTTCTGACTATTTCCACATCCACCCAGACACAGGTCTCATCACCACCACTCAGATTCTTGACAGAGAACACATGGATCTGCATTACTTCAGGGTCACAGCGACTGATTATGGCTCCCCTCGCCTTTCTGGCACCACAATGGTGGCCATTACTGTTTCAGACCGGAATGACCATTCTCCTATATTTGAACAGGCAGAGTACAGGGAAACAATCAGGGAGAATGTAGAGGAGGGCTATCCCATTTTACAGCTTAGAGCAACAGATTCAGACTCCCCGTCCAATGCCAATATTCGTTACCGGTTTGTCGGTGACATGGTTGCAACAGCACGATCGGCCTTTGAAATTGACCCACGCTCTGGCCTCATCACAACCCGTGGGACAGTGGACCGGGAAACAAATGAGCACTATACTCTCCAGGTGGAAGCCAGTGACCAGGGGAAGGACCCGGGCCCACGCTCTGCCAACGTCAAAGTTTTCATCACCGTGCTGGATGAAAATGACAACGTGCCACAGTTCAGTGAAAAGCGCTATGTGGTGGCAGTGAAAGAGGATGTCAGGCCTCATTCTGAGATCCTCCGTGTCAGTGCTACGGACCACGACAAGGACAGCAATGCTGCTGTTCACTATAATATCATCAGTGGTAACAGTCGTGGCCAGTTTTCCATCGACAGCGTAACCGGTGAGATCCAGGTGGTGGCACCACTAGACTACGAGTCTGAACGGGAGTACACCCTCCGGGTCCGTGCACAGGACAATGGCCGACCGCCTCTCTCCAACAACACTGGGATTGTAAGTGTTCAGGTGACAGACGTCAACGACAACCCCCCAATATTTGTTTCCACACCATTCCAGGCGTCTGTGCTCGAGAGCGCCCCTATTGGTAGTTCTATCCTCCACATCCAGGCCATCGATACAGATTCTGCTGATAACGCCCGTCTAGAGTACAGGTTAACTGGCACCAGCTCTGACACACCTTTCATTATCAACTCTGCGACAGGCTGGGTAACTGTCAGCTCCATCCTGGACCGGGAATCTGTAGAGCATTATTTCTTTGGCGTAGAAGCCAGGGATTATGGCATGCCACCTCTTTCAGCGACGGCAAGCGTTACAATTACAGTGATGGACGTTAATGACAACCGCCCCGAGTTTCTCCAGAAAGAGTACTACTCTCGCCTGAATGAGGATGCTGTGGTTGGTACCAGTGTAGTGACAGTCACTGCTGTGGACCGTGATGTCAACAGTGCGGTGACCTATCAGATAACAGGAGGAAACACCAGAAACCGCTTTGCCATCAGCACAGCTGGAGGGTCTGGACTTCTCACTTTAGCCCTCCCTCTGGATTACAAACAGGAGCGGCGTTATGTTCTGACCGTCACCGCGTCTGACCGCACGCTGCACGACACCTGTCAAGTGCACATCAACATCACAGATGCCAATACACATCGGCCTGTGTTCCAGAGCGCCCACTACTCTGTTAGTGTGAATGAGGACCGACCTCCTGGAAGCACAGTGGTTGTGATCAGTGCCACAGACGATGATGTCGGAGAAAATGCTCGAATTACATATTTTCTTGAAGATAATATCCCTCAATTCCGCATTGACCCTGCGACAGGGGCCATAACACTCCTGGCAGAGCTGGACTATGAGGACCAGATGACCTACACCTTGGCCATAACAGCTAAAGACAATGGCATACCACAGAAATCAGACACTACATACGTTGAGGTGAATGTTAATGACGTCAACGACAACGCACCACAGTTCCTCAGCCCCAGGTATCAGGGGACAGTGAGTGAGGATGCGCCACCTTTCACCAGCGTCCTCCAAATCTCAGCCACTGACCGCGATGCACATGCCAACGGTCGGGTTCAGTACACCTTCCAAAACGGCGAAGATGGGGATGGAGATTTCACTATTGAACCCACATCTGGGATCGTGCGAACCGTCAGGCGTTTGGACCGTGAGAGCGTGCCATTCTATGAACTCACTGCCTATGCTGTAGACCGCGGTGTGCCACCTCAGCGCACCCCCGTCCACATCCAGGTGACAGTTCTGGATGTGAACGACAACGCCCCTGTGTTCCCTGCTGACGACTTTGAAGTTCTAGTAAAGGAGAACAGTGCAGTGGGCTCTGTGGTGGCTCAGATCACAGCCACTGACCCGGACGAGGGCGCAAACGCTCAGATCATGTACCAGATCGTGGAGGGTAACATCCCTGAAATCTTCCAGATGGACATCTTTTCTGGAGAGCTCACTTCACTGATTGACCTTGACTACGAGGCCCACAATGAGTATGTCATTGTGGTACAGGCCACCTCAGCACCTCTAGTCAGCAGGGCCACTGTACGGATCCGACTGCTGGACCAGAATGACAACGAGCCCACGCTACAGGACTTTCAAATCATTTTCAACAACTTTGTGTCCAACCGGTCCAACAGTTTCCCCAGCGGGGTGATTGGGAGGGTACCCGCCCACGACCCTGATGTGTCAGACAGGCTGTACTACACCATCGACAGGGGGAACGAGCTTCACCTGCTGCTGCTGAATCACACCAGTGGAGAGATCCGACTGAGCCGAAAACTGGATAACAACAGACCTCTGGTGGCCCCCATGCTGATCACCGTCACGGGTAAGAGACCATGGAGGGAAGAAATGTTGAGGGGGTATGTGAGCGTGTGTGTGTGTGTGTGTAGTCAGATTAGATTCACCTGTAGCTTTATTGACTGCAACAAACACTGTGAAGATAAGGACTGAGACTCCTCGTTTGAGTGAGAAGGAGAGTGATGAGGCAGGATGATATTTGGTTGAGTTGTTGGCTTTGCTGCTGCCGTGCGCATGGCAAAACAAATCACATTCTGCTGATTTTGTGTGAGACAAAGCCAGCATGTCACTGTGAGAGCGACAGACCTGTTGCTTAGGTGCAGTTTTCCCTTCAAGCACCGCTTGTTTCCCGTCCAATGAGTAGGCCTGTATTTAAGAGAAAGTAACTTGACTCTTTGTATTAATTCTGTTCTAATTTATTTTTAAAGAAACATATTTTGCTGCTTATTCATTTGCATTTCTGGGCTTCAGCTTTAAGATTAAAGCTTCCTAAAAGCTCCTCAGACCTATTTGCTGTCAATGATCAAAGCTTTAGAAGACAAATAAGGAAAGAGAAAAAAACGAGAGCAGCATTGTTGCTTTGAAGGCGTGGTTAGTGCTGCTTGTATTCTGTCAGGGAGCTGTAATGGATGAGAGCTGGCATGGGACTGTGTGTGACCTGCTAGCCTATTTACACTGAGTGAGTGAGGGAGGTACTCATCCAGTGAGTGAAGTCTGTTACCAAATAAGTACATGAATAAGTTAGTGAATGGGTGACAAAGACAATGTTTACATAGACACCAATATCAAGATGTGTTCTGTTAACACACACACACGTAGAAATCCTTGTTAGTAAACGGATCTAGAAAACAAAATATTATAAATGAGCAGCCTGATTAGTGTGTCATTATTATATCAATTAATAATTAAATAAATGTATTTAACACAAATTACAAACTATTTAAAATTTCTCACTTTCACTTGTCGTCTTTAAGAAAGTTTCTCTTTAAGACCCTTCCAGCACAAGAATTGTGTGACTGAGCGAGTGAGTGAGCAAGAGAGCGAGTGAGAACATGTGCATGTGTGTGTACATGTTTGTGAGTGTGTGTGCCACTGTGTCACCTTTCTTACTCTGAGCTCTCTCCCTCTCCGCTTCTCTACCTCAGATTTTCTCCCCTCCTCTTCTTCTGTGTCGCTCTTTCTCTCTCCTCTCCCTCCTCTGCTCCAGGATTTGACAGTTATGAGATTATAATGAAACAACAGTGAGCCGGAGTCAGGCTCGGAGCACTGCTGTCACTTTCATTGTGTGTTGTGTGTTATCTGGGACTACTCTTCCCTCCTCTAACTTTCTTCCCCTCCTTTAGCCCCCCCCACCCCCATCTGTGGATGCTCGGATGGATGGCTGAATTAATTTTTCTCTTTTATTCCTCGAACTTCTCTTTTCTTTTTCATTATCCCGCTTTCCATTGCTGCTTTAGTCCCGTCGGCCCCCCCCCCTCCTTTTTTCTCCCTCTTCTTCCTCTCCCCCTCATGCTGCTGTGCAGTAGTTAGTAATCTGATGTTCCCTCTTTCTTTTTCTCTTCCTTTTCCCTCCGTTCTCACTCAGTAACCCAGCCTTCTCTGCCCATACCACTTCCCTGTATTCACATAACTCTCATGAGCTGTTTCTCTTCCATGACCTGCTCCTTCCAGCCTTGCTCCTCTTTCCGTCTTTCTTCTCTCCTTATTTGTGTCTGTATGAAGTGTGTGAGTGTGTTGTGTATTTGTGTGCTTCTGCAGATGTGCACATGTATGTGTCTGTTTTAACAATGCTTCCTTGGAGCAGAAAGATTTTTCAGTGGATGATTTGTGCGTTCATGTGCGTGTTTGTGTGCGTGCACTCTCAGGTGGTTCAAAGCTTTGTACTTGAGAGTGTATTCATGTCTGGTCGATGAATAATATCTGTGCATGCCAGAGAGTGCTGGGACTCTTCCTTTTTGTCTGCCTCTCTTGCTTTCTTGCTTCCTCACTCTTTAACGTTTTCTTCCCTCGCTCCCTCTCTTTGTCTCCCATCCCTCTTCCTCTCTGCTGCTCTGCATCTCTTCTTCCTCTCTGCTCTCTCTCTGGTAGTTTTAGTTCCAGGCTATTGATTCTCAGGATAATTCCCATATTTACTGAGCATAGTGTTGCCAGGAGTTGAAGCACAAACACACATGGCACTGGCTGTAGGGTCAGCTTGTTAAGTTGGGTCATAAAAAATGATTCATTTTACTTCGGCACCCCCAACAACATCAGTTCAAGTTGCTGTTGGGCAAAGCAAAACCCCATATGCTTGAGTGTCCATCAGAGAACACTGTGGTTGTAGAGGAACACTCCCGGTTGTGAATGTATGAAGCTTTTTGAAGGGAAAAGAAACGCTGTCCATAACTTGGCTTATGTTAGTCAATGAAACTAAGGACAAGTGGGAAATCTTAAAAATGAAAAATGGCTGGATTCCACTTTGCAGTTTCAAGGTTCTCTTGTTGTTTCAGGGTTCATTGATGTTTTTACATCCACCAATGAGCTAATGTTATGTTTAATTGCTATCCTGCTCTTCCAGGATTTTGCATAGTTTCTTGAAACTTGGTGAAAGGGTGTCACATCAGAACCCATCAAATTACGAGCTGAATCAATTAGGTGGGCGTATCCAGCAATTACTCCTCTCATTGCATTTTCAACATTGCAACTTTTCTTGTCATTTTCGTCAATTTGGAAATAAGAGTGTGCAAATTGGCTGGGCTTGATTGAATTTTAGGGGACTGTTGGGCCTCGGCAGATTAATCCACTTTTCCGTTCTAGTAAGTAACGTGTAGTTATGTTACTAGGTCAAGCAGTCAAATGACAGCACCAGGCTGTTACCATATCATATAAGGCTCTCTGGTAACAGGAAGCTCAAGTCCGAGGATCCTTCATCTACATAGAAAATACCCCCATGAGTGAAGTCTACCGCAGTGGGTGTGTACGTGAGCCCAGAGAGACGGAGACACGGTGGCCTCAGGTTACCTACTGCCTATATCAAGTTGCATTTAGCATAGCGGTGTATATTTTCCTATAAGGCATCATTTGAAACTAGCAGTTTATCTGTGACCTCCTTATTTATGATAGACATTTAATGAACAGCAAACACAAATAAAAGGGTTAAAGATGAGAAATAAACCCTGATAAATGTACACGCTGCTTCACTCCATGTATGTCACTGCTAATTGACACAGGTCAGTGCACAGTGAATTAACTCACTGATGTTAAACCGTACCAGTGAATGCACACGGGCGAGTGCACTGATGCTTCCTTCATGTGTGAGGCAGCTAAAGCATTTACATGTGGGTCAGCGGAGAAAGGTCAAAACCCAAGAGAATACAATGTTATGAATCATATTTTATTTTAAATTGTTATTATAATATATCTCATAAATGTTTATGAAGAAAAATGATGGGCATGTAATTTTCATCAATAAGAAGTATGTCAAAAGTTATATATTGACATTATGTTTATGCATCGCACAGTGAGGTTTGCTGAACCTCAGACTTGGTAAAAATTATGATACTTGATCTCAGCTGATATGAAAAAAAATCATACATCCATATCAGACAGTGAGAACAGCTCTAAAAAATAAGGCAAGAGCCTATGTTGTGTTACACACACACACACACATTGAGGCTCTCTCAGCGGCCACAATGACTTATATACTGTCCACTTAACCAACCACACTGTAGCAGCTCCACTATATCACCAGCCCTTTAGAATCCATTAGACGGTCATCCACATCTTAAACCTGTCTTGAACCACAATGCATCAGCCACCAGGGGCTAAATGTTTGAGGCGGAGCAGAGAGGGTTGTAGAGTTTAACGCCTGTATCCCCTTCTTACAAATCTGCTTATTTCTTATACTTACTTATGAAGTTGGTTGGTTTCGGTTGTCAGCGGATTGTGTTGTTGTAGCAGCTGCGCCCCTCGGTGGTTTGTAAATCTGATGTCATGACATGTGAGGCTAGGGCTCCATGTTGGTCTGACAATGCACTGCCATGACACGGCTGAGTACTTCTTCCAAGAAAAAGCTTAATTAAAGGGAAAGCGGACTTCAAAGCTTAACTCGATGGCTTCTGTTATCTTATGCAAATGGACAAAGTGAGGTGGACAGTTAGTGAGAAATCAGAGTGACAGTTAAACTCTGATTTGTTGGATCTGCACTCGAGTGTCATTGACTGTAAATGCCAGGCTTCAGTCGAGCAGTTGCCGTCACCGGGGAGCCGTGGTTTGAGTGAGAGGACGACTGCTGGCTCTCAGTGATTAATAAGGCAGCATGGAGGGGGGGAATGCTGTGGCAGGGAGAAGCGAGGCATGGTGGGCCAGCCACCATTGAATATTTTAGGAGAAGTTTTCGGGGACTTGAGAGCATAACAAATTCGTGTTCCCTGCTGAGAGATTTGCAGCAGAAATGTTCACGCTCCCCACTGAGAGACGCCTCCGGTCCTGAATTCTCCCTCACACCTTCTCTTTGACACCTACAGTGGTACTCAGCAAGCTAACATGAAGAATGTGAACACATAGAACCTTTAAATATTAGTGCTGACAAACAGGATTATTACCAAATGTGTGAATTGTATAAAACTTCTGTGATGCTGAATTTAAGCCGCTACCTGAAAGTATTTGAGATTTCATCCTCAGACTGACGGTCCAGGCTTTCTGCTCACACACAACCTGAAGGTTTTTCTTCTTCACTGGAAGTTTTTCTTGACTCTCGTTAGAAAAGCACAAGAGCACACAGTTCTCCACACTGTTCCTCTGTAGCCTGACAGAGAAATTCATGAAACGTGCTGTACGACGTATCACTCAGTTGTATTATGCAGGAAGAGTATGGTTTAAACTCTGCATATTCAGCCTGCATGATGGATGACAAGGAAAAAAAAGTTCAAACCCTCTAAAGCATGAAGATTTATCACAAGCTACCTTTAAACTTTGGTGGAATCATAATTAATGTTTGTGCTGAATGTCACATACTGAAGATATGTTATCCATTTTCTTATTTGCTTCACTCCAGCACAGTGCTGGATGCTTGGTACTTTCTCCCTGTAATTAGGAAGGCTGACATTCATCCATTATATTCACACGGCTGGGTGAGTTTTCTGGAATAAAACGGGGCAACAGTAATAACAAGACAACAGCTCCAAATGAGGAGGAAAAACTGCCTCTGGGAGTCCAGCTAATGACACCAGGACACTTCACCTTTTACTAAAAATAAACTTTTGATCCTTTATTTCATTTTTTCTGACAAAACAGCATAATAAGTCCAAAACTTTCTCCTCAGGCCCTTTTTATTTTTTGTATGCCAGTAGCACGAGCTCTGCAGTCATTAGAAGAAACAAACGAGATGTATTGGAAACTAAAGTGCGTCGCAGGCTTCAAGACCCACAGCGGAAGTTTATGAATTAAGAGCCAGGTCTCTTCACTGCAGACTCCAAAGAGCCAAGTGGTGGATGGCAAATGGAAACATAAGTATTTAATAAACAACATTTTAACGATTTGTTTGCTCTTGTCTGAACAAAGTCCAGATCCTCTGCCTTTAGGGAGGAGGAAGATACAGGAAATATGGAAGGATCACTTACTGCTTGGAACTTCTACTCTGTGTTTGGCGTAGTAGCATCAATAAATAATTTCCACATTAGCATCACAGCATTGCCATGATTATCGTAAACATGCAAAATCGGGACAGTAATTCATCCACAGGCGGGAGTTGATTAGTCAGTTTAAGTTCGTCAGAAGGTTTATTACCTCTGCCAAGAAGGTTATGCTTTCATCTGTGTTTGTTTGTTCGCAGGATTATGCAAAAATTACAGAACAAACCCTTAAAATGTTGGTGTGCATCCAGAGGATAAGGTGTTTAGGGAACTGGTTTCCGAGAGGGGAGGGGAACTGGTGTAGTGCCATGAGTGTAAGGGATCTGTTGACATGTGGACATCTGTGGGTGGATCCTCTAGATTCCACATGTGAATACCAGGGAGAAAAGGGTTGTCATATTTTAAGGTTTCCCCTTTGTTAAGTGGCCTAGATACAGCTGTCTTTTAAGATTAGGGTTACACATGTATTGTACTGTTAGTATTGTGAATTCATCGTCATAAACTGGTAAATTAATGCAATGAAATTTGATTATTGTTGATTGCAGTTTGCTGCAGAAAGTTAGATGACAACCTAGACGACAACCATGTCTGATTGCGATGATCACTTTCCTTCTCTTTGCACTTGGAACTGTTTTGAAGTGGCCATTTGACCCTGATTGACCTTGAATGCAGCACGCTGATCTGATGTTACACCTTACTGAACAGTAGCACTGACATTTTAGAGAGACTTTTTCTTAGACTTATTTTGCATTGGTGCTGAATTTAATCCCAACGTCCTGTCACAAGATTCACATTATTCATTCCCACATTTCTGATACAGCGTTTCCATTCTGAGCGTTTCCCCCTCAGTTTTCATCTTTCATAACTGTGAATGTTAACCAGTGAGTTCTGGATTTTGTTCAGTATTTCAGTGTGTGTGTGTGTGTGTGAGAGAGACTGATTAGCATACACAAGTAAACATCACATCACAAGTCTTATACGCAGCTCTTATACCATCCACTGAGCAGACCATTACTGCCGCACTAATACCGGCCCACAGGAGCAATTGTTTGGAAAATTTAAATTTGGGATCTTTTCAGGCAACAGAACATCCTGCAGCCACACCCTGACTCAGGAGCTGGAGCAACATACACAAGCGATTGCTTGACTCTGTCATGTTGTGCCGCCCAAAAACAACAACAATATCTCATAGCAGATAAGGTGAAGACTTGCCTGCGGTGCCTGAGGACAAAAACATGTAAAAAGAACTTAAGCGTGGTTCTTTTCTTTTCTTCCCCACAAAAACGTGTTAGTTTGAGCGGCGGGCTGCTGCAGCTCTGTCTGGACAGATGCAGGATGGAGGATGGTCACTGTAACAAACAGCTGCCAACTGATGTCAGAGTGGATTGGTGTTACTCTGTGGATTTGTTCACAAGTACAATAGACATGAGGGTGTGTGTGAATGTGATATGGACTAAGAGTTCAAGTCTTAACATGCGAGAGGGTTTTTGTGGCAAGTATCTGTGGACGTTAAGTGTATCTGGTTTAATGTAAAGGATTAGTGCCTCTGTTGTAAAAGGATGGCTTAAAGCATTATGTTGGTCTGTGTGTGTGTGTGTGTGTGTGTGTGTGTGTGTGTGCGAGTGCTTGTCCTCTCTGTTCTACTTTGCACTGTAAAACGAATGCCCAGACCTCAGGGGCAGAAAGGCTTTAAAAAACAAACAGAGCAGCAGGAATCAGCTGTGAAGGGCCCAACCTCTGTCCGTGTGTGTGTGTGTCGTTACGATGCGTTCACAATTACGTTAACTGTTTCCCCATTTATTCGTCTTATTTCAGCTCCTGCAGTTGCAATAAACAACCAATAAATATACAAATATAGATATGTGCAAAATTCCGGGTATTACCCAACCCGAATACTCCGCTTCCAGTCTTTGTTTTCATGTGATATTGCATCAGTAAATGTTCCACTTCTTTACAAAGTTGTTTGTGTTTTAAAAACGTTGTGGTTTGCTTGGTGGCGACTGCGCTCGTTATTTCTTCTTTCGACCAGAGGGCGACTCGTGCTGCTGAAAACACACATCTCCTCACATGTGAACATCCACATATTTTATTAGGGCTTTAGGAGGACACTGAAAGTGGAGTCGAGGCAGGAAAGGGCCAGACAAAGGGATGTGACAGCACAGTGTGAAATGGGATTTAAACCCATGTGATTGTGCATGGACTGTGAACTAATGGGCTGAAGGCACCATGACAGAGGGTAGTGTAATTCAGAGCAGCGGCCTGCGGCTTTTGTTCGCTGTAAATCCAATTTGACTGTTTTTGGTGTCTGCATGCTGGTTGTAATGTGTCTCCCCTCTTGAGCTTTAAAAAAAAATGTAATCCCGACTCCTTTTAGCAGCGAGCATGCATACAGTAAGACTCTTTAACCGTGGCAGTGTGAATAACGGGACCATGTCGGGATTTAAACCCCTGACTCCAGCTGTAACCCTTACAAACTGACCAACAAATAGCCAGAACATATGGACATCTGGGGACAAGCCTTGAATGGTAAGACCTAGTGTCTGTTCTAAATCTGGATGTTTGGAAGAGGCTGTTCTCTAGCCTGTGCTAATGGGTTTGGCTTTTCTCTCTGAAAGTGTAACAGTGACCCGCAGTAAGCAGAACTATGAGAGCAGACCCACTGCTGCACCAAGAGGTGTCCACCTCTTTATTTAAAGTTGGAGACTGAGCTGTTGCTGCTGTTGTCACACTTAGCCTGAAGAGTTTATTATTCAATGTATCATGTATCCAAATACAAGAAATAATGAAAACGTAGGAACCTTAAAATCAAACCTTTGAGGGAGACAAAATAATTAGGCCTTTTTTCTTTTTTAATTTCCTATCTTCAAAACGTCTTCCTTGCTTCTCTCCTTGAAGGAAATCGCCCGGCCTCCTCCTTTGCGACCTGCCCCCCCCCGCCCTGCATCGCAGCTTTTCCAAATGTTTCTGGGGCTGTTTTCAGCTCCAGCTGTGGGCTCCTATTATACACTACTTTGCAGACTATTTCCGTCCGGATTTCCAGGAAGCGAGCTCTGGATGCTCTGACATTCAAGAAGCTTTGAGTGTGCTATTAGTCAGGCTACCTGGCGTAGAGAGATAGCACTGAACTCCCTCAACCCTTTGAAACGCCTGGGACCGTATACCCACAAAGAGTCTTAGCGCTGCACCGCCGATCGTAGGACAGCCTCTCTCATGGCATATTGATGTTCACACATCCATGGGACCCGGCTGATGATTCCAGATCAGCGTGGTTATTCTTAGAAGCTTTCGGCGTGCTAGCTCCGAGCTCCCGCCTCTTTGAAGAGCGGACACACGAAGGGGAAACCGTTGGCGCGGCGCCCGTATGAGCTGCCGAAGTGTCTTTGAGTTGTTATTTACGCAACGCTTTGTTTTCCCGTGGTGCTAAAGACGCCAAAATAACCTTCCATTTGTGGGGTTTTGAGTTTGGAGGTTATTAATCTTTCATTGTTTTCATGCACGCTGAAATGGAGTTGCAAGGAGAGAGGGCGATGCATTAGTTATAACTTCCTGGCTTATTGGAAAGTTATGGACGAGCTCACCTTTACTCACCTCTGGATCTGAATTCACATTTTCTCCTTGTTTCCTCCGTCTCTCTGAGACAGGCCTGAGGGTGGCTTCCTTGCAAACATCCGTATTTTATAGATGTGACACAGTACTGCTTATATAAACTCAGTAACCTCTCAGAGTCCCATAAGTGATGCAGAGGACTCAAAGAATGCGGGGGAATTCTAAACGATGGCTTCTGTCTGTTGGAGGAGCAAAATTTAAGACATCTGCTGCCCTCGACTTGGACCGCATTTATCAAAAGACGCTCAGTTTATTAGCTTCACACGTAGCATGTCAAATTATTAACTGAGAGCACAACTTCTATGGTGATTTAATTTGTGAAGACTAACAATGTGGAAGAAGCAGTTTCCTGATAAATCAGTGTTTTGCTATATATTGTAATTCCCTGGTGGTAGCCAAACAGGGGGATGTTTCAGGAAACAAGTATTCCTTTTATGTGTATGTAGGCAATCCATGACGCTTCTTTAAATTGTTCATGAAAGTAAACTTTTTGTTGCATAAACACACTCTTAACCACCCTTTCCCTATTGAACTTAACTTGAAGAAATCTAAAAATATAACGATGTGCTTTTGAACTCAGCAGGGAACATTATAATTAGGAAGCTTGGCAGACATCTTTGTGAGATTCCTGTTTTGTAACAACAATCCCCAGTTGGGTAACTTGTGACCAAAAAAAAGAAGAAAAAAGCCAAAAATTGATTTTTTTTTTCCTATTTCTGCTGATGTGTCGTTTAGCATGAGCATTTAGGGGAATGTACATGTGTAAATTGTGTTCGGAGAGTCTAAAGAAGGAGGGGGATTTGTTCTTGACTCCCTAAGTGGACAGAGCTCGATTTAATAGCTTAAAAGGTCATTTACCCTGAATTGTTGTGTTTCCTTTTTATTCCATTACTGTTAATGGCTTCTTAGTGAAAACTCCCTCGAATCAGTTTGGCCAAATTAGCTGAGCTGTTCCTTGTGTGTCAGGTTTACTGTCAGAATGAATGGCTGCTGAGGGTCAGCATTCCTGTGAAAGCTGATAAAATCACAGTGTTAAGTTAAAAACTGACACAAATAGTTGGTCATTTTGGGCTCTTCTGTGGTTTGTTGAGTTTTAAAATCTTTTTGTTTCTCCCCGGTGAGCCACTGAGGCGTGATTCGACAGAGCCCTGGCCTTTTTTTCAGTTTGTCTGGCAAGGAATGAAAATACATAAGTGTTTTTTATTTTCTTATTAGTGGAACACACAGTTGGCAGAGGGCTCACATGGCACCACACACAAAATTTTTGTGGACAAAATAAATTACATGACTTTGGTGCAGATGGTTTGAGGCATAGAGCCCATTCTTGCAATTAACATGGAACAAGTGGTTTATCTTCTCTTTTAGTGAAACGGTTATAAAGGATCAAATTAATTTAAATAAATTAACCAGAATGACACTCAGGATTGTGGGAGCAATAAAAGAAATGTCCAATATCACTCAATCCTCTATCCCTCCTCCAGACACTGAAAATGTATGGTGTTTTTTTTTTTGGCAGAAATTTCATAACACTTAGTTTATAATAAGTATATGATTTCTATTTCTATTTTTTATTTAAAGGCATTTAAAGAAAAAGTGCTCATCCAACAAATGTGTTCGTTTTTCTGTTGTTGTTTTTATATAAATCAATGAAAACTGTTGGTGAGGGTGAAAACCTCAACAGGAACCACACCCATATACATTATTTTAACGTTTTATAAATTAGAAATGAGATGTTAATTAATGAGCCATAGGCATGCTCAAGGCGAGCAGTGTCCAACAGCTTGTGGTCTTCATGTGTAAGAGCAGTGCAAGACACAGGGAAGGGGGGGGGGGTGACAAGGGTTGGGGGGGGGGGGGGGGGGGGGGGGGTGACAAGGGTTCCATCTATCTCTCAACAAGAATAGGCTTCCTGAGATGACTGTTGACTGGTCGGTGTTATAATGAGGTGTAGGTTAAGAGTTGGGGTTTTTTATGGTCAAGAGGTCAGGAATGTTTTATGTCAAAGATGGTCCTTACTCGTGCAAATCTTGTGTGTGCACATGGAATTATAGTGTGTGTGTGATGGGTTCCTACTCAAGCAGATTATCCTGAGTCTTTTCAAAGATCCCCGTCTCATTTCAATGACAATGGTAGATCAGCTGCAATTAGTGCTGAGTCTTAACATCGTGATCCAGAAAGATTGATAAAAAAAGGGCTGGCTTTTAACTACTGGATACATCCATCTCTGCATCCATCAATCCATCTAGCATCTTCCTACCTCTCTTTTCTTCATATGATTTCATTTACACATGAGGATTTTGTGTAGTGATTTTTCTTCCTCGGTCCCTTCATAACGTTGCTCCTCCCTCTGGCTGTTCATTTATGAGGGTTCTGGATTTTTGTGTGTGTGTCTGTGTCTGTGTTGGAGGTCAGTGGGGAGTGAGGCTCCTCATAATCCGGTAATCAAACCAGCTGCCACCCAACCCCCATCCCACCATACCCCTCTCTTCCTCTCCTCTTCTCTCCCTCTTCACATTTCCCCTCTACATCCATCCCTGGTTCATATTCGGACACTCTTTACTTTGCTTCTTTTCTAATCCTTCCCTGGGTATTTTTCTTTCAGTCCAATGGACAATGGACATGTTTGGATTCATTTGAATGTTTTAATCTGCCAGTTACAAATTAAATTTGGTAAACCATCAAATCACGATCAAAGAACAAGAGTCTCTCCATCCCTTCCTCTGCATCATCATCTTTGCTTCTGTAGTTTTATTTTTATAAAGCACCTTGAGTCTCCTTCACCTCCACCTCCCTCTCTGTCTCCCTGTTCCTCCACCCTCTCTCCCACCCCTCACCCTCCATCATCCACCACTGCCCACCTCCTTTATTTCACTTTGTTTCTCTTAATCAGGTTGTTTTCGTTCCCTGTCCTTGCATTACTCTTTGCATCCAGACCGCTCATGTATTGTATTCTTTCACTCTCTCTCGCTCTATAATCCTTCCCCCTGTTACACCTCCACAATGGCACTGAGGAAAATTGCCTCTCCATGCCAGTGTGGTCCTGTGCATTTGTATTCTTTTACATCTCATTAGTGTGCCTGTCAGACCAAATTGCTCTACAATAAAGAACAGAGCGCGGTGTCGTCGCACGGCTGAAACAGACGTCCGCGTCCTGTTTGTGCGGGTCGTGACCTGCTGTGACAGGTTCCAGAGGAGAGAGCGTTCTGTTGAATTTATAATCAACCCTGAATGTGGGGAAAACTGATTGATGTTCTCCACATGAGGCCACCTCCGCTTTACTCGTGTCATTCTGTCCTCTTTTCTCTTCCAGTCACATTCATGAGACATAAAATTTCAAATTTCTGCGTTGTGTAAAACATTAATGCCCAAAAGTGTGTGTGTGTGTGTGTGTTACAGAGTGAGGTAGCGTCCCGAGTGGTTGCTGCCTGAGCTGCAGTTGTCATGATGTGACTTCCTCACCTTTCCTCCTTCTCTTTACATTCCTTCCTCTTGGGTAATATTCATTTATCTCTGTCTCTTTAACCTTCCTCTCGCTGCTGTTTATCAGTTCCCAGCCCTGACCTCCTGTCCCTCGTGCCTCCCCTCTTCATCGATCTCTGTCTTCTGACTCCTTCACCTCTTCTCACCTTTATGTCGCCTACTGTCCGAGCCTCTCTGTCCTTTTTTCTTTCCGTCCTCTACTCCCTCCTCATCTAACCCTCTGATTCATACTCTATATCACTTCATCTACTTAACCTATTTTCCCCCTGCTGTCTTCTTCAGATGGCGCCAACACCATTTCCGCCCAGTGCGTGCTCCGCGTCCTCATCATCACCGAGGACATGCTGGGAAGCAGCGTCACCGTGCGCCTCCAGAACATGTCGCAGGAGCATTTCCTGTCACCGCTGCTGACCAACTTTCTGGAGGGCGTGTCGGCGGTGCTCTCCGTGCCGGTCGAGGACGTTTTCATCTTCAACATCCAGCCCGACCTGGACGCGGCGCCGGGCGGGATCCTGAACGTCAGCTTCTCTGCTGCGCTGCCCGGCGGACACTTTTTCCCTTCAGAGGCCCTGGAGGAGCAGCTGTACCTGAACAGGCTGAGGCTGACGTCGCTCACACAGATGGAGGTTAGACCACTGCACAGCTACAAACGAACACACGCTGCGCTATGTTTGTCAGACCATAGGCTGATGTTGACTTGGCTGGCGAGTCTCAGTTTGTGATTTAAATAACAGACTAACTTTGGAGACACAGATCTGCATTTTCATGATTTTGCTTCACTACCTGTAATATTTACAGTCTGGGCACAAAACACAATTTAGATTCTGAGGGTAATCTTTTCATGTTTTTAAATGATGGCTTCATCATCTTCTTCATTGTTGTAATCGCTGGACAGAGTCTGGTTTTAGTGCCAAATTCCAGACAGAATAATAAAGACGGAACCGGTCCTGCGTGAGCACCTCGATAATTCTTTCCAGGGAATAAATGGATGGAGAATGTTAAGTGTTTGATTAAGTCCCTGCTCTTTGTACACACCGCCCGTTGCTTCTGCCTATTAGATGGTTTAGTGAGGTCCTCGGTTCAGCGGCCCTGGCAGAGCGCCGAGAGGACAATCAAACTTGACTATCTGGAGTAGTAAAAGTCAAACAAACGTTTCTGATGGTGAAACTGAGGAGGGATCCTCAACAGCACTTCCACCAACCTCCAGACACTCAAGGTCTTGTGCCGTGCCGCTGGGGTGTCTCCCGAGGCAGGGGGCCGGCACTGGAGTGAAAAGTACGCCGTGTAAAAACGATCCAGTTTAGGAAAACAAGTAGTCAAGTAATGTACAGATACCTGGAAAATCTCCTCAAGAACAGTATTGTATTGTTCTTGGAAACATTCCACCTCTCCCCAAAGTGAAATTGGCGCTAATAGTCCCTGACAGCTGCGCCAGCAGTGTGTAAAAAGCACTGCATGGGGTCGCATTGTATGAATCTGTGAACATGACGTGAACTGTAAACAATAGCACTGGATATATGTACTGTATAGGCACAGTCTGTTTATAGGAACATGGGGTCTTTGCCCACACAGTCACGCCACAGATTCTGCAGCTGGAAAAATCTGGGTGACATGCGATAATGCAGGCGACGCAAAAGTAAATGCGAACCTGCACGATTCTCAAGACAATTACCTGAGCATATTGCACGTGAACTGATAATAATGCAGCCCAGATGTAGTGGCAGCCATATGGCTTCACGGAACAGTGCACTGATATGATAACGAGCACTATATGTTCTCATGCGTGGGATCACACACACCTCGACTGTTTTCCACGGTTGTGTGCTGCCCAGTGTGTGACCTTCTATCAACAGGTCACAGAATGCAAACTGCATCCATAACTTGATTCTGTCAAAGATCAGGAGCAGAAAAAAAAAACAGTATGGGATGTAATGGAGCGACACGGTATGTCAGGAAGTGAAATTCCTGCTCATTTTCTGATAGAGATCTATCAGCCATAAAATTGCACCTATTCAAGGTAGGCTTACCTCAAGCTGCCAGATTGTGAGACAATATTAAACACGACACGTCTGTGTGACATCAACTGCGTTTTATCGGCAATGTCAAGGAGAAATTATTTAAAAGATATCCTTCCTCAGTCTGCCTAGGGCCACAAAAATGTGTTCTTGCCCATCTGGCAAAGCTTTAGCGTAACCTTATGTTTTCAGACCTGTGGTTCCCCACTGACAGCAGATCAAACTGTCCGCTGAGGAACAGTGTGTTTTGCAGGTTTAGCTGTTTGGAAAGTCCTCAGAAATCTGTTCACAAACTGAATATAGACGAACCAGCGTTTGGTCTTCACGGTGACACGTTTCTCTCCACGCCAGGTTCTCCCGTTTGACGACAACGTTTGTCTGCGCGAGCCGTGTCAGAACTACATGAAGTGCATCTCCGTGCTGCGCTTCAACAGCTCTGCCCCGTTCATCTCCTCGCCCTCCATCTTGTTCCGGCCCATCCACCCCATCGCGGGCCTACGCTGCCGCTGCCCGGTGGGCTTCACGGGCGATTACTGCGAGACGGAGATCAACCTGTGCTACTCCAACCCCTGCCTGAACGGAGGGGTGTGTGCCCGCAGAGAGGGAGGCTACACCTGCATCTGCCGTGAGGACTACACCGGTGAGTGTGGGGGTGGAGCGTGTGCTCTGGTGATGGAGTGTGTGTGTTTATGTGCTAGTAATGGTGGTGTACACACAAGTAATGCAGTGTACGCTAACTCATCTTTGTAACAGACAAATAACTACAGTGGAGATACCGCCCACTATTTGCTGTTCACTTGCCACGTGGAAAGATACTCAGATTAATAGTAATCCCTCACGTCTGTTATTGATGTTTCACTTGGTTTACCTGCAGCATGCGTCCATTGGCAGGTGCTGTCTACGTGTTACTGGTTTAGGTTCTCGACCTTTTCATTGCACATCAATGAGCGTTAATCAAACGTCAAATCAGTACGTGAGAGCTCGCCAATTAACAGGTCCTTCATTAGAAACACCTTCGTCTGAGCAAAATAGGAAAAGACACTTGGGAGTTATTACGCAGTTTAAAATGTCAGCTCATGAATAACGGAGCTCATCAGCGAGGCCTACACTTTCACAGCATTTTCACTGGGACCGGCTCAGCGTTTAAACCTGATTAAAAGTGTCTCATTTAATTGAGATCGTCTTTAATTTTGTATTATTTACAGGCAGTGGAATTTTGTCACTTTAAAAAGTTCAAAATCAAAATCTACATTGGCAGACAGCATTAATCTTCCTTTGATCATTACATTTATATCTCAGATGACATCTCTGCTTCTCTATACTTGATTGCTGCACTATGTCTAAACTGAGGGAAACCGTGGGTGGGATGATGAGTGTCTTCTCTAATGGATGTTGCAGTATATTTTCAGTGTCAGTGATTTGGTGGGAAGCATTGAGTGTGGTGTTTGCCTTTGCAGGTTTGTGTTTGTGCAGTGGTGTGGTCTTTTTCTGTATCCAGGTAAAGTGAAGCTGGCTGGGCTTCTCTGTTGTTGCTGACTCCCTTTTTGATCAGTTTGCTTTTGGCTCTTTTATTGCGTCGAACGCAGCAAGATGAAAACACACACGCTGCCTCCAGGGAGAGCTTTGTCCTCCGCAGCACTCTACCTGTTATTTAATCTTTTACTCTCTGACACCATAAACACCCCCCCCCCCCCCCCCCCCCCCCCCCCCCTTTTTTTTACCCCCACCACCACCCTGCTCTTTTTTTAACTGTCACCAAACTAATTTGATTCCCTTTCTCACACACACACACTCCCGCCTTTGTCAGTGCACCAGACTCATTTCAGACTGCCTCTTTCCTGCCCTTTCATTTAGCTTTGCTGCTGCAGAGGAGAAATGCTGTGCACGAGCGCTCGCGTCAGGGGGGTTTCTCGCGTTGCCTTTTATTTCAAATCAAAAAACAGAGCAGAGAGAGGAAACTAACACTTTTCTTTCATGAGAGGGACAGAGTGTTTTTCAAACTCCCACTGTGAGACACAAAGAGAGGGAGAAAGAGAGGGAGAGGAAACGAGTAAAGGAGAAACCGAGGTAGAAAGAGACTGAGAGTGAGTGGGAGAGAAAGAATGACAATATAGTTTGATAGAAGGACTGTAAAAGATTGATGGAGGGTGGGATATACATCTGGAAAAAAAAAGTGGGGAAGCTAAATGAGAGGAGGAAATAAAATAATGAGAAAAAGAGTTAGAATAGATTCAGGCACTCTTCAGTTTTGGGTGGATGGCAAATGCTTGGATGACAGGTGTCTGTCTCTGTCATAACCCTGCCCCTGACCAGACACAGACACCTCAGAATATAGACATCCTAGAGTCTGACAGAAACGATCTCACACAGTGTGACATCAAAGATTCCAGTCATCGTGCGTGGAGGCCTCAAGGTGGGAGACAGAAAGAATCAAAGGGGCGAAAAGTGGATAATTGATAGTGGGAAGAGTGAGATGGGAGGAGAGAGAAAACAGGGGAAACATGAGAGATAGATTGAGGAGATGGGTACGACAGCAATGTGAGAGACTGGAGCGACGGATGAATTTCAAGCGAGTAACACGGAAGAGGGAGAAAATCATGAGAGAGATGTCCACGAGCAACTGGAATGGGGGGGTGAGGGTTGAAGTAGGGAAATCAGATGGGTTTTGGGTAGCCGCTGATGTGCGTTTCCTGCGTAGGCGTTGGGTGTTGCTGTGTCTTGTCAATGCCCGGGGCTAGTTGGAGGAAGAGGAGGGGAGAACGAATAAACAGTGACGAATTGATTTTGCAACGCACAGGCACCTCCAGACATGTTCACTTCTCCATCTGACCTGCCTGTATCAGTCCCCTCACATGCTCTCTGTGGCTTTGAATTGCTTTTCCCTCAACGTCGATGGATTTCTCTCACAGGGCAGAGTTAAACTGGCGTTTCGCTTCAGAGTCGAAACTTTCACTTTGACCCAAATGAGAAGTATTTGAAGTCTAGAACAGCAGCTTCCAAAAGACCTGGGTCAAGTGTGATGTGTGAGAGACTGGTTTGGTTTTTCTTCAGGGCAAACATGGGCAGTCTTTAATGTACAAATAGTCACATAGGCTTACACCATAAATTGTAAATGGAAGGAGGATCCAGACCTCCTTGAGTGGGAGGTAATATAGGCCAGGCTATTATTTATTGATTTGTGTCGGACATTTGCTATTAAAGAACGAACCAACAGTAATAAAATATTTAAAAAAATAAATGAAACAACAATGCACTTAAAATCAAATTATAAATAGAAGTAAAACCTAGATAAGAGCACCAGTCAATGTAGAGCCAACCAGGTAAAGCTGGACTGTAAAAGAAAAAATCTCCCCCACTGAGGCAAAGTCACACAAACACTTTCATGATACATAACCTCAGGCTTGAACCCTTCTCTAAACCGCCCATTCAACCCTGGGATAACTCAGGCTTTGCACTTTGATAGGGAGTTACCACGGCTTTTTGCCCATGAGATGATAGACCCTGCTGTGGAGGGATGACGTTAATTCTACCTTTTATGGTGCAAACCCCAGAGACATTGCACCAAGGAAATAATGTGAAACACAGGGGTCGTGTACTGTTCAGCTGAGTACCCAGTGTTAGCCCGAGGTATAAACTAAACTACAGTGAACTGAACCCCGGCATGTAGCGCAGGAAAGGTTTTGTTTGATTGGATTTCGGGACTTTTGAAGTTCTCAAATCAGTTAATGTACTGAATTAATTCTTGAGGCTCACTTTAAAAAGATGTACTAGTTTTTTTAACAGCTCTGCTTTATCAAAGCTCTGTGTCACTGCCATGGAAATTCAGTTCAATTTGTTACCTTCTCTATAGTGACATGTCAATTATGTCGTCTGAATCTGCCTGATGAAAGGCTTTCCAGCGTTTTTACAGTTCATTGGAAGTAGAAAGCTGTTTGCTGCTAACTAGCAATAGAGAAAACAAATCAGTCAATGCAAAAAGAGGTTATTTATTTACATTTCTGTTATTCTATATATATTCTTATATATTTGCATCCTTCCAAAGGTTGTTCCATATTTCCAAAATAAAAAAAAATGAAATCACAAAAATTGAAAAGCAAGATTTTTGCCCATCTTTGAAAGTTCCCTCACCTCGTCTTTTATCCCTGTGTTGTTGCTGTTGTTTCAAATCGACGGCAGTATATCCCAGAAGCGCGCCAGCATCCTGTTGCACATCATTATTTCTTTGCCACATCTCTTGTGGCCCCACATCTGATTCTGCGAGTGAAATGAGGTCAGATTGTTAACATAGCTGTTGTGGTATTTCAGCGCTGTAATATAACCCCCCTAAGAAATCACAAGTGTCAGTCAAACCACAAATAATTTATCTTTCTGGAATAAACGGCATATAAAAGGCTAATTTATGCTGTGCTCTTGAATTCTAGTTTAATTCATCTTAATGATTCAAGCCGGTATATCCATTTACAACGTGTGAGAAAACTTTCCTATTAAATATGGGAGCAGGTCTTTTTCCAGGGAGCCTCATAGACTTAATCAAATCTAGGAGGGAAGTTGTAATCCTGCCTCCTGCTGGTTCATTACTTAAATCAGATGAAGCTCGGCCCTCTTCTTTTTGCACGAGAATTTTAATATTTCCAACCTCAAATGCTCACTACGCTAAAACATGCTAAGCTGGCAGTGCTGGTGGGACTGTGCAACAGTCATTAACCCTGAAAATAAGAAAAAAGTCTGTGCACGTATCAAGAGAGGTACCCAGGGGAGAGTCAACCTGAAGGATGGAGGGAACTGAAGATGCAAAAGAGGGGATGTGTAATCGTTCCTCACATACTAAAGGAAAATAGATTCAGAAAATGATGGAGATGCAAATCATGCAGATCGTAGCGAGACACAATACCATGGATGCTCCTCATAGAGCTGAGAGAAGGAAAGAGGAGATGAGAGACAGAGAGAGGCGATGGACGCAGACTAAATGAGTTTACGAGAAGTTAATATGGTGAGAGGAGGCTATCTGTTGCTTTTCTCCACTGATGGAAGCAGAGACAGAGGCAGAGAGTTGACGAAAAAGACAGAGAAGGAATGCGGCAGGCAAAGAGGTGAGATTAGTTTTGTATTAATCAAGCAGATATGTGTGTTACGCTGAGAAATTAATCCAGTTGATAGCGACGGTAAACAGATTACACATGCAGAACAAATTAGCTTGAGGTGGTGAAGATTATATGAAGAATAATACTTTCTATTATTTCAGCGGTAGTGTTCCCAAGAGACGTTGGGTGGTTTAAAAGTTAGAGACAGAAAAGAACAGGATGAAGAACTGAGGAGGAGAAGGGGAGGTATTCAGCCTTATGTGAGATTGAAGTATAGCCTGTGAGACTGGATTAGTTTGGTTAAGGAAAATGGAGAGAGCAAAGTGAGTCGTGAATTAGTGGGGGGGGGGATGAACGCGACATGAATAAAAGAAAAGGACAAACACTTAAGACCGGAGAGAAATGAAAGAAAACTGAATTAAAGAGATTGTAAAGTAATTATGAGAAATGTAAATATGTAGATGCTCTGGTGCTTAAACTTTTAAGATGTCTTCAGACTTTCAGACGAGGCGTGGAGGAGAGAATGCTGAATCATATTGTGTTTTGACAGCACATCGGCCCTGCTGTCGGCCTGCAGCCCCAAAAGCTCTCAAACCCGGTTCCCAAGTTGGCATCTTGATTTCCATCCTCTACCTTTACAGCCCCTCACGCTCTCTCGCTGTGAATTCTGCAGACATGTTTCTGCTTTATTCTCATCTGTCAGGAAAGGTTTCCTTCTCGCAAACAGCCAGTCTGGATGATCTCAGAAATGTGCCGGGACTGCGGTGCATTGGCTGAAAGCTGTTTTAGGCTCCTCCTGAGTCGCTGGGCTGTTAGATATTGCAATAAAACTCATGAGGCTAGTTTGTTGCAGAGTCACAATCATTTATCACTCAGTAGGTAAAAGGCTGATCAACAGGGGATCAGCATCAAACTCAAGGACTAAACTCTAAAGCCTTGTTAAATGAGGAAGCTGAACTGGGTTGAGTCGGATAATCCTGCTTGTGATGTTGCCTCTAATTTCTCCTAGATACTGGGTTTACGGACTTTACAGATTATTGAAGCTCCAGACTCTGCTGGAACAGAAAGGTCCAGAACTGAGAACTACTCAAACACAAACATGCCTGGATCCACAAAGGATTTGTCTGTGAAATGTAAAGGTGCTAATAGAATATTCATACAACATGACACAGCAGAAATCTTGCCAATGTAAAACCTCCGGAACACCCAGGATTCTGTCATAAAGCAGAACGTAATTTTCAGCCTATAACACCATATGCCCAGTGGCAGAGTCGAGCCGTGAAATCTGAGCTAATTATTAAGCTAATCTGAGCTAATTATGTTCTTACAAGTCCCACATGTAGCCATGGAAATCAATATTTGGCGCTTTATATTCTCCACCGGATGGATTTTTGTGTGACTGACACAAAAGCGTCTTTCTCTGTCTTTGATGTGAAGATATATCAGGCAAAAGATGAAGTTAAGAGGAAAAAGGACATCTGAAAAGATGATGAGGTTTGGGAGCTGACAGAGACATGACAGTACTAAATGGTTGAACAACGAGTACAATGACTTACTTTGGGATAACATCAATGAATAGTTGTTGGCACTGGCAGTATTTGTATGCACGTGTCTGAGTGTCAGTGACTACGGGGATGTGGTTTGGAATGAACACATCAAATAAAATGTAGGAAACAGAAACACTGAGATTTTTGATCTGTGACTGTGAATGTTAAATGTAATTTTCCTTTTGAGAGGAAGGAAAGGATGAAATTAGTTTTGGGGAGACGGATCGAAGAACATGGCAGGAAGAACAAAAAGGGGAGGTGAAGATAAACATCACCTCAGGCCTGTGTGCATTGTTTGACTTGTGCATGTCATGTGGAGAATTAAATGTGACTTCAGACAGGATGTTAAGGTCATACTTTGACAACAGTGCAGACACGGCCGTTGTCAGACGTGAACCTCTTGCCCTGTAGACTGAAACAGAAAAGAAACTGAAAAAAAAAACCCTGCAAAAATACATATTCATCCATTTATATTTTCTAAAGAAAAATGATATTTCATAGAACTTTACATCAGATTGTCCCCTGAAGGCATCCATGTCCTGCAGGGTTGTGCAAGGGGAAAGAGAGCAGCAGAGAAATGGAGCGAGAGCGAGACCTACAGATGCAAGACAAGACGAAGGAGGGGAGGAGCAACTGGAGTGTATTGGCCTCCAGGGATGGACCATGTGTTGGGGTGATGGGGTGGGAGGTAGGGCGGAGCAAACTAAGATGCTGGGGGGGGTGGTTGAATAATACTGGCTTTGATGAATAAAACATCTGCGTGAATGAAGGGGTGGTGTGAATGCATTAACCAAGGCCGGGCAGGAGAAGAAAGGAAGAGGAGAAAAAAGAAATGGAAAGACATGAAGGGAGGAAGTAAAGACGGCAATGCATGTGTTTTTTATATATAGAGATATAAGGTGGAGGGAGGAGAGGGAAGCAAGGAAGGAAGCAAGAGGAGCAGAGGGGGGAGGACAGGAAGAAAAATGAAGGGGCAGAATGGAGGTTCTCTTCCTTGAACCGAGGCAATGAGTGAGCTCAAAAATAGTTTGTTAACTTCAGAACAACTTGAAGATGCTGATGTGATGCAGTGTGATGCGGATCTGTGAAGGCCAGTACAAAACCAGTGTAACATTACATAAAGATGAGAAGAAGCAGTAATGCCTTGTGATTCTCCACCACAGTGCACATGATAAGTTATTGACACATCGTTAAATGAATGGATTTTACCCTGTGCGCCTGTTTGTTTCCATTTTGGTAGACAACTGTGTGTGTGTGTGTGTGTGCAGGTGAGTACATGCCATTCCTATCAATGCTGATTGGTGCCACAGCCTCTTTGGCGCGTACGCCTTCATACCTTCTGGGAAAAGAAGAAAAAACTGTTATAAGAATATCGTTGAGTGAGTGTGACAGCTTCTTTGCTCTCTTTCTCTTCCTCCAATTAGTTTAGTGTGTGTTTGTGTGTGTGCATGTGTGTGTGTGTTATGTTTTATTTTTGCTATATGGCTGAGTTTTTTTTGTTTTCTTCCATCATCAGTTTTTTTTTTCCCTGTCAATCCGTCTCAACTGGGTGTGCATAATGAACCAGGGTGGGCGTTTGCATGTGCGTGTGTTTAAGTCTCACTGTGTGCATAATTCATGAGTACTAACATCTATTTATTTATTTCAATATTAATGAGAGGGTCTGCACTGATGAGTGGGCGCTACAGATAAACGAAGCTGTGTGTGTGTGTGTTCTTATTCATCGTTTACTTGTTGTGTGCACTTACACAGAACTATATGTTTAACATGAGAGGGGAGGGGAGGATGAGTCAAAGCTAAATGAGGACACACAGATGTGATCATTTTGCTGTCCTCGGGCTTCAGTAATCAAGCTGAGTGGGTGAGTGGGTGACTGTCCACGTCCTCAGGGTGAACTGGTGGTGTGAGGGAGTTGGTCCGTCAGCCAAACCTGGCAGATAGCGGCTGCTGTTGGCATGAGGGGAGAGGTGGTGGATGGACAAATGAACTGACTGTCAGTGGAGTGAATTAAACAAGAACTAGATTTTAGAGATGATAGATAGATGGATGAGTTTAAATTTGAGAATGGAAGAACTGAATGAATGAATCTGTGAGAGCATTGTTCCATTTATTTAATGTTTGAAGTAAAACTACTTCAAGTAAATGAATCATTAAGAATTGTTAGTTACATCCTCAGACTTTTCCCCCCGTGTGGGTCTGTGCGTGTGTGTATGAGTTGTGCATTTGTGTGTGGTCATGGCTTGCCCTCAGGTGTGTTTGTGTGTGTCCATGTCTTGTTTGTGTCAAACAATATAAGTATCCCAACAATCATGAGGAAAGGTGAAGGCTTCTATTGACTTGCAACTGCAGAGTGTGTGTGTGAGCCTGTCAAGATGTGAGGATTCTGCCAGTGGGTACTCTGGCATCTAAAAGCAGCACAAACAGTGCCAACAGAGACAGCTACATGATAAAACCCAACAGCCTTGAGGGCAGGGGCAATGAACCGTGTGTGTGTGTGTGTGTGTGTAAGGGAATAGGAGAGGGGGGGTAAGAAGGGAATAAAGAAATATTGCTTTTTTAGGGATTGAATGTGTTTATGCCTTTGTTTGGGAAAAAACATTTTTCATTCATTATAATCTTGCCTTAACTGTCTATTTAGTGTGTGTGTGTGTGTGTGTGTGTGTGTGTCTTCAGAGCCGTCTAAAGTGGGTCCAGAAGGAGTCATTTGTCTTAAGGCTAGTTTTGAACCCCGTCTGCTCTCGTTACATTGAGAGCTCATGGTGTGTGTGTGTGTGTGTTTTGTGCAGCTGCTAAGTGTCGGACAATGTGTGTGTCCAGATATGCCCAAGGAAAGTTCAGTGTGATTGTGTACCTCTTCAAATCTCTTTCGTCTGTGTGTGTGTTTTTGTATGAGTGGGTGTTTCTGCCTCCTGAGACACTCCAGACTGGCGCTTGTTTGACTGGCAGCTAAATCTATTTATTCCCGTCTGCAGATTTGTTTGTGTTGTTTTTTTTGTGTTTTCTCCACACTTCTGAAACGGCAGAATCACTGTCAACAGAAAGCGATACGATTCCAAATACTGTACTCTGAGTCTCTTTGCACTGTCAACTCCAGTTTTGATGTTGTTTGAGTTTGAAGGATGGTAAAGGTTGGTCCTGTTGCCTGGCAGGACCCAGCACCCCACAGCCTCCGCTGTCTAATCACAGATTCATTTACATCTCAAGCATCTGGGGAATGCAGCTCGCTGCCTGACCGGAAAGGAAACCAGCAGCGCTACGCTGTCCACATAGGGATCAAAATCACTGCTTTATAGATTGTGGCCACGCTCCTGCTAAGTAGAGGCTCCTTGAATGTGAGTGGCAGACATAAAGAGCGTGGACATGGCTCGGTGACGCTGATTAGCTTTCCTGAAGTGCAGCTGACTTTTCAAAATAAGCAGAGCTCGACCGATACCTTGGCTGGTCACCGACAAACGAGCTGTTATGAGCCTTTGACAGACAAATCAATGTCTGCAGACTCTACACAATAAACACCTTATTTCAACACTTGTACACAAAGACAATATGGTTGTTTATATTGTTTTCAAGTTCTAATTATTTGCTTGTGCTTTCTTTTTATTTACATCTCTTAATGTAGAAAAAGTCTGACAGATTTTTCTGCTGTTTATTGTTTGTTGCCAGAGGAACACTTAGCTATGTGTGTTATGCCTTTTTATTTACACTGTCAAAATAATCTATTAGTAATTTAACTTGTTACTATTGACCAGTGACTCCAGTTAATACCAAGCACTTATCTGACATGTTTTTAATCTACATTTCCAGTCAATGACGAGGCCGCTGATTATTGTATTACCAACATTTTTAGTGACTGTTCAGTTGCTGCTCTTAAGGCTAATCTATTTCTCTCTTTAAACCCTCAGGTGACCGGTGTGAGTTTGACCGGCGACAGGGCAAATGTGTGCCCGGCGTGTGCCGTAACGGAGGAACGTGTCGGGAGCTTTCAGGTGGGGGCTTCCGCTGCGAGTGCCCTGCAGGAGGCTACGAACATCCATACTGCACCGTCACCGCCCGATCCTTCCCACCCAAATCCTTCGTCATGTTCAGGGGCCTCCGGCAGAGATTTCACCTCTCCATCTCTTTAACGTGAGTATCACATTTTAATTTTAATGTTGGATTTTCTTGGCTTTCTGTCTATGAGAATTCTTATTGGGTGGTTTTGAGTTCTGCTCTGACCACTCCCTCCTCCCTCCTCGGAGCTCCTGTCCCTCTTCAAATAGACAGAAATCCATAACCACTCCAGTTTGATTCTCACTCCTCTTTAATCAATTTATTTCATCTCTGTCTCAGAGATTGATCTTATTATTCCTGGTGTCTCCTCTCACTCTTCTTCCATCTGCCAATTTACTGGTTTCTATAACATCTCCTCTGCTCTCGCTCTTTCCTCTCCTCTTTTATCCCATCGCACTCTTTATGCCTCTGTAGTAAGCGTAAGATTTCTGGTGACCTCATGCCCTCCCTTTGAGAACTTTCACTGAAACAGTTGAAATGCGCGCACTTAAAAGCAGGCTTGCCTTCAGATGTTTGCTTGAGCTTTAACCTTTTCAAACAGAAAGGAATCAAACAGAAATCATTTTAACCTTAAATGTCAACAGAGGAGATTAGCATGGATTTTATTTTGCATTTGGTCCTTTTAGCCTTGCTTGGTGCACAACCCATGGCTGCCTTCTTTCCCATTGACTGTCTCTTGCACCCAGGCGTCATGTTGGACGTCTCAATCGACCGCTCCCTCTCACCTAGCTGTCTTGCTAATTAGCGTGTCCACCAAGGTGTCATGTTTTCATTACTGCTGACTGGAGCTGATAAAAACAAAAGCCACATCAGGTTATCGGGTGTTGTTGTTTATTGGGCTTGAGATTTTGTACATGGAGGTGAATATGCTATAAATGTTGGGTGGTCGTAGCTTTACTTCCCCTCCTCCATCATCTCCCTGCTTCTCCTTTGGCTTCTGAAATGATTCCTAAGAGTGGTCAGGCGGGGTTATGGTATGGTTGCCGAGGTTGATGTCATGTGAAGATGGTTGCTAGGGTGATGATGGCCGTGGGGTTGTTGCTAAGCTTATGTGGCCACCTTGTAGTGGTTGCTATGAGAAACCGTGGACATGTTATTCTAACTGATGGAGTTTCTGTGCAACGTGAAGGAGCCAATGTGCAGTGGAGACAGAAGATCACAGAAACGGCGCTCATTGCGAGGTTCATATATTTCCAGCTGAATGAAAGTTCTCAGTCACCTTCTGTGTTTGTTGCATTCTTCCTGATTCCCAAGGCGTCCTTTCATCTGCAGTGAGAAGACCAAAGGCAAGGCCGCAAGGTCCGCCGTTGTTCTTGGCTCACTGACGCTCTGAGAAGTAAAAGGTGTCTTAATTTGGCAGCTGCCTTTTTGTGCTCCGCCCCTGCAGCTGCAGGTAGACACAGCCAGATGAGGTCAGCGGCAGTCAGACCAAATACATCTGGAACACAACTAAGACAGTTACAGACAGGGCCTCTATCTGTGTTAGGGGTGTTTCTGGTAAATTCTATGTAAGAATAAAAGCCATCTTATAAGTAAGAAGGGAGCTATCTGTTAATTAATGAAAAGTGCTTGGTGTCATGTCAAAATGATTAAATTAAATAATGTTCTCTTTTCTTCAAGTTTTTTGCTGCGTATGTCTGCACATTTGACTTAGTGGTTGGTGCATGAAAACATAGCCGAATGCATGTCGTCCTTGGGGAGGACAGGGTGAAGCGGAACGGACAGCATTTTAAAGCATTGCTCTGCTCCACTTATTCCGGTTTTCTGCTCCCAGAGCATTTTATTTCTCTTATCATTTAATTTCCCTTTTATTGAATTTATCTGAGTCAGATGGGGAGGTGTGATGGGTAATGAGGCTCTGTCGTGCAGAGCTATGACAGTATAGCTCATACTGGATCACTGAAGGTATTTTCCTTCTACTTGGCAGAGCGCTGGTATGATTGGTGTTGTTTATTATTGAAATCTTCCATTTCCTGAGTTATGTTTGAAAGTGTCTCTTGGTTAAAAGGCCTCTGAACGTCTCCTTGATTTCACTTGATTTAGTTTATTGCTTTCGTGAAAAACAGTCACTTCATGTTATTTTTTCATCTGCAGTCTCACATATTACATATTTCAACAATGGGCACACTAACTGCAACAGACATGATGTCTAACGTATGCTGTATTGGATTTATTTCCTCTTTATTTATGGCCCCTCAGCAGCTCCACTTCACAGACTCCATTTACTCTGGCAAAGGTTGCATTATTTTTCCGCTATTTCTGGCGGCTTGAACAGATTAGATCTGCATGCTACAAGATAGGACAGCCTGCTGTTTGAACTGCAGCGGGGCCATGCAAATAAGACACATGTCAGCTGTTTAATAACCCAGGGTTTATTTAAACAACAACAGCTTGCTCAGATAACAGCGGTATAACATTGTCATGATAGAAATGGCGATAACGTGCCCTTTTCTCCGGTGCGTTTCCTCACACCGCTGTACTGTATGAATGCAATGCAGATGCTCTTACCTCAACAAATGAGGAATGAACAGGAAGATTTAAAAGATTTTAAAGCAAAAGATTTTGCAGCCTTCAGCTCTGGGGCCGCTCGTCTGTGGCTGAACCCGACCTCTATCATCTGAACACCAGCAGGGTGGTTTATAGCCAATATTCTGACGGCGCTAAACCAGAATAACAATTTGCTGAACCAGCAGGTGGCAAGTGTTACTTTTCTTAGAGTCAGAATAAGTCGTCTATCTCCTAATATGTATTTTAACACAGGGTCACGAATGGGCTTGACTCCCCTCCCGTTGCCAATAGGAGAGTTTGCTTTCCTTCTACAGTTTGAACACCTGCTGTTTTGTGCAATATAAAATTTGGTCCTGAATGATTCAAGGTCATACTTTGTTTTTACCCCAACGTATTCTATTCAGTAAAATATATGATACATATGTAAAATATAATATATGTCAAAAAACTATATTTATCAATAAACCTAACCTTTGGACCCTTTGTTTTTGTTTTTGTTTTTAGTTTTGCCACCCTGGAGAACAGTGGGCTTCTCTTCTATAACGGACGCTTCAATGAGAAACATGACTTCATTGCCTTAGAGCTCCAGGAAGGACAAGTGGTGCTCAAGTATTCCACAGGTATTCTATGTTTGTGTGTGACTGTATTTGTGCTCCCATAGAAAAGGGAGTATATATATCATTGCAGATGTATGGGAGGCTACGACATTTAGCCATTAAATCAATGTAACGATCACCTGCAGATGTTTTGACACCTTGTCCTCCTTACAGGCGAATCATCCACTCAAGTCAGTCCCTTCCTCCCCGGCGGCGTGAGCGATGGAAACTGGCACACAGTTCACATCCGCTATTACAACAAGGTGGGTTCTCGTCTCACTTTTTTTTGTGTGTCTGAGGCCATTTTTGATTTCTGATCTCTCATTTTGTGACATCTGTTCAGATCAGTTGTCTTGTGAAGTTTTCAGGGCGTTGCTGTGATCGTTTTTTACTTCCGATGCATCAGCACATTCGTTCCTCTGCCTTCACGGCAACAAAGCAGCTTCGATAACGCTGTGTGTGTACGCAGCGTTGTGGGGGCGTTTGCTTTTCAACTTTCTTCATGCATATTCGCCGCACATCTCCTTTAATTTTCTTCATGTTCTTTCATTTTCCTCAGCCAGCCACACGCTATGTGAGTATGAGTGTGTGTCAGGGCACACATCCACGTCTTTCTTTCTTGTCCTCCCTCTGCCTTTTCTTTTTCCCACCAGCAGTCAGTCAGTGCGAGTGTGGTGTCAGTCTTTTTGCGCCATATAAATATACGTTTTCATGCATATGTTTACTTTCATTTCTTGTCTTACTAACTCAATTTCCTTTCCTTTTTCCCCTCTAACATAAAAAGCAGTGTCGGTGTAGATATTGAACTTTGTCTGACGTCTTGAGTGGAACTCGATGAGTGACTGCAGTGGCATAATCCCTAGATAAAGGCTTTTCTATTCTCCTGCATGTTGTCTGGTGTCATGATGTTTTCTCGCTCTCTGAGTCTGCGTTCAATCTCGAGTGTGTGTGTCTGTGTCTTCAGCCTAAGCGCAGCATGAGTGGCGAGGCCCAGGGTCCGTCGGATGAGAAGATTGCTGTGGTGAGCGTTGACGACTGCGATACAGCCCTGTCGCTTCGCTTCGGCACGCAGCTCGGAAATTATAGCTGTGCAGCGCAGGGCAAACAGACCAGCAACAAGAAGTGAGTTCATCTTTCTTTCACTGCTCTCATCTTCTGCCTGTCTTTGCACCTCTGTGCCTCCTTTTCAATGCGTTGACGTGAACACATCTGAGAAATCACCCCAACGATTAGGGCGTGTTCCTGAAATGTTTGGCAGAGTGGGGGAAAAAAAATGGATCCACTTAGATTCGGCAGATAAATCTCTGTCTCGTCCACAGCAGCAACTTAAAGAGTGGAGTGAGTAATCTCTGACCCCAAGCAGAGCGCTGTGAGCGTCGGTGTTTGCACAGGATGGTCTGAGTTCTTTGCAGAGACAAGTTTCATTAAACAACATCTCTGACTGAGCAGAAGGTTTGCAGATATTCAGAGGCAATTTGCACTTGAGTGGAAAACCAATAGATCTGGTCAGTGTGGAGCAGCACACAGGAGGGCGGGGGGCGGGGGGGACACAGTTTAGCGTCTTTAGCAGTTTATATGTGGATCTAATTACATTTAAAAAGATAATACAATTAATGGGAAAATGATAAAGACATGACTTTTTACAGGTACACTTGTATTTACTTATACAGAACATTTACATAATTTAAGTTAATTATTTATTCCTCCTGACCTGGAAGCCTTGTTTTTCTTCTCTACTCATCATGTCACGGTGGTTTGTTTGCCCCAGGCTTCTCAAGATGACACGTATTAGCTGCAGCTTGCTATTTTTATTAAAGTAATTGCATGTTTACACAGACCAAGGAGAATTTAATATTTGCGTACACGCGATTCTTCTGGAGAAAACTCGGTAGTATTTCATTAATTCAGGGAGGTTAAACGGGGTTGTAAGCTTATCGCTGTTTTGAAATAAAAAAAATATGTGCAGCGCACATTTGAATGCAGATTTTCGGGAGTCTAATCTGCCTCCTTCTAAAACTCTGACTGTTGCTTTTGCGAGGGATTTTCTGCCGATGTCGGATTGGGCTGATGAGGTGACGCTAGAGCAAATCTGAGGGGACCTGAGGCTTTAATGAGGAACGAACATTTGACGTCTTGATGCTCCTTTCTGTCTGCCACGATCTGCCTGATGGGCGACTCACTTCTTCTGCCTGGTGTTCATGTCTTTTTTTTCTTTTTTTTCTGAGACTTACAACAGTTTAAATCCACTGCATTTCTTTTTATCTAAGTAACACTGATCTGACTCATCTTCAAAGGGTCTATTTGACCTTGGAAACCCTTTCTTCGTTTGTCTGCTGTGTATGCGTTGGGTTAGATTTATATTTACCCATATAGAACACACTGTGTTGACACGTAGCCTCGTCTGTGTGAGCTATAATCAGCCATGTTCTGTCCGCACTGAGAGATCAAAGACGCCTGAACACCCTCCTCCTGCGTCTCTTCATGCCTCTCGCTCAGTCTCGACATCCTCTTCTAATGACACTTCTGTTGGTATTTTCTGGAACTCGCTCTTCAGCTCCTTCATTTGTGAGACTCCAGCGCCTTTTGTCTCCTGAGCGTTCTGCAGTTCATTGGCTCCACACATGCACGTGTCGCCCCAAACAGAAGACAAAGCATTTAACTCGCAATGGTGGGAAAAGCACGTCATGGTCTCAGACTGACAACACTGACAACTGCTTCTGTCTCTTCAGTTGCTCTCACACTTCCAGTCCCATAACTGTTATTCTCTCCTACATCTTCCTCTTCATATTCCCCATGTTTCCTTCTCTCTATACCCGTCCTCCATCTGTCTTGTCATCCTTCTTTACGCTCACTCTCTCCTGATATTTTCTGTAACTCACACTTAATCTCTCGTTTGTTCTTCTGCCTCCCTGGCTGCCTCCACATTTCCCATTTTTTTGGTGTTGCCATTTTTTATTTTATTTTTTTCCTTCTTTTATTTTTTTTTCCTCTCCTCATTTTTCCTGACGTTCTCTCACACCTCATACCTCCTCCTGCTGCTGGCTTTCGTTCTCCCTCTACCTTTTTTATCCCCCTCTGTCTCTTTTCTCCCGTTGCTGTAATTCATATTTAATCTCCTGTGTGTCTGTTTTTTTTTTTATGGCATCGTTTCAATTTCTCCTTTGTTGTGTACTTTATATCTCCATCATCATCATCACCATCACCTCATATTTCGTCAACATCCTCAATTATTCACCCAATCTTGTTCCATTTGACATTTACCCACGATGGCATATTAATCTCTGAATTAACTTAATCCCTTTTCCTCTCTCTTACCCTCTTGTCATGTTTTTCCTTTCCTGGCTCCTTGCATCCTGCTCCTCCCTCCTCCACTCCATCATTGAGGGATAATCCTCAATTCCTTTTTTATTACTCCATCCTCTGCACCTTATTTACTGTGCTTCTCCTTGATCCTCCTCTTCCTCTTTCAGGTCTCTGGATCTGACTGGTCCGTTGTTTCTGGGCGGAGTCCCCAACGTGCCGGACAACTTCCCCTTCGCCACCAGGGAGTTTATCGGCTGCATGAAGGAGCTGCATATTGACAACAAGCCGCTGGACCTGGCTGGATTCATCGCAAACAACGGAACAGTTCCTGGTCAGCGCTCCTAACACTGAAACATTTACAAATTTCATACTGACTCTAAAATCTAAAATTCAAATTTTTTTAAAGGAAAAAAAACAGACATCCAAACATTGCCCTGCAGTTTCTCTGAATAAACATGTTGTTAACTAAAAAATGTTTTCTGCTGCCGAATGGTTTTCGTGTCCTGGTTTGTGAGAAGGTCATTGTTGGCGTGTCTTTCGCTCCTCACAGGCTGCAGTGCCAAGCTGCCCTTCTGTAAATCCAACCCCTGTCAGAACGGAGGCGTCTGCAGGGTGAGCTGGGAGACGTTCTCCTGTGACTGTCCCCTGGGCTACGGGGGGAAGGACTGCAGCCACGGTGAGACGCTGCATGAGTTCACCCTCACACCGTGGTCACGTCCACTATCATCTGTGCTGATGAGAGAGCTTTAGACATAAGTGGCGTTACTGTGTGTGATTTTTCTCATCATGATTAAAGAGTAATTGACCTGTGGTTATTTGTTATTTACGCATTTAAATAATAAAATAATACTGCTGTTTCACTTGAATTGTTCAGTTTGGGGCATCATGTCCCTCAACTATTAAATCTATTGGTATTCTCACCCATTATTAGTTCTAATTGTTTTATAGTTTTATAGTTTTAACTATTCAAACACTTTTTAAATTAAAAAACAACTTTAGTTGAAAATGCACAAGACAAGATACCAATTTGAATCCAAAGCAAATCCAACAAATATAAAAACTGTTATATAACAGTGAGATTGTTCCGCTCTGTATTTACCCTCCCCTCTCACCTTTTACCTCAGTGATGCCACACCCACACCGCTTCCTGGGTAACAGCGCCCTCTGGTGGGATCTGAAGAACGACGTTACGATTTCCACGCCATGGTACCTGGGGCTGGTGTTCAGAACGAGAGCGCGAGAGGGGACGCTGCTGCAGGCCCAGGCTGGCCAGTACACCAGCCTGCTGTTCCAGGTACAGCCCTGCCCATGTTGAAGTCATCCGACCTTTAACGTGCACAATGATGCATAGAACTAATTGTGAGAGTTTTGTATATTAGCAAATGAGGCAGAGGTAATCATCAAGTGTCAGATGACACCGGGGATCATGGTGCGTCTGAAATTCAAGCTTCTCATCAACCTGTTGATTCCTGTTTGATTGCCGTCAGTGCTCCACTAAAAAAACAATAAGCTAATCATTGTTCTTCATTTCAATGCTGCACATTTGAAACAAAAACTCAGTGCTGTGTAAAATGCCAGGGGGGATACCTAGAATGTTAGCAGGGACCATATTTATTATGGCAATTATATTTCGTGTGTGTGTGTTCCTCCGTGTCTTCCAGGTGATAAATGGCCAGCTGGTGTTCTCAGTGACCCGCGGTTCAACCAGACCGGTCCGTTTGCGCTTGGACCAAGTTCAGGTGGCGGACGGGCGGTGGCACGATCTCCAGCTGGAGCTGCGAGATGTTCGTAGTGGCCGCGAGACGCGCTATGTGGCCACTCTGCGGCTCGACTTCGGACTTTATCAGGTAACGTGTGTGATCCAACTCGTGAAGGGAACTTAATGTTCCAGTGATTAGGATTCAATTTGTTATATGGGCTGATAGAGTGGAGTCAGTGCAGCCAATGTAACTTAAATACAGTAATTGCAATAATTGAACGCGTCTAATTCACCTTGAAAGCACAGATGACAAATGAATTGCTGGGATTTCATCATCTCTGCTTCAATAAATCAATTAAAATCAAAGACCTAATTTACCTTAATAACCAATTCCCTTGTGGCCTTATCTTCCAATACGTCCCAGAATAGATTCACAACTTCAATTAAGCACGTTCGGTTGGAAATAGGTGGGATTTTCTTCCAGCTTGAATAATTTTTTTTCATTTGGCTGTGATGTGCTGACACTCGGGGGGGACAATTCATTTAATCTTACGGACAGAGAACTTCAATGAGAATCGTAAAGTATTTCACATGACAAAGACAAAAAATATTTATTCAATACGCTGTAATTCAAATTATCTTCATCTCCTGTTTAGTCTTGTTGTGATCCAGTAAGGTGAAGGGGAGAAGACTGCAGTCAGATTATGACCAAAAAGATTTGATTTAAATCACTGGACACACCTTCAAGAAATTCTTCTCTTTAAGACATTAATTTCACCTGCCAGTAACTTAAATTGCATGGTATATAACATACAGTGTCTGATCTCAGCTCTCAGCAGCCAGTCTTGTGGCTCTTGGAATAAATATGTCATGAAAACAATGAAAGTAAATAACACGATGAGATTTCGTCTCACATTTTGCGCACTGTAGTGTTTCAGGCTTTAACTGTATTATCATTCATTTCATTTACTGTGCAAAGGCATACCCACACTGTGAATACTCATAATGTTCTCAATTGACTCATATTTATAAACCCTTGATGGCTTCAGTCTCTAACATCACATGATACTGGATTATATCTGTGTGTGTGTGTGTGTGTGTGTGTGTGTGTGTGTGTGTGTGTGTGTGTGTGTGTGTGTGTGTGTGTGTGTGTGTGTGTGTGTGTGTGTGTGTGTGTCAGTCAGAAGGAGGAGGGAGGAGCAGAGAAAAGGCTCATACTCTATATTTTTGTATTTCTTTGACTGTGATGAAGGAAAACTGTTTTTTTTCATGTTGATTTCCATCTTATCCATTGGCCAGCCAGTTCTCTCTTCTGTATATTCCTTCACAAGGTTATTAAAGAAATCACTCTGAGTAAATATACTGAACCCATGTTTAGCTATGAAAAGTGCCTCCCTGCCAATGAAGCATTTGAATGTGTTGATTGTCGCATGATCCACTGCTGCTGCAAGGCTGATGGATGGGGCTCATTTTGTTTTGATGGCTGTTGCGAGCTGAGCTGTCCATCAACGCGTGATCAACTGAGCACTGACCTTCTCACCTCTGACTGCATGTTACCGTTCTCTTTTATGGACAGAGGTCCATTATTTACTGTGCAGGTTTAAATCTATGATCCCTCCTGTCATGGTAAATAAAAATCTAGAATAGTGCCAGACTGAATAAAACCACTCCACCACTCGTTTTTCATATCAATTAAATAACCCAAGTTCTTCTACGTTGTGACATCAATGTATTCCAATGTGCTGTGGGTGTATTTTTGTGCAGGTAAGCAATTGGCATACAGCTATCAATAATGCTAAGCTTTGCCCTCCATCTGTCCCCCTCCTCTCTCCCCCATTCTCTCCCCATTAGGGAACAGTGATAGTGGGAAATGAGATTCATGGCTTGAAGGTGAAACATCTGCATGTGGGAGGAGTGCTGGGCTCCGGAGAGGTTCAGAACGGGATTAGAGGCTGCATACAGGTGAGGTGGGATGGGTGGATGGAATTTCTAATGTTTGTTGATAGACGGGGCTGGGAATGTTTACTAATAATAGATGCAATTGTCGCTCCGCAGGGTGTTCGGCTGGGTGTGCGGCCCGACGCCCCTGCCCTGCCACGCCCATCGAAAACTGTCAAAGTGGAGACCGGCTGCAACGTCGGCAACCCCTGCGTCTCGTCTCCCTGCCCCGCCCACAGCCGCTGTTCCGACCAGTGGGAGAGGCACACCTGTGACTGTGAATCCGGTGAGTCGACACAGAGCCACGATGCTGCCGGTTGACGTTGATGTAATTGAAAAGGAGGCAGGACGTGTTATCTTCCTCCTGTGAACTGACATGTGACATCCTGAGGATCTGACAGCAACAGAGAAGCAGAGATGCTGAGTGTGAATTTTAAAACAACCATCACTGGAGAAATGGTACTGACATTTGAACGTTTCTATAAAGCGTGGGTAAGAGAAAGGGTTAGTAAAATAATGGTTTGAAACCTTGAATAATACAACGTACATGTCAAAAACAAATGCTACAAAAATCTACAAATATTTATCGTGCCGGTCCAGGTGGGATTTAAATCTCCCTCAACACTTTGTCAAACACCAGAGAAGAATTCAGAGATCCTCGTGATATTGAGCCAGGCAGACGCCTGTGGATGCTGGAAATGTGTTGCAGTGATTCTAAATTTAGCGTGTCAGTCGACCTAGCAGTGCTAGAGAAACGGGTAGCCCCAAAGCAAAGGAAAACGTTCGAAGAAGAATTAGTGTGGACAGCACATTCAGGCCAATACACCTAATTCTGCATGTCTGTGTTACATTGCTAGTTCTTCTTAGTCTGCTACTTTTCCATGTTTGATCATCACGTGGAGAAACCTGGACATTATGTTGGATCAAACCAGTTCTGTCACAAGACAAGAACCCACAGCAGCCAAATAATGTGACTTGCTAACCTATAACAGTTCATTAATCATTTTTCACTTTGGAGGTGAAAGACAACAGGAGTGTGAGAGGGAGGTGACAGCAGCCTGAAAGCTTCAAAAAGACGGAATGATTGTAACGTGGGCATATCTTCGTAGGTGTCAGCAGCGCTCTAACTGGGTTAAACAGATATTTGGGAACTCATAATGAGTTCTCAACCACCTGAGACCAAGAGAAAGAAACTGACTTCAGGCAAACTTCCAAGATCCCCTTAGTCAGCTGAATGGAGCAGAAGTAATGTGGAGGAGAGAAGCCTGATTAAAGCAGCAGAGTGTACGGGGAGAAGGAGCGGAAGAGAGGAGAGAGGAAGGGAAACTATATTCAAATTTCAGCTTCCAGAGAAGTGGAGAGAGAAAGAGAATAATAGGAAGATGAAAAAAAGAGGCAGAGGATGAACAGAGAGCCGAAACTGTTAATTATTAATGGGGAGAAAGAGGCGGCTGACAGAAATAGTGTAAAACAAACACCAAAAGTTTTGGGGCAAAAAGAAAGGAGGGAAGAAAGAGGGCACGAGAAAGTCAAATCAAACAGCCTGAAAGCACGGGTGACACATTTGGGAAAAGATCCACACAACACTGGTGTATATATGAACATATACACACACATCAAGTGAGGGAAAACTAACATGACACACTCTCTCATAAAGATGTGTGGCAGTGAAGGAGAGGATGAAGAAGGATATTTGATATTTGCAGCTGCTGATGCAACTTCTGAGCAGAAATGATTAAAAGAGATTATTCATATTATATTATAATTAGAGGAAAAGTGAGACAATTAAGTAAATAATAAGCACATGAAACAGAGAGAAAAGAGAGAGAGAGAGAGAGAGAGAAATTGGTCATCCCACCTCTTCTCATGTATATATTATATATGGATATTGATCCTCTTCTGTCCCCCATTTATAATCCTCCATCTTTGAATCTCAAGCTGGATTTTTATCAGCTTGTTTTAAACACTCCTTTCCCTCTCTTTCCTCCTCATTAAATTCTAAATCATGTTCAGTCAGGCGCTGATTTTATGCAAAACATTTGATGATGTTCCAATTTGATTATCTGCAGGAAACAATGGAGATAATGGTGCATTTTACTGCTTCAACAGTATTAACTCTGCAGGGCAGTAATACAGCACTGAACTCAAAAATAAACAGCCAACAAAAACACGCAGAAGAAAGAAGGAAGGTGATGAGTGTCCCAGAGGAGGTCGCATTTTGTTTGCAGTTAAGATTAAACAAGATTACACAAAAACCACAGGGGGGGATTTCCATGAAACTTGAAGGAAGGATGAGGTATGGTCAGCACGAATGTGGTCTGTGTGGAACCACTTTCCAAGTGAATAAAAGAATGAACTTTCGAATGACTTTCGACTATGAGCGTATGTCTGAGTTCTGAAGACGAAGTTGAATGTTAAAAGCATTAATAGTAATCTGGTTTTTAAAACCAATCTCGCTGCAGAACGAATTAAAGAATAGTTTGAAAGTTGAGGCGAAGGAGTTAAAAGTGAGACAGAGCTAGAGTTGGAGTCAGGTGACAGAGACAGTTTGGTAAAGTGAGAGCACCTCGGGGTCTGCAGTACGAGAGCGGAAAAAGAGAGGAGCTAATGTCCCTGTAGCATCCTGCACCAAGCCGCGAGCTAACGCAGAAACTTTGGCTTATTAACATAAAACAGAGACTGAGAGAGAAGACACACACACACACACACACACACACACACACACACCAGATGTACATGTATATTTACTGTAAACACACACACTCTCACTCTCATTATCATTATATTTCATCAGCACAATGAGCAGTGAAAAGTGTTACACAATGACTGCTTCTGCTCGGAGACAAATCAAAGTTTAATAAAAGCAGCGGGACAAAAAAAGGCAGAGGTGCACGCTGAATAATTCCCTTTCATGTGTGTGTTGCTGTGTGTTTTGTGCTGCTACTGAAACAAGCCTAATGGGTCTCTCCTCCAATTTGACAGTGCCTCTGGTTTGTGCAATACGGCATCCTAGAAAACACACACGCACAGAAATGATTGTGCATGGCAAATCACAGAGACATCTGCTCTCTCATCTCTTCAGCGCACGTGTTTGTGTGTTTCAGAGTCACTATACAATATGTAGTAAGACTCTGTGTGACAGTTGCTGCCAGGTGCTACAGGCTCACCAACGTGAAAATTAGAAGTTAACAAGATCAATTACAGCCATGTTGATTTAGCTTCACTCATGTTTAAAAACCGACATGATTAAATGCAGAGAAACAAACTCTGTTTGGTCAAGATCCTAAAATTGTGATTCAAGTGGACAAATGTGAATTTTTCCTTTAGCTGCATTTGGTCAGAAAGAACACAACAGGAGGTATTTGATGTGTGTGGTGCTCCACTGCTCTGTATTGAGCTTGGTCCGTCTGGAAGAAAGGAGGGGTTTTATGTTCCAAGCTGTTGTTGCAGCTCACAAGTCCTTACTGTGGATTTCAGGTGCAAAGCTGGAAGAAAGTTGCTCTCTATGACAAATGAAGCTACTCTGAGGAATGACAGTTATTGATCAGCTTTGATATCAACTCTACATGGAAGTATTTCAAGGTGTATTGATGACACTGATGAAAAACAAAACCCACTCACACAGTATGATCAATAACTGAGATTCAACCAAAAATAAAATGAGTGTTTCACTGAGTAGTGATGTAGACCAGCTTTAACTCAAGACACAGCGACAACTCCCCCAAACTGCAGAAGTTATGATAATGCTTATTTTTTAGCCATCTATTGGCTGTAGTGACCAGAAAACCATTGGACTTAAACATTGGACTTGTTTTCCAGTGAGCTGTCATTTCTCTTTAAAGCGTGACTACACTTCCCTTCCCCATCCACTGACTTATTGCTGTTACCATGATGATGAAGGTGTCCTTAACAGATGATGTTAACTAGTTAACTTCAGGTTCAGGAGCAAGGGCCACATTGACTGCAACTCAAATCTCCTGGAATCATATACATCCTTTCTCCTCAACATCAAACCTATACATTTCTATTCTATTCAAAACAAATCATTACTAACCCGCCCATTGTCTGCTGTTTGGTCCTTGGAGCAGACGGTTTATTACAGAGCATTTGACTGACAACAGCTGCTGGAAACTGGGCTGATGAAACTGATGAGACAGAAACGTTCAGTCGATCTGTTCCGAATCCCAAACCATGTGTCAGAGGCGGCAAAGACCTGCAGAGCTGCACTGTGCTAAGTGCACGTGGAGGCTCCTAGTGATGAAGCTACAGTGGTTGCACTTAATGTTGAGTGTTTTTCTCACAAGCATCATTTTATGGCATATTTTATTTATCTTTTCACTGTCAGAAAGAAATTGTCAGATAGATTTCAAATGAAGGGATGGTTCAGCGAACCGATGACTCATCTGCCTTTCCCTCATCGTCGTCTTGTGGAGAAGTCGGGCTGTTGAGTAAAGTGTAAGACCAGAAGCAGTGAGTCACCCTGGGTGTGTCTCTCTTTGTGTGTTTACAGGCCTGGACCCTGACTGTGAATGACAAAAACATGCTCTCACACACACACACCCAGAGCCCTTTGTTCTTACTCTTCATCTCTCCCTCTTTCTCTCTCTCATATTATTGTGACAAGGCCAGTGTCATTTCAAGTGTCTGAAAACCGCCAAGGCCATCGTCGCCTCTCTGTCAGTTGCCATGGTGAAAGTGTAAAGATGTATAGGGCTGAAAGAGAAGGATTTTGTGTGCGTGTCTTTACTGTGGCTTCCAGGGACTGTGTTGGTTCAATCCAACCATTGCGACGACATTCTGTTGTTTGAGTTTTTATGATTAGATTTTGGTTTTGGGCAAGGGTGAGGCAATTAGTTGTGATGGTTAAGGTGAGGGTGTAAGGGTGAGGGTATGCATTACATGAATGAGTGTCCTCACAACTACAAAGAGATGTGTGTGCGTGCATGTAAAAGAAAGACTGAGTTGAAATTCTGAAATCTTGGTATGCAAGTGTTGATGTTTTCGTGGTTTCACAAAGAGAGCGTTGCTTTGAGAACAGGAGTCCTTGGGAAGCGTGTGTGCGTCTAAAGTTGCAGTCAAGGCCACAGTTTTGAATGCAAAGTGCTTTCAGTGTTTGTACAGAGGAACACAAGACACAGACCTCGCACATGCTTGTCGGATCCAGAGGGAGGATCTCAGACCTTTGCGGCGCACACTCAAGTCACACTCCAATCTATGGAGACATTTACTGTTCAAGGCTGTAAATTAAAAAGGTTGCCTGAAAGCAGAACTCACTCACTGAGGCAGAGGCACTCGTTGGGGCGAGTGTTCAGACGCTTTGGGCGACATGTGATGTGTGAATGAAAATATCGTTTTGTCACTTGGTGACTTGATTTGATGCAATTTCATATTTTGTCTCTGAGTGGTTTTAGTGCTTTAATCATGAGGAGGAGCGAGAGTAGATGGAAAGGGTTTCTGTAGAGATTACATGGTTATTATACTTCCAGGTATGAGTTTATCTCGGTCTGCATGTGTTTGTTGGAGGAAACGGAAATATTTTACATTTCATTAATTCTAAACTGTGAAAAGGGTCCTCAAATGGATTATCCAAAAAAAAAATACATGTTTATACTTATGGTTTTAATGTTGAACCTTCAAAATACAGTGATACAATATAAATAATCTGAGTATCAATTCATTTTGTTTGCATCCTTAAAACATGTTCATCGAGAAAAAGCAGGTCTGGGCTTAAGGTTTTCTTCATTTGTGTCAACTACACCTGAAAGCATGTGTGAAGCACTCTGCTCCAGTCATTAGACGAAAGAGGGCTATTGTGTGCTGGCCTGTATTAGCATGTAAGAGGCTGCTGTGTTTGTGTGGAGTGTCTGGGGATTGCATTGAAGCGTATGATGGATTTGTTCACCGTGCTGCACAGCACACACACTGGAGTGTACAGTGGGGATGTGTGTGTGTCTGTGTTGAAGTAGGCTCGATTGGCGCCGTTTGAATGTGCCATCTTTACTTTTGCCAAGGCACATTTATGAGCTATTATTATGAAGAAGCATTTCATGGGATGGTGGATGGGAAACAGAATGGAGCTCTGCATATTTAGATCTGAATACTGCTCTTCGGTCATGATGTCACTCTTATGTTGCCCTGAAACGCCCTGAAAACATCAGACTTGATCAAAACATCCTCGATTATAATTTATTCTGAGATATGTTCAAGTGAGACTGGATGTTTGTCCATGTCCTCACCAACATTCCTCCCGACTGCCTCTCATTACTCTAGTGGAGTACAAGGATGTTAATGGTGTGTTTCTTCTAACGTGTAAAATATTTCTTTTTAAACTCACTTTAGGAAACATGCGTGCATGTTTGTTTGTATTTGACGGGCGCACAAATCCGCTCCGCCTACCCAAAGTACCTGAAGCATTCTCCAAATAATTCCTCTCTCTCTCACTCTCTGTCCCAGGCTACTATGGGAAAGGCTGCACGGACGCCTGCCACCTGAATCCATGTGAAAACGAGGCTCAGTGCCACCGGAAGCCCAGCTCCTCCCACGGATACACCTGTGACTGTGGAGACAACCACTATGGCCAGTACTGCCAACACAGGTACTGGCTAGGACATTTTATAATGTACATTTATACAAATACAGAATAAATGTGTTCAGATGTGACAGCTGCTATGTTCAGCTGCTATGTTCAGATGAATAGCATTTCAGGAATCAGCTAAGAAATGATAAATATAATTAAATGACCTGAGAGTTCATTTATAATGGAAAACCCCTGCATGGCGTATACACAGCTGGTGCACGTTCAAGACAAGCCATTCGTCTTTTAAGCCCGAGAAGCAGCAAACCTCCGCAGCAGGGAAGAACACTTTATTAAGAAGAGAGGCTCAGTTGGGAGATGGAGTAAGATGTCCCTGGAGGAATGGAGTCAATGCAACTATTCTTTAACAGATCACTGACATCTGAATTCTGTTAAACTCTGCACGCGGAGCCATAAGTAGACGCGCGCTAGAATCCGCGCCAGCCGCCTTCATCTCCTCCGTGATCCATTAAACACAGAGAACAGACGGGAGAGAGCACATTAAGTGAGATGTGAACAAAGGGAATGAAAGAGCTAAGTGACAAGTACAATAAACCAGACTGATCCAATCTGAGGTGCGTTCCTCAGGAGCCGAAAGTCAGACAATTCAGAAACCAGTCTCAGTCCCACAGCAATTATGAATATCCGCTGTTAATGGGAGGAAGAAGAGCTCCTCTGTACTGTTCCCTCTCAGTTAATTTTTATGATTCCCAGGATACAAGATAAAAAGATCTTAAGTGATTTATTCCATAAAACAATGGGTTTGAAAACCAGGGTTGGTTGCATGCTGAGAGGGCGGGGTTGTGGAATATTTCAAATTATTCTATTTGACATTAATGCAGAAAAAAAAAAACTTAAGAAACCGTGCCATAAATGGCTTTTTTTGGTATTCGGATCAATGGCACTTTCTTCATGTTAGCTTAAGTACATATTCTTTTAAATAACATCCTTCCCTACCCACTTTAACATCCAGCTCTTTCTTGATTTTTTTTTTGTCTTCTCGTCTTCCCAGCTCGTTATTTGGGCAGTTATCAGAGGGGGGACATGACCTCATCTCTGTCCTGATCTGACCTGTGTGTGTGTGTTTTAGGATTGATCACCAGTGTCCCCGGGGCTGGTGGGGGTCTCCAACCTGTGGACCGTGTCACTGTGACACCAACAAAGGCTTTGACCCCGACTGTAACAAGACCAGCGGACACTGTCACTGCAAGGTGAGCAGGGAACACGCTAAGCACACACTGCACAAGTTGTGAGCGTTCATGGTGAGGTTACTAACGTGTACATCACCTGTAGAAACATATACTTTGATGGGAGTGGAGAGGTTGGTCTATCAGTAAAGAGAATATGCCGATATGTGCAGATTGGAACAAAAGATTAAAGCCTAAGAGGCTGCTATCAGTGTGGTATATGACCACAGTGGACTAAAACCATGAAATCGCCATAACTCACTGTGGCATCCGTTTAACCGGCTCACACAGTAATCACCTTGGTCTGATGGGCCGGCAGATTACTAATCCAGACACACTGCACCCACCATGATAGCATCATAATCCCTTCATGTTAAGTTTCTGTTGCCATTTCTGCCCCGTATGACTGTGTGAGTGCACATACATGTTGTAGACATGTTTAACCCTATTTTATCCTGGCCATGCGCTGACCTTTCGACCCTAATCTTTAAAGCTCTGATCCCGACCTCAGATCGAAACCTGGCATACAGAGACACACGCATTTGGATAGACGTTAAATACACAGTGGAGGGATTTATGAGCGCACACACCCACAATCTGTTATTTGTACTCTGGCACCTGGAGCTCAGAGACGAGACGTGGAGGTTGTTGATTGTTCTGAACGCTGCACATTTTAGTGGAAAATAAAACTGTCAAATTGCCCTGAAGCAAAACACTTACATGTCTCATTTCTGTTGGCCTTTGGCTTCTTGTTCTATACCTTCTTAGAAAATAGAAATGAAGATGGAAATAAATTGATTTTTGTGTGTGCGTGTTGTGCTCACGCGGTAAGCATTTTTTAAATTAAGTCTACACAGGAGCGCTCACTCAGGTCAAGGCTGAAACGCACAGTTCTGCATCAAGCGTCACTTTGCAGGACTTTGTGCTGTCAACACCGAGGTTTCATTTATAACCCCGGTTTTTAAGTGCGACATGCATCTTTCAGAATGATAATAAAGTACGTTGTGATAAAAAGAGTTGTTGTTCCTCCACGCCGCAGCAGATTACATGTTAAATAAAATATAAAGTTGCTGGAGGCTGAAACTTTTGTCCTGCTCCATCACTCCTCTCTGTAGCACCATCCTACTTAGTCAGTCTTGCTGTTTCTCACATTCAATTTACTAAAAACTGAAAACTACATAATTGGCATCATTTTTCACCCGTTGTTCATGAATTTCTCATTCGTCTTTCACTTGTTGTTTCTTGTTTCATGGTGTAAATCTTTCTGTAATGCCGGAAGAATGATGTAATTACTCCCGCTGTTCTCGGCGCCATGACATTTAACATTTGTGTGAGTTTAATCAACAAGCCCACTAATACATTAACCCTGTGTGTGTGTGTGCGTATTTAGGAGTTTCATTATCATCCGCGGGGCTCTGACACCTGCCTGCCGTGTGACTGCTACCCCGTGGGATCCTTTTCACGCTCGTGTGACCCAGAGAGCGGTCAGTGTCAGTGCAGGCCCGGTGTGATTGGTCGCCAGTGCAACGCGTGTGACAGCCCCTTTGCCGAGGTCACAAACTCTGGCTGCGAAGGTGAGAATGAAAGACGGTCAGATGTCAACTGTGATCTGTTGTTCACCAGCGGAGGACTGTGAACCAGTGTTTGCTTTTGGTATCACACTTGGAGAAATCATGTATCTCAGTGATGTATTATTTCAAAATGCCTTTGTCTCACCCGGGGGGGGGGGTACTGTATTCAATCGGTTGTCCTTGGGCTCCGCGTCACGTCTCAGCAGATTGGATTTTTAAAAAGAAGTGGGAGAAAAGAAGCATCTCACTGCTGCATTGTGTCCTTTCTCATGTTTGAACTGCATATTTGTTGCTGACTTGGGCATTGAGTCGTTTGTACAAAATTACTTTGTCCGCCATCAACTTGATTTTTGATCACTCAAAATGTGCAAACATCCTTTGTGATCATGGGCAAACCAGATGTTGAACAATATTGTGAGACGCTGTGCGCCGTCAGTGGTCCAAACTATGTCTCTAAGACTTAAATTAAACTATACGTTTTAAGATGGTGTTTAATCTCCCAGATACGTTTATCAACAGTGTTCAAACTGAGCAAATTATCCACTGACAAAGTGACATGAATGAAAATAAGGAGGCACCACTGAGCTTCCTCTGTATTGATCACAGGGTTTCAGTTTCTATGTTTAGTCTCAGAAGAACTGGTCATGTTTGTCAAACTTCCACCCAAGCCTGAAATAACAGTGGAGTGTAATTACATTGATTTCCCATTTAGCATCTTCCATTTAATTTTGTCTTGCTGTGTCTCCTCTGTGCAGTTTTGTCACTCTCTGGTCTCGCTGCATGTAATTATCTCTTTCAGTTTCTGGCTGGTGTTTTATTTTCTTTCACTAATATTCATTAATCTTCCCCTCGTTTATCAACTTTCATCAGTAACTTTTTGTTGTTTTTTTAATGAATACGTTTATCTAAGTGATAAGACCGATGTCAAGTAATGTTTGCTCTCTGCAGTCATTTACGATGGTTGTCCCAAGACCATCACTCAGGGGATCTGGTGGCCGAGGACCAAGTTCAACCTGCCCGCTGCAGTGCCCTGCCCCAAAGGCTCTGTCGGTCTGTTCAGTACAATCACTATTCAACTCGCATACCAATATACTCAGTTTGACCCGATGCCAGTTTTAAACTTTAATTCCTGATCATATGTTTTTAATATTTCCCGTTTCTTCGCTGTAAAGGTGCAGCCATCAGACACTGTGACGTCGAGAGAGGATGGCTGGAACCAGACCTTTACAACTGCACCTCTCCTCCATTTGTGGAGCTCAATATTGCTGTGAGTAGATCGTGTAATGCCCTTAAGCACAACCTGTTTCTGACCTGCGGAGTATAACAGAGCATTTGACACACACACACAGAAGGATTTATTTGCTGAAGGGATGTTTGGAACACATTTTATTTTGATAATCCACTACCCATCAAAACTGGATATGCAGGTTGTAGCCATATATTTGGCAAATCTATTTTCCATCAGTTTAAAAAAAAATAGAGCAAAAGAGCAGGATTCTGAAAAGTCATCTCTGACTGAGGCAGAATCTCACCATCTTCTCTTCCTGCTTGTGTCTGTGACCACGTCCAACACGGGAATCCAAAACAATTACAAGAGTTTAATTGGAAAAAAGGGATTTATCTTTCTATTCAGGACCAGAGAGAGAGCACAAGGGAAGTCAGATCTGTCCTGGAAAAGAGAGGAACAATGAGTTTTGTAGTGCTCTTTCATTTTTACATATCATTTATATGCAGCATAGGATGAACCAGGCATAAAACACATTCACTGTAGACATGCAGTGGGGTTGTACTACATATTCATTCTGTCATTAAATTACAGAAATTACATCTTTCTTTATGCATTTAGCTTGATTCCCTGGAGCGTAATGAGACAGAGCTGAACACCATCATGGAGAAGAAACTCGCCCACCAGCTCCGTGATGTCACTGAGGCGACCACCCGACTCTACGGCAACGACTTGCAGATCGCTGAGCGGCTACTGTCTCGCCTCCTGACCTTCGAGACCCAACAGAGCGGCTTCGGACTCACCGCTACACAGGATGCGCACTTCAATGAGGTACTGAGAAGAACACATTTGTCCTTCTCACTCCCTGACACTTTACATACATGACAGTAGAAGGGTAAGAGCTGTATACATTTATATAGAATGTCTTATATAATTTTCTTTTATTAAGGGAGGAGGAAATGATGTCCAAAATATAGCAAGTAAATCAGGTCAGTGAGTCATAGTTCATGGTCAAGTTAGGGTAAGGTTAGTAAGTAAAGTGAGCTTTCCAGCTAAAATAAAATAAGTTATTCTTCTGCTTGTAGCTTCTACAAATCTGTACAGTGTATTTGTATCTGTATTTGGTGTCACTATACTGGTGGGCATGCAGTAACATGATTCATATACTTAACGATGTACAGACCCAGTGACTACACGTATAAAACAAGATGTCTTCCCTCTGAAATGGCAGGTAATGTTGCCATGGTGATTGAGGCACAGGAGCTGAAATGAAGATGAAATATTGCGACATGTCATCTCCACATATTAGCTGACTGTCTCATTTTACCTGATGCTTGAGCTGCGGATGCACGGGAAGCTCACACAGGTTCATTTTAGCATGTTGGCATTTTGACAAACCCTCCAGGAGACGTCTCCCGTGTCACTCTGCTCCAAATATTTATCGTATACGTCATCGTTTAGCTGACAGGAAATGAGCTGTCCACAGATCACAAGGCAGTCACAGAAGCTATAAACTGAAATCCATCTCACTCTTTTTTAAAGAGCATTAGATTTTACTGGCTTGTGCATCAGTAATTGACGAATTGCTTGCTGTCGCGGAAGCAGGGATTTTTAATCAAATATTTGATGGAGCTGGTTAGTTGGTGTTTTTGGTGCTGATATTGCTGGATTTAAAAAAAAATGTTGTTTCCAATATAAACACATTAAAAAGTCATCAGCAGTTCCTGCTGCTGTTTTACAATTTGACCTTCAAACTTTATTTTAACCAACTTTGAAAAGAACATGCAAATAACACCAAATAATTAAAACATGAAAATAATGTGGAGAAAAGCATTGTTCTAATGTAAATTAGAAATACAAAATGTATAGTTAGTGAATGAGAATTTGTTAGATTGTCCAGTATGCAGCATTTATTTTTTTAAGCCGCAACAGAAGTATCACTAGAAGTAGTAGTGAGTAGTATTCATGGTCATGGAAGTATTATTACAAATTCTGTTTTTTTCCGCTGATATTTTTGTACCTGCACTTATGGTCAGTTCAGTGCGACTGGCTGTGCGTCTTTGTGTGCCATGTGATACACTGGTGACCTGCCCAGTTAAACGCCGCCTCTCGTCCAACGTCAACCCTCAGTGAATAGCTGGTGCAGATAATGGATGGATTTTTCTGTACGTTAACATAGGGACACTTTTAATATTCTCTGCCAACAGGGAGGATGTCGCCACCTGATGAAAACTGTAGCAGCAGTGATAATATCATCATCATACAGCTAAGGACGAGTTGCTATAGAAACTGAGTGCCTGTGGTAACCTCTGATAGCATCTTCAAAGAATTTTAGATTTTTTTTTTTCCTTGCAAATTCAGTGGATTGGAGGCGAGGGACCGAGAACGTTAGATCACCCTGAGCTAACGTTCTCGGCCCTGTTCGACGGCTGCGTTTGGGTCCGTGTCAGTGCATTCTCATTGTGTAGAATGCACTGACACGGACCCGCCAAGGCAGGTGGGTGCTGCGAAGCTACTTTATAAAGCACCCGAAGTGGGTTACAGGCAGAAGGGCGGATCACAGATGCAGATGTAGAAGCAGGTCGGCGAAAATGAGCCGAAACAAACGGGAGAGATGAATCACAGGAACTAACGCCGATTCAGCAGGAAGACGCTCAGGAGCTAATGCGAGAAAATAACCAGGAGCGTGCACACGCAAAGTGACAGAAGACAAAAGACGGATATAAATAGTGAGTGGGGAATGATGGATGTAGAGCAGGTGAGCAGAGATCAGGAGCAGGTGGAAACGCGGTGGGCGGTGCAGGCAGTCACACCAGCAGCAAACACACAAGGGCAGGAAGTAAAGGCGACCATAAACAAGAATGACAGATCATCAGAGAGCATCAGAGGGTTCATGCACACGCTGTGACCTCACCGAAGCCCAGTCAGTCACAAATGCTGTAAATGCAAAATGTTTGACAGCCCGGCACTTGTGCTTGAGGATTTCCACTCTATGGCTCTTCATTCATTCAGAGGCAGTGATTGTACTTCATCGCCCATTAAATTAATGTAACCACTTCAGCTCCTTTTAAAAAGAGGATTTTGAATCTTAGGTAATTTAACAAGCTGTTAAGTCAAAAGTTGATGCATTTGGGGGATTAGGGTATTGGATGTAATTTTCTGATTTCATAGATGAGATGACATCACTCCAGTCATGATCAGAAAGGTTGTTCTTTGCGGTCCTATGAGATGCAGAGACCCAATACTTTTCATGATGACTGTCATGCCTGTAATATTAAAATACATAATGATGTTGTTAATATTAGATTTGGATGTTCTCTCCATTACTTGTGGAGATAATTTGAAAAAAAAAATGGCTGTGGGTGATAATTCTTTTCTGTCCTTAAACTTGGCTATCTGGAGATAATGTTCCAAGTAATGAACCAAATAAAACACACACACATTTGCTGATATTGACTGTGGCAGAAGGCTGGAGCACCAACAGGAAAACATTTCCTGACCGTTTGCTTGGAAGCCATGTACAGTGCATCGCTTCATGTCACCAATACTGAGTTTCCATGACAACACCAGGGTAGCTTAATGAAATCTTATTATAAAAATATTTTCCTGTGTGACATTCTGCTTCTGACTGTAAACCACAAATGTGGCCAGGATCTGATGATGTTTACAGCAGCAAGACAAAGCTTCACTGAATGTTGTCACAGCAGTAATTTTAATTATCCATCTTACAACCTCAACTTCTGTGACTCAGCCTCAACCTAGGGCTTTAAATCAGTCATGCTGCCTCCATGCCTTCATCTGGAATTAATGCAGCCGCTCTGGTGTAATCTGTCAGCAGTGAAGAGGCTCTGCAGACAGGCCTTCCAATAAAAAAAATATATATATCATGCATCTGACACCTCACTTAAGCAGCTACTTGTCCAGACTTACAGGTAATGTAGACCACGGTTACTATAGTAACACTGGGGGTGACCGAGCCTGGCGGCTGCAATGGAATTGAAGAATGGCAGGGAGGAAGGAGGAGTTTTCACATGAGGAATGTAGAGATTGATGTAGGAATGTGTTCAAGCTGTGAGTTTGTGATCAGGGTCCACATTTTATCATGTACTTGAGAGAATCTTCAATCATCATTTCTATAAAGTTTACATGGTGTGATGTTTTGCACAGTGGTTCATAGTGGGGTCTGCACATCGCAGAGAGATGCAGAAAGAAAAAAAACGTGATAATTGCCACGTGTTTGTTGAACTGATGGAGAGTTATGCTCCAACCTGTCGCCCATGCTGCTTCACGTGCGCTTCATCTCTTCTCTCATCCCGTCACCAGCTGCTTCTTTATTTCACATCTCCCTTCTCTGTTGTTTTTCACGGCTCTAAGCACGCATTTAGACAAAGCAAAAACTTGATTTGATTTGTACTTGGGTACTCGATTTCAAAAGTATATAATGTATCACAAGTCAACTTCATTGCAAACAACTAGACAAAAAATAGTTCAGATTCACACTATTGACAGTGTTGTGTGATTCCCTGCAGGGTAAGGGATCACATACATCTGCACTTCAGTGATGAGGACGATCGCGTGCTTGCTCAGAACATCATTTATTCATAGCAATGACTTTTCGTCTGTCAGATTTCATTATATATACCCAGCAGTGTCTTTTAAATAGGGTCCAATGCGATGAGACGTTCTTCCTGTGTTCGTATTACATCACCACAGAGGTCATCTTTTAAAAATAGACATCAACGGCTGAGCAGCCTCATGTGTCTTAATGAGCAGTTTACTGATGTCATAGGTCTAGAGACGTAATGATGCCATCCAGCTGTCCTGTTTCTTGTCTCCTGTCTTTATTCACTCATATTCCATCTCATCTCTCCACCTCCCTCTTTCTCCCCTGCATCTCTGAGCTGAGCATAAGCTCCTGCCCAGGACTTTATCTCTCTCTTGTTCTCTCATTTATTCTATTTGTCGCTCACTGATCCACAATTTATGTTTCTCGTTCTCCCTCTGTCTCCCTCAACAATTCACTACATTCTTCCCATTCAGCTCTATATGATATTTGCCGTGTTTGTCTGAAGCTGAGTTTTTCTCCCCAGAGCATTAGTGAGACTGCAGTGCTTTATTGGGTCTGGTGCAGTCTGACTGCAAAGAATTGAACAGATCTCTCTCTGTGTGTCTCTCTCTCTCTCTTTCTTTGTTCAAAACATTTTTTCCCCCGTCTAGAATCACAGAGCATGGGAATGGATACATAACAGTCACTTCTTTGAAAATGACTTTAAGATCCACTGATGGTTCCTGCCATGTTCTCAGGTCCCTTACGAGCGTTCTTCCCCGACCACTTCCTCTGAGAACACGTGCCACGACGGCGAGGCATTCAGTTGTCCTCGCCCTCGTCTCTGTTGAATGTAATGAATTTCAGCACACAAAAGACCCAGCATCTGAAGCGGCCCTCAGGCTTCACCATCTGCACTCAGAGTATTTCACGAGCCTGCAATGCATTATCAGTCATTCAGTGGCAAACACCAACCCAGGCTCTGTAGCAAATGTCTTCTTCCCTTTCCTTCGCTGCACACACACGATTCTTTATCAAGGCTGAAAATCTGACTCCCTCTCTCGCTCTCTCGCTCTCTCTCTTTCAACCTTCTCGTCTTTCCGTGTTCCCAGTTCCAATCGACTTCTGCCTCAATATTCTTCTGCCTCTTGTTTGTCCCCAGTGTCTGTAGCTATGGTCTGTACCTGTGTCTGCATACTGGGTTAGACTCCATCTCTGACCCCAGAACACAGGGTGAAATCCATGCAAAAATGATTGACTATATATATAAAAATCTTTCTCACAGTTAAAGATGATATTTGTTAATGTTTACCTCTCTCTCCCCAGAACATCCTGCGAGGCTGCAGCGTGCTGCTGGGCCCAGCGACCTCTGGCCTATGGCGGGCGCTCGCTCAGAGTCAGAACCACATCCCAGGCGGCGGCCCGGCCGAGCTCACGGAGCTGCTGGAGCAGTACACTCAGACTCTGGCCCAGAATATGAAGCTCACCTATCTCAACCCTGTGGCGCTGGTTGCTCCTAACATCGGTGAGTTAAAAATGCCCCCACCCAGTCTCAGGCATCCAGGCATTGTGCAACAGCTAATCACCAGTGGATCCAACGAAAACAGAAGACGCTAATAAATTCAAAATCTTTCCAGAAGATTTGCAGCAGTTGTCTCATAATGCAGCAAATCACTGCTGTGAAATCAGCCAGAATGAGTCAGTGTAAAGCAGGAGATGAACGGTGCTAATGCAAATGATTACGGTTAAGCCAGCGCTGGCAGCTGCACAGGGATGAATTTCACACTCCCACACGCACACACACTCTGAGCAGCTGATGCTTCCAGCACACACACACACACATGCACTTATAGATTGGAGTATAACATTACTGAACACCTATCATTAGTATATTACAAGGTTTTCAAACTCTTCCAAACACAGACACTGGCAGGTTTGCCAGGTTCCACATGACATTTAAAGTGCTTTCAGTCCTGCGCTGTACGCTGGACATTTTCCTGGAGGGGGCGGCTGCATGTGAGAGCAGAAATGTGTCTGTGTTGACTTTGCTGTCAGCCCCCCCCCCCTTTGCAAAATGTTGAGAAAATGTCAGAGAACGCCCATGTGAGAACACAGCAAGGACATGTCCGGGAAATTTACAGGTGGCAACAAACGCCAAAATATTTCAAATGTCTCGCAAAGAAAAACAGGAGCCGTGAAAATGTCAACTGAAAATTCAACTTTTTCCGCAGTGCAATTTGTAGGTCATGTCCTGCCTCCTACCTCAGCCAGCCCAATGCTGCCTCTGGATATTTCCGTGTCATTGTGAGCACCTCAACAGTCTCCTGCTGCGTCTTCAGACATTAAAGGGATATTCTGGAAACATTTCTGGATCTGGTTTTCCAGATATATAGAGAATTTTGAGTTCATGGCTGAAAACAGTTTCCCCATTTCTCCTTGTCACATTCTGTCACTCTATCTGGGTTAATAAAAAAAAATAAAAAATTGGTAAATATTCTGCACCACATACAAACAACACGAGGTGTTGGAATAGCAGCGGCAGCAGCTCTGGCAGGGATGAACCGGACAATGAATTTCACACTGGTTTAATGCTCTTAGCTACACACAGATTGGAAGTTCTGTAAAATCCCGAAACTCATGAAAGTCATCAAAGTGTAGCTGTACACTGGCTCACCAGCTTCTGCCAGTGTGGTTTGTTAACACAGCTAATCTCAGACCAGAGGAAATTATAACATTTAAACTACCCTTGCCTGCATTACCCAGCATGAATTGGCCTCTTGAATGTTCTTCCCCGTGACTTTCATCTCCAGTGTTTGGCTGCATTTGCCTCCCCTCTGTAAGGCATGTAGACTGCCGTTAAATAACCTTAAAGCAGCATCTCTAAGGAGATTCCCAGATGGAGCGTGTACGATCAGCAGCAGCAGCAGCGAGGGAGTGAAATGAATAAGAAACACAGCCAACACTGAATTTCACACTCCCTCACCAACAGACAGTAAATGCTCTTAGCCAAATTGGATAGAATGGATTAACATTAAAAGCAAAATTGACACACATACTGGGATTTTTTTTTTTTTTTTTCAATGTGATTTTGTTTTGCTTTTTGTGGTTATTGTCAATAAATGAAATTGTCGTTTTACTTTTGAAGTTAACAGAAAACAAGAGACAGGGTCCTCATCAAATTATTTTATGCAACAAATATAAACCCACATCAATGTGTCGATAATATCCTGTTCCAAATGGAGCAACACCTTTCACACAAGAGGACGGGATTAGTATAAAATTCAGCTTGCTCATGTTCTGAAACAGAAGAGTCGGCTGCAGTCATTAAAGTGAAAGAGTGTTTTAAGTAAAACCCCCTGATGGAGGCCGCGTACCAAATCACGCTCAGCAGTCCCCAAACACATTATGATATAAAGTGACACATTTCACACATTTGGTTGCTTTGTGACTTGAGCTCCTTGTTTGAAAAAAATAAAAATAAAAAACGCACAAAAATAATACAGACACACTCGGGACATGGTGGAGCTTAACAATAGAAAACCAAATCCCCTCCCTCCACTTCTGGGTTACATTCTGTTTCTCCAGGATGTTTCGTTGGTCTCTGGAAGCACGACTTGATTCATCATCCTTCCACATTAGAGAGACATTACACAAAGGTCAGCTGTCCTTTGAGTGAGTTAGGTCTGTCTACCGAAGCACGTCCTTGTAAATTCTGCATCATTTAAACAGACACAAATGTATCAACAGGACAATAGGAAGCATTGTGATGATGTTAGCCACCTCTGTCTCAAAATCTATGTTTTTATTATTCAGGACTTACTAATAATGACTCTAACACCGCACAGGGTGGGTCCTCACAGAGTAGGTCTGTTGCCGCTCTGTAACGCCAATACTGCCCCTCCCCCGGGTCGTTCTATGGCTCTTATCAGTGAGCTAAGACGAACTCAGTTATCTGATGGCGTGACTGTGTCATCGACAATAAATTGTCAGCTGACGAAGAATAAACCTTCATCCTTAGTGTTGGCCGCCCACAGCTGGATATGGTGCCATGCTGCTTTGACATGTCGTATTGGGGGTGACGTCGTTGTCCCTGTATCTCAACCTCCGTCTTACACTGGTGACTCTTATTTCATCCCTCTGTGTTCTTCAGTTATGAATCTGGACCGCGTTGAGAACCACACCCACGTGCGCCGGCGCTTCCCACGTTATCACAACGCCCTGTTTCGCAGTCAGGCTTTGTGGGATCCCTACACCCATGTGATACTGCCCCCTGCTGCCCTGGTGCCACAGCGGCAGCAGCAGCACAGCTGGAAGGAGAAGGAGCGGGCGGAGAAAGAACGTGAGATGAAATGCACGAGTGGATATAAAGTCTTGAAGTGGCTGACGCTCAGAAAATGTATTCACAGTCACCTCTCTATTTCAGCCTCAGCTCCTCAGAATGCTGCTCCGGCCCTTGTCGGTACTTCAGCCAATCAGACCGGAGAATACACTGCGGCGAGGCGGACCGTTTCCATGCCGGAGTCGCCCATCACCATCATCATCATGTTGATCTATCGAAGCGTGGGTGAAGCTCTACCTCCAAAGTATCACACAGACCGGAGAGGAGTGAGGTGGGAGTCACAAAATAAATGTCTTTTATTTGGTGGCAAACAGAACAGCTTCATGTTCATATGTTGATAGACAGTTTGAGTCTTTCTCTGTGTGTGTGTGTGTGTGTGTGTGTGTGTGTGTGTGTGTGTCCCAGCACTCAAAGATGTTCTGTTTAAAATTGGAACCGGAAAAAAAAAAATATATATTTTTTTGACAATTGCCTGACATGATTAATTGATGATCAAAACTGAAAGTAATTAACTCCAGTCAGTCGACCAGTGTGTGACTGGAGTAGTAACTTACACACTAATCCCCCACTCACCTTGATTGACATAGTTTTCTCTCTCTCTCTCTCTTTCTCTCTCTCTCACTATCTTCAGCTCTTTTCTCCCTCCCTCTACCCTCTTGCTGTTCCTCCTCTCACCTCCGGGCATAATTACTAAGTAACTAACTGCTCAACTGCAGCAGGTCTTCGATTAACAATCCTCTCTATTCACCATTTGTTATCATCCTAACCAGGATTTCCAGCTCCTCCTTCTGTCTGGACGTAATCAAACCCTGCTCCTTCTCTCCCCCCCAGGCTGCCCAGGCATCCGGTAATGAACTCCCCAGTGGTCACTATTTCTGTCTACAACAACCACACGTTCGTGGGTGGACACTTGGACCAGCCCATCCTGCTGGAGTTCAAGCTGCTGGAAACGGCTAATCGCAGTAAGCCGCTGTGTGTACAGTGGAACCACAGCAGCCAGTGAGTACAGATGCACAGTACATGTTCATATACTGTTACACATACATGCATATATTGTGTTTTCAGTCTGGGAGTTAGCTCAAACTCAAAACTCACCTGTTCACAATGTTATATCCTCACTGACCACAAAGCTGTTTGTGTACGGTGACCTTTAGTGTCAGAAAGGCGTCTATGCATAAAATGTATTATTATTATTATTATTGTTATACAATTTGACTCTGTGCGTGTGTGTGCAGGTCTGACACTGGAGGTTGTTGGATGGTGAAGGACTGCACGGTGGTGTACAGGAACACCTCTCATGTCCGCTGTCAGTGCCACAGGCTGGGCACCGTCGGCGTGCTGATGGACAGTTCCCACAGAGAGGTGAGTCATCTGTCGCTGCAGATTTACTTTGACTTTCATTATAGAATCCACACAAGAATCATCATCTGAGGTCGTTTTTTATTTCTCTTCATCCTGGGAAGAATTTTTGTGGATTCCTTCTACATGTACGTTCAATGATCCTGCTTTTGGTTCTCCCTCATTTTCCGGGATCCCTCTTTGCTGATAAATGCTGGATTTGTTCAGTGTCGAAATCTGAACTCCCGAAGAATTAAATCATGAAGGACATTTTGACAGCGAAAGCAAGTGTTTTTACAGCTGTAGCAGGTTTCCAGGGTTTAATGCGGAAACCCTCTGCCCATCACGCACCAGCATACTGAGCAACGACGTGCATTGGATCTTGAAATTTTGTCGATGAGAGAACAGGAAACTTGAACATCCACAGGCCGTGTGATGATTTTCAAGTTGTACATTTCAAGTGTATGTGGTTGATTAAGCTCTTCTGTTAAGTATTAATTGGATATCATCAGTATAGCAGGATCAGCTTCATTTAAGATGCCGTATATGTGCCCAGAAACCCAAATCTTTCTTTGCCTCATTTTACCTCTTTTTCTTTCATCCTTAGCAGCCTCTCTTTCCTCTGACAGCTTCACTTTGACTTCTCATTTTCCACCTTTCTCTGACTTTCCTTGTCCACCGCTACTTTTCTCTCCACTGATATAAATACAGCGGTAACCTCTACATCATCTCTCCTCCCTTTTCTCCCTTGTGTCATCTTCCAACGAGCAGCAGTTGGAGGGCGACCTGGAGACGTTGGCGCTCGTCACGTACTCCTCCCTGTGCCTGTCCATGCTGGCCCTCCTCCTAACTGTCCTGGTGCTGTCCTGCCTGCGAGGCCTCAAGTCCAACACCAGGAGCATCCATTCAAACACCGCAGCCGCCATGTTTTTGTCGGAGCTGGTGTTCCTGCTCGGGGTCAATCAGACAGAACAACAGGTAGGTTTTGGTTTTAGCTTCAACCCCCCCCCCCCCCCCCCCCCCCCCCCCGCCCCCCCCCCCCCGGTTCTGTTTGGTGCATAACTGAACTGGGTTGAGAACATTTCCTGGAACAATAAAAACCCAATAAATTCTGGTGTGGCTCGAAGGATGAAGTGAAAATTTTATGAGCATCATCATTAAATGATTGTTCCTTTACAGTTTCAGTTGGTGTTCCTCGTTTTCTCCTTCCTTTTGTTTCCTTCCCCTGTCCTTTTGACCACTTTCTGTGTCTGTGACATCACAAATGTGTGTGTGTGTGTGTGTGTTTCAAGGGCAGTCTGGTAGAGAGAGCAGTGCAGGCTCACTCAGCATGACATCTAATTAATTAAGCTGGAACTCCCAAACATCCGACTGAATGGCTCGTATGGTGCGACCGGTTTCTTCTAGCTGAACAATATGTTCTGTAATTCGTGTTCATCATGCTTGGGAGGACACATCAGCGCTCTCAGCGGACGTGTGTGTTGGTGTGCACACTAGTTTTCCTGTGATTGGGCATATTCTTTTTTTTTTTTTTGGTGTGTGTGTGTGTGTAACTGGAAGTGTTTGTATTCATGTGTGAACGTGTTTGAGAGAGTGGGAGTGTGAAATTCAGTATCTGTCTCCATCACTGCCAAGGCTAGAGTTATTTCTGTCGTTGTCTTTGGCTGTGTTTCTTCTGAGCTTCTTTTAACCTAAAAATCTGGGGCTTATACGTTCCCTCAACGTAAAGGTGTGGAACGCTCAACTGTTGTGTTTCATGACTGAAGTGTCTCTCTTTTGTCACAAAGAGCCAACGAAGGCTGAGAGACGGCTTTTACATTTCAATTGCTGCTGCTCATCCAGAATATTTTAAACGTGCAGCAACTTAGTGATGCTGCAGTAGTTTTCTTAAACTCAAACAGATTTTATGTAGTTATTATGTACAAACATAATTATATCATCACTTTTGTTTAGGTTATCATGGATTTTCAGGCAGCCTGAGAGGTTCTAAAAATCCAAATGGATTCAAAACGCTTGGTTTGTTTCGGCAGATTTTTCGAGATTAACATTTTGGTAAATGCAGCGTGGTGGAGTGGTTGCCACTGTCGTCCCAGAAGATCTTGTTTCTTGCTGATTTTTCCAACTACACCCCACAGTGCAAGTATATGCATATAAGTTAACTGGGGACCATGTGAGCATCTGTGTCTTTTTGTTGCTGTGTAGCTGCTTTCAGAGATGCACTGAACTCTGGATAATCACCAGAGGGGCTGTGTGTGAGAAAAGTAATGTCTCAGGGAAGAAGCTGCAGACTTTCTCAGGGGTTTCTCCTGCCAGACTTTTAAGACTCTGGATGAGGTCTGAATGAATTAAATGGAAGATTCTGGTAGCGAGAGGAAGTTAAAGTGAATCAGATTGTGGTCTCTCTGGTTGCTTTGGCTTTTTAAGCGCCCATCTGCGCCTGGCGCTTACATTAATCAGGAAGTGGCGTGCTGAGCAAATCATGTTTGTTCTCTGTTTATTTTGTTGTACTTAGTATTCAAACTGTGGCTTTTAAAACTGGCTGCGAGTTGCCAATAGCGATCTGCTTCAACTTGCATTGTGTTTTCAAGTTGTTTCCCCGTGGTTGGCTTTGCATTTTGTTCTTCCTTCTGACAAACAACAAGACACATTTGATAGAAGGCAGTTCCTGTATTAATCATTCCGGCTTTGAACCTCAAATGCTGAACACAGACGAGATTAAGTGGAGCTGCACTTCAGAACCTCTTTACTGGGAAAGGCATTGTCTCAACAGGCCAAACGAGGGAAGAGACCAAAGGCTGTAGAGTCTGAACAAACCTCTCCAAACATGCTTCACTGCAGCCTCAGGGCAATTTCACAGAAAGCTTAAATGTTAAATCCCTGCATTATTCACGGGGAAGTTCAGCATTGCTGCTGAAAAACCAAAACAGCAGAACTTGACTGAGAGAAGCTATTTGGAAGTTTCCTCTGCCCTGACAAAAAATAATTGAAAGCCGTTCCTGATGGCATGCAGACAATCACAGCAATTGACTGACCTCAGAATATATATCACAAATTGAAATGGATGCAGCAGCATTAAATCAATGGCAAGACAAAGTTCCCTCCTGTTTTATGAACATTTTAAATTCTGTAATTCTACTTTTTTATGCTGCTTAATTGCATGCCCATTATTACAGTTAAACAGGCTCTGGTGTTTTTATTGTAATCCAACTGTAACGCACCGCTGTAGGCTCTCTTCATGAGGGATAATTAAATCATAAACGCCTGCTCCGTCATGGCCGACACCTGCCGTGCCCCAATAAAGATTTATTGGTCTCTTGCCAAGACGTCTGTTCTCAACTGTCACCAAATCGATGCTCACGTGATTGTTTTTCCTTCTTTTTTCAATTATTTTATTTGACACGTTCCTGCTGCCTCACCTTGCCTGTCTCCTTCCTTCACCTCCTCTATGTCCTCCCTACTTTTCTTCATTGTATTACTTTCTCTCCTTCAATCTTCTTTTCTTTGCTATATCAAATTTCCGCTCCTCCTCGTGTGTTTTCTTTCCTTTTCAAAAACACTGTTCTTTCTCTCTCCCTCCAGTTCCTGTGTACGGTCGTCGCCATCTTGCTCCATTACTTTTTCATGTCCATGTTTGCCTGGATGTTCGTCGAGGGCCTTCATATCTACCGCATGCAGACTGAGCAGCGCAATATCAACTATGGAGCCATGAGGTTCTACTACGCCATCGGCTGGGGTGTGCCAGCCATTATCACAGGTAACACACACACACACACACGCACGCTAACGTGTCTATACATCAGTGTAGCCTCATTTTCCTTGCCATATTAACTCATCCGTGACAACATATATACATATGAATAAACTATATGTATGTATACACACAGTATATGCACTGATATATATATATATATATATATATGTGTGTGTGTGTACACACCCAAACAAACACATTCACAGTGAGCCTGGCTGTGTAGATAAGGAGCCGTATTGACAGTTGTATTAAACAGGTTTCAGTGACATTTTTAATATAGTGATAGCAAAGCACAGACACACACACAAGCAATTTCTTCCATGACACACCCAGTAAGCAGTAATATCTGTCTGCTTTTCTCCCGCTCCCCTTCCTTCACACACACACACACACACACACACACACACACACACAAGCAGTATGTTGCTTTCCTGAGGTGTGTTTGTCTGTTGTGACTCCTGCACTTTTTCATTTCAGTTTATTACTGGTCCAACCATGTCACTCTTAAGCAAAGACACAGAATAATAGTTCATGTAGTAGCAATAGTTCATCATGGATGTTGGTCATTGGTCTGCTCATGACACGTGGATGAGCAAACCTGTGATAAACCACTTTGCTTCTTCGTCAATGCTTTGATAATGTCTTTTAGGACATATTATAAATCGTTTCTTGTCAGTAGAATAGATGTCTAGAGTAGATCTCTTGTCTGATCTGTGCCGTGTGTGTGTGTCCTCGCTGCAGGCCTGGCAGTGGGACTGGACCCAGAGGGTTATGGGAACCCAGACTTCTGTTGGATCTCCATATATGACAAACTCATCTGGAGCTTCGCTGGACCGATTGCCATCGTCATTCTGGTAACTGTCTCCCTGACTGTCTTACTGTGCTGTTCATCTTGTGTCCACAAACCCTGAGAGAAAATATTCAGTCAAGTGATTGGACTGCTAGTCCAGCATTGAGTGATGTAAGGGTCCTTTTACAGTCTGGCAAGAAAGCATGCCAGGTTTAATTATGCCTATGAATAATGGTTGTGCATTGTTGTCATTGTGATTAGTATTTCAGTTTATTATCAGTTTATTTACGCTTTTATTTATTACAGTTGATCATTCTGTTTGTGTGGCTTTGTTTCAACTGCAATCATTTATTTTAACAATTCAACAATAAATAAAACAATTTTCTTGCTTTCATTCAACACGTAATTCAACCAATGAACCAAAACTGAATGAACGAGAGGTTTTTGGTTTTTGGTCTCACTCCCAGTATTGATCGCCCTCTTTCTAGGTAAATGGAGGACTTTTCATGACTGTAGCTAAGATGTCTTGCAACCCATCACAGAAGGAGACCAAGAAGCTGCCTGTCATGTGAGTACTTGCCCACTGGTGCCAAAGTACAATATAAAAAATATGAAAAGTCTGTGGATACGTGTTTTCATCTGAACCTTAAAAGAGAAAATCAAGCAGGGTCCCACTCAAGATGCTTATTACAAGTTTACCACTCTTTAGGGAAACAACTCTGGTTCCTGCTCAGTCTAATTTTGTGTTGGTTCCTGCAGTCATCATGTACAGGTCATCATGTTTTTATCATCCAGGTAAATCCACAGTTAACCTTGCTCTCCTCCACTGCCCTCTGTTTCTGTCCCTGTCTCTCTATCTCTGGATTCAGTGCAACGATCCGTAACGCCATCCTTCTGCTGCTGGTGGCCACCTCCACTTGGCTGTGTGGTCTCATGGCTGTGAACAACAGCATCCTTGCCTTCTACTACATATTTGATGTCCTCTGCCTAGTGCAGGTAGGACCACAGTGGATTGTCACTGTCACGGGATTCTGTAAATGTTAATATTACTTCCTTTATACGTGTAACTGTATAATGTCTGGGATGAGCAGAACTTTTGAGGGTAGCTACTTTGAAGATGAAAACATTTAAACCCTCTCTCTGTCCCAGGGTCTGTCGGTGATGCTGGTGTTCACAGTGTGTAACTCAGAGGTTCAGGAGGCCTGGAGTGTGGCCTGTCTGGGGAAGAAGAGTCCTGGGGAAGATCCACCAAGACCTCCGCAGAACACTGTGAGTCCCACACACACATTTTTTTCTATCATGACCTGAACTTCCTTTTCTATTTCCAAAGCACACTGTCAGCAAGTCTGGAAAAATACCATCCAGGATCATTAAAATAATGATCATAATGTGCATGAGTTATGGTATTATATTGATAATTATATATATACTAAAATACATACTTGAAGGTTAACAGTCCAATGGAGCTTTAAGTCAGCTCGCTAAATGACCCTGAAGGCATTTTTTACTCTGTTTTTTTGTTGTAGTATTCAGTCCACATTCTCACTGTCCATTATTAGACAGCACAAAAGTCCTTCTGCCCTGGATTCCTCCTTCCCTCTCCGTCTTCCCTGTCCTGCCTCTCCTCCATCTGCCTTCAGGGTTTTCTGCTGACCCAGTTAAGACAGAATACCGACCAGTGGAGCCCTGTCTCCTTAACCATGCTCTGCCACAGCAGAGTGCAGTGGCTGTTCAGTGACAGGCTCTTTTTAGTGTGTGTGTGTGTGTGTGTGTGTGTGTGTGTGTGTGTAACCCTGCCCTGGTTTCATTTCTTTCCTTCTTCTATCCCCTCTATCTGTCGCCTGGATATGTGTTTGAGTGCCTGTTAGTCTTGACTCTTTGCCCTTTTAACTCCCTTTCCTTCCAAAGCTCTCCCTACCCATTAGAGAACGTTCCCAATTGGGACAAATGACTGTACCACATCAACATACTGCTCTACTGCTGAATATAAAAATCCCTGTCTATCAGCGTCATTTTGTGTGTGAGTGTCTGACTCATACTGTATCACTTCTTATTCATCACTGTATCTATTACAGCATAGAAAGCTGAGGTCATGACTCCTGCTGTTTTTTTTCCATCAATTTTCAGCCAGTAAAAATTCGTTTCTGGAAACGATCTAATAAATATAATGGAGGTGTTTTGTTTTTTTTAAATGCCAACAAAAATTATTTCGAGTTAACTCGATAAAAATAGAAAACCCCAGAGTAGAGTAAAGATGCCCTTCGTGTAGAAATAAAGTTTTGTGATTTAAAAGACAATTTTATTATCTACATTAAGAAAGGCCCTTAAAATGTTTCTCTCTCCTCTAAATGATCTATGTGTCTGTGTCTCAGAATCCATATCACAATGCATCTCTGCTGGAGCAGAGCGGACTGCATCGCATCACCCTGGGAACCTCCACCATCTCCTCTGTCAGCTCCGCCAGGTTTGTAACGCACACGTTCAGACGGCCACGACAACAACCATCACAGGCCATCACAGCTCTTTGAGAGCAAAACCTCCACACTGTGGCAGGAGGAGAAGATTCAGAAAACTTCATCATCATAGTGGTTCAAGACTGACTGGTTTAATACCAACGGCATCAAAGTGGCAAATAAATACTGAGTGAACGATTACTCAAAACTCAAATAGCAGTCTGTCAGGTTTCATTGATTCTCTGTGGCTCTGATTTCAGATGAGATTGCCTCAGGGAAAAAATATCTTGCAAATAAAAATCATGTCATGTATTTTGTGGGTCAGTAGAGTAAAGATGAAGAGGAATGAATGGAACGCTGTGGTTTACTGTATGTAGAGCAACACTAATATACTCAGAGATGGGCTGATATGGCTCAGTGACTCTGTGTGTTCACTCCCCACTCTCCTCTTTGCCCGATAGAGAAAATCTTTTAGCTCGGCAGACCCTGGAACAAAACATCGTCCACACTGGAGCAACAGACCTGGATGTAGCCATGTTCCACAGAGATGGAGGTCAGCACCTACGCACACACTAACACACTTGTAACAAGCAGTCATAACACATTCTTCATTTTGTCCCCCCCGGTCCTTTTCCTCTCGCTCTTCCGTTACTCTCAGTCTATCACCGGTTATCTGACCACAGACGTGAACAATTGATCAACCTTCTCTTTTCCTGTCATAATTATTTTTCTCTGTCCCTCCTTTCATCGGTCGTCTCCTTCCCTTCCTGCTTCCAGGTGAGGATTCGGACTCAGACTCTGACCTCTCCATGGAGGAGGAGCGCAGTCTCTCCATCCCCTCCTCTGAGAGCGAGGACAACGTGCGACTCCGTGGACGCATCCAGCGCCGGTTCAAACGGTCGAATCACAGCGAGCGCCTGCTCACCGAGCCCACCCACAACGGCACCAAAGGTAGACATGCAGTGTGTTAGATATTCAGATGATTTTTTGTTTTCGTCAAAAAGCTTCTAAAGGCTGGTGAGGAAAGGTCTCTTGATGCCATCTTGGAAGGAGTTCAATCTCAGACAGTGTACACGTTATATTAAAAAGAAATGTCAGTGCAAGTGGTTGTTCTTCTCATCAATACGAAAACGTGTCATTCATCATTTATATATAATGCGTCTTGAAATGTGCGGTAGAAATGTCAGGCAGACCCTGTGTCTGTGAAAGGTTTCATTATGAGGGAAGTCCAGACAGAGAAATCTATAAATCAATAGAAGTAATCAATTCTCAGCTAATCAAGCATCTGGATGACATGACCTCTACTCAGAGTGAAATGAGGATTAACGTCCTCAAAATGGGGGAGGACGGGAGCCAGGTGGCCGATGCAGGCGAGGCGAGGGGTTAGAACAGAGCAGGCTTCTGACTGAAAGGTCACAGTTTGAGGACGTGTGTCACAAAGCATTAAACCTCACTGACAACTCAATGAGGAAACATTTACAAAATATCTCTTAGCTTTTCATAATTGGTGTTTTCAGGGTGCAGTGATGAATGATTTTCAGCTATGACAGCACTAATAGACTCAGTGAGCCATTTGGAATTATCAGGTCTACCTGGTATGGGAACAGATTCCGTTATTTTTCAGTAACCAGAAAGTGGTTTTTATGTATGTGTGTGTGTGACAGATCTGGATGGAAATGACCTTCTGTCCTATTGGCCAGCTTTGGAAGAGTGTGAGACGCACACGCTGCAAAAGTGGGGCTCAGAGCGCCCCCTGGGAGCAGACTACAGCAAGGATGCTGCCAACAACAACCAGCTTGATGCAGCACTGACCAGCGGGGATGAGAACGGCCTCACGCAGCCACACAGGCACCGCAAGGGTTAGAAAACCACAGTCATTTGTATAAATACTCAGAGCTCACTGAGTTTGAATTTATTTTTAATGTTATTCAAAATTTTTGGTTGTTGGCCAAGGCTTTGCTTCTAGATTAAATTCAATGGCACATGAAAATGGAGGCTGACAGAGCATCATCCAAACAATAGCTGTGACCATTTGTGAACGCCCTCAGCATGGCCTCGCAGCTACTGAAGTGTTCAGAACAAAGCATCTTTGTCGAAAGTCAAAGTCAGAATATAATAAGACAGTCAGCGTGTCGTGACGCTCTCTCAACATACGTGTGTTAACCACGCAGGAGTGTGTGTATCCACACACAGCATCTGGAATCAGCACAGTGGCCTGTCTGCATAAAACATAAGTCGCACAACAAAGGCACTGAAACCATGTGTGACACACGTGCATACAAAGGTGCACGTCGCGTGCAGAGACACACAGAGACTGATACATTTTACATAATTTACATAATTCTACATAAACAACACATGTACACACAAACTCACACGGTGAAGTGGACAGCAGGAAACCTCACAATACTGGATGTATTTTAATTGTACAACTCACTTCCTCACTTAGGGTTTTCAGATCACTCACATGTTGGTATTATGATTCATAAAATATTAACAGTGAATGTAGAAAGATCATCACACTCATGCTCTTATCCGTTGTTCTTCACCTCTTTTCTTCCCCTTCTTATCACATCCTTCCCTACCCTCAAAATAAAACAGCTTTTCCACCTTCATCCTTTTGTCCCCTTCCCGGTTAAAGAATCATATTCCTTTTTATGAATTAAAAATTCTTGCTCTTTCCTCTCTTTCTCATGTTCATAATTTCCTCTTCCAGGCATTCTGAAGAATCGTCTCGGCTGTCCTCCAGCACTCCAGGGTCTGTCCACAATGGGCAGGGTCCCCAGTGAGCTCAACTGGTACAGGACGTCTACTCTGGGCCATCGGGGTGTTCCTGCTGCCTCCTACGGTCGCATGTACTCTGCCACAGCTGGTGCCGGAGGGGGTACGGGCTCCCTGTCCCAGCCCGCCTCTCGATACTCCTCCAGGGAGCACCTGGACTCACTTGCCAGGAGGCAGCTGTCCAGGGATCCGCTGGGCAGGCAGACGGTTGGGGGGTCGAGGGACCGACTGGACTCCAGGGGTTCCAGAGACAACCTGGATCTCTTACCCAGGAGGAGGGAGCTGGGGCTGGGGCAGGGGCCAGGGCTAGGGGGCCTGGGGCTCGATCACCAGCGAGTCTCGTCATCCAGGGAAAATTTGTCAGGATCAAGGGACAGACTGGACAACCACCACGGAGGCAGCGTCCATGCCTCAAGGGAGGACTTGAGTGGACACGGGGGATCAGAATTGGAGTTATACCTCAGTGGACCGAGGTCGCATCTGAACTCGTTAACTCGGCGGCAGGCCTCGTCCCGGGAGCACCTGGCGGGGTCAGTGATGAGCAGTAGGTCGAGGGAGGAGCTGGACACCAATGGCGTGGGAGCCTCAGGTCAGCCGTGTCGGGAGTGGCTGCGCACCCTGCCTCCCCGTCAGCCCTCACACCCCGACCAGCCTCCCTCCGCCTCCCCTCCTCCCCCGATCTCCGAGGAGCCTCAACAAGAGCAGCACCCTCCGTCAGCTCACCCCAGAGCACGACTGGACTCAGCTCCTCCATGTAGGTATCAAGGTCCGACCGGGCCCCAGGTCGCAGGTTCAAACCCCCTGAGTCGACAGCCTTCGAGTGAACAGCTGGATATTCTGTCGTCCATCCTGGCGTCCTTCGGTTCCACTGTCCACCCGCCTCCCTCCGCTGTCTCTAACCCTGGGCCCAATGGCACTGCCCATGGACCATCCCCCTCTCCTCCCCAGTCTGCCACCTCCCACAGCATATCTGAAGTCTCCCCCGAGTCTGAGTAAGTGTGTGTTGCAATAGATGGACCTCCTCCTACCGTTGTCCTGTCTGCCTCTGTTTTAAATCTGTGACTGAACTTTGATGTAAACCTCCCCACCCTCTCCTTGTCCATTTGATGTGATATTTTCCTCTGCCCTCATTGTCGCTGTTTGAACCTAACGTCTCGTTTCTCCTTCTCTTCACCTCAGAACCCACAGAAGTGAAGGACAGTCTTGATGTCAGCCTCCGCATCCCTTTATGCATTGCGACTGAGCTCAGCTCACAAGGGACAAGTTCGAAGGTCATGGATGGTCCTGAACCACTGGGGGTCACAAGCTAAGGACAGAGGAGACAGAGAGACGGATAGAAAGACAGAGAGAGATTGCCCGCTGAGGACCAGCGGATGCTTGTAGGCAGATGGCAGAAAGTCTCATTCTGCCTGCAGTGATCTCTGACGTTTCTTTGGACGATGAGTCAACCCACCTCTACTACCTAGAACTGTCCAACACAAATTCCTCAAACGCAAAATTCAGCCTTTTTCAGACAAGATCAATCAAAAGGGAAAAAGAACAGACTGTAAATAACATTTTTTATACATTTTGTATCTTTTTCATTGGAGATGAAGACGAAATCTCTCGTGATGTTTTCTTTTTTTTTTAAAACGATTGTGTCCATGTGAGGTTGTGATTGAGGTCAGTGTGAGTGCAGTCTGTGCAGTTTGTGGCTGAGGGAGAGATTTCCCCCCTTGAAGAAAAAAAAAAAAAGCAGAAACAGAACCCCCCCACCCCAAATTTCTCCTCAAAAACACATTTCCTCTAAAACCTTTCCTCAAACAACTTTGTGTATAGCATCAGGGGTCCGGCAATAGAATCTGATGAGATTATCTAAAACCATGAATATGTGGTAGAAGGGAAAATATCAAAGTAGCGAGAAGTGATTGTAAATACAGGAAGGGATTATAATAAGAGAATAGACTTGATGGAATGAGGTGTGTAGAAGAAGGTAACACAACACAGTTCAGACGTCAGCTTCTAAAGGTCAGTCATAAGTGTCAAGGTGTCAGCTCTGTCTCGAGCCTGTGCTGTTTTGTGATCCACTGTATATGACTGTGACCTCTTCATCTGTCTGTGCATGTTTGTGCCTGGTGCTCTCTGAATACAGACCATATCAGTCGCCTGATATCACAACAACATATCTCTAGTGTGCCGGGGACCCGGCGGGTGAAGGGAGATGTCTCTCTGCCTCTCTGCATGAGGCTGCGTCACATAACAACCATTTAAAGCCCCTTCAGGTATCTTTGCATTTTGATGCATCGCGTCTTAGTCTGCCCCGGGAGACGCCGCAGGATCCGTCATATCTCTCCAGCAGCATCCAGGAGGCTTATTTATAGAAGCTTCTTGAGCTGAGGTTCTGTGCAACTCCAAGCCAAAGGGAGAGCTGCTTAATATCACCACAGAACATCAACCATCCCGAGTTTTCTGTGATGGAACAGATGTGCACGTTGTGAATGTCACACAGATGTAAGTCACAGTTTTGTTTTCATCTTGAGTTTATTTTTCTTACTCACTGTACCACTGAAAATGTCTCAAGTGAACGTGAAGGAGAGAATTGGGAAGATATAATGTATCGTAGTGTGCTCATGTGTTTTGAGGCCAGTACACATCCAGCACGTTATCAACCTGTAACAGTATTAGCTCACGTCTAAAGCATGACTGCCATCCCAGAATCATTTTAAATTACTTCAGAATATCTTTTAGATTTGAGACATTTACCGACACTGAATTTCTGCAGAATTAAAGCCAAGGCTAAGAGGGAAGTCCACAGCAGAACACGTTCACACAGCTTTGCTCTTGTTCTTTAGGGTTCTGCGCAAAGATCTGACACAGCCTCTGCAGCTCGGCAGCAGTCTGCAGAGGAGAGGAGGAGATGTCAGATATGTCAGCTCTAAAAGCCTCTTAAGTGGTTTTGAGATGCTGGTCTCTCCACCTGAAGGTAACATTACACAGGCATTTGTAAGACAGGCAGCCTTGAGAGGGATTTTGAATAACGTTTAAAACGTTTTTTTTTTTTTTAAGGAAAGACAGAAATGCAGTGGGTGATAACAACTCAAGGAAAATGAGGTCCGTCAGATTGTGTTGCCTGTGCCTAGTCTGAAATTGCAAAACTAATGCAACAAAATAGGAAGTAAATATAAAACACTGGGATCAAAAAAGAACACAATGACCGTAAAAACAAATCATGTAAAAAGCAGACAGGCTTTGAGGAAGAACAAATAAGGTCAGGAACCATCAGTGTGTGAGCGTAACCGCAGGGAGGAAGGCCAGCACCTGACTCATCGCTGAGGAATAAAACAAATACAGAGAAATGGATGGCAACAAACACATCTCACACACTGACATTGTCACTCTGTCATTCTGTCATTCCCAGTCCTCCGGGATGTGACAAATGACTCTTCTTGTAACTGTGTTATTGCAAAGTGCTCCTGCAACTAGTCCTTTAAAAGAGCAGTACACCTACAAAAATCCAACATCCATTCCCTCTCACTCTTTTATTTCCCTTTGGTTTTTTCACGATCCAGTATTTTTTTTCCCCAACAGATGAAACCTTTAATTGTACAGACATGAGATTTATTTTATCTATCAATAATTTATTGACATTGTATTGTTTATTTATTTTGTCATTTTGTACGAGAGGCTGTTGTTAAAGAGGTATTTGTAATTTTGTTTTTGTTCAGATGATGTTTCCTTTCTTTTACATTCAATGTTTCCTTTTATCTGGAGTTTGAGGAGAAGAGGAGAATGTGAAGGTAAAATGTGTCTGTTTACGCACAGATTTACAAACCAGTGAAGATAAAAGATCACTCTGGACTCTCTGAACATCATTGGCCTTAACATCGGCAAAATAAAAATGTATTAAGGCGACCCTATGCAACTCTTGTACTTTTCAATGACAGCGAAAAAATTTGTCATGATTGATCCACCCCTGCCAAAGCTGAGAAGCTGTCTTACCAAATTATCTCTGATATCAAGTGAGGAAACTTTTAAAATATCAAGAATCTGTATTGAGTGTGGGGAATGTGTTACAGGGGCAGCTTCTCTACTTCAGGAAGCTGAGAATCATGGGTAATATCAACTGTCCAGTTGTGTTTTCGTTCACTGACTGGAACCACACTGTCAGTGCTCGACACGCACCGTGCTGCTGTCCCTGCAGGGGGCGCTGTTGCTCAGTAAAGGTTTCACGGTGTTGCTTTAAAATGGTCGAATCCAACAAACCTCAGCAGCACGAGTCTGGTGCAGAAGTGTTTTTTGACATGTGACTTCGTAAGTGGGTAGAGCATCAGTAACGCTTCCACGAACTCCTGGAGCTTCTTCCACTGCGCTGAATCAAAATGGCTGCTGCTGTTAGAAACGCCTGTTGACCCTCTCTCGACTGAATGTCAACACGTCTGTGCTGGGACTCGCTCTGGGTGTAAATAGTGCAGTTGTATCCGAAATTAAACCTCTTTCTTCCTCTACACTTTCATGATCCAAGGCTGACGCTTCACGAGCATACGATCTATTTACTTACCTGCTTTCACACGCGTCAGGCAGCGAACGCTGCAGCTTCAGGTGAATTGAGTTTGGACCAATAGATGCACACAGGTGGGGGAGACAAAGACTGGAGTGGGAAGAGGGGCTGACTGTGAAGTGCTCTGAAAGAAGGAAACAGAGTGAGAGCACAGCAGGGAAGGGGAGGAGGAGGAGGGAAGGTAGACCGTCTTTGTTGACTTGTGTGTTCTTTATGGGGCGTTGATATCCCGCCATCCCCTTGCCGACGGCGGAAACAGCTGTACCCTGTGACCGCAGAAAAATGTTTGACATTAAAAAAGAAAAAAAGGTTTATTCCTAAGACTGTGTGTTTAGATTGTTCCTGAGAGAGTGTGTTTGTGTTCTGTTTGATATTCATGAGAGCAGATGTTTTGGATGCTAAATAGCAGATGAGAGAGAACTTCCTGACTGAGAGACATGTTTTTCTCGAGGGCTCTCCGTCGGACTGGTTTTGACTCTGAACGCATCCTGTCACATTCAGAGGCGACGACGACGTTCAGCCGTCACTTGATTCCAGGCAAAGAGTGGGGTCAACATGGAGGCACCGAGCCTGATAAAAGCCCAAAGCAAAAACTAGTCCTCACCCTTGGGGCATGATGAAATGGGAAAGCAATGTCTGATTCTAACCACACGGATGAGACCCCAAAGAAGAGAAGAGCAGGCTTTGTCAGAAATGAGCTGGACGTTTTCAGGCCAATTATGACATCAAAACCAAGAGGTGATGAGCTCCGAGGGCTGAAAGGAGGTGGGAACAGCAAATTTGATTGTTTCCTGTTCAACAATAGCTATTAACTAAAAGCACTAATTATCTATGCTAAGCTAGGCTAAGGCTAGGCCCCTTAAATATCTGGTCGTGATGAGTTTTCAGAGATAAAACATCACTTCATCCTTCTGGTATTACAAGAAATATTCATCACTTCTGGTCACGTGGTAATAAACATCATTGTCAGATTAAAGTTGCTCATTTATTTACAAGGCAAGTCAACAGATAGAAGTAAACATTCTCATGTTAACATGCAAACAAGCCCCAATAGAAATGTCACTTTATCTCCTCTATCGTGATTTAATCTGTCTCAATATATTCTTAAAAATTCTCCTCAGACTTTCACATCAAAGAATTTGAAAGGTTTGATGATTAAATCGATTGAAGCTACGTGGTGATAAATGTCAGATTAAAAACTCCACTTCCACTCAAACTTTTCATTTGGTTAAATTCTACAAAATGTGCAAAGTTATTAATTACCGGTATTATTGGCATTTCACAACAACCCCCATTTATATTTAAAGCTTCTTTCTAAAATTATATAAATACATTCTCTTTTATTGTCACTGGTCATTTCTTAAAGTTAGTTCTTCTTTACCATCTGGAATAAAAGTAATTTACTGTAGTATTGAAAAGTGCTATGATATATATTTTTGAGCAGTGTGGAACCCAAGTTAGTGTACTTCAATTTTCAGCTAGCAGTACTTCTACAGGAGTCGATTCCCTCTCATTCATTCCAAAGGGATTTCATGTTATGTGTAAAATCAGCTAACTTTATCAAACCTCTCTGTACATTCAGGTACAAAAACAATGTATAAAAATAGTTAATTCCATATTGACAAACATTAAATTAGTGTAAGAAGTACTGTTAAAAAAAATCAACTCAATCAGTTCATCCTGTTGGATCAGATCTTTTTTCCTCTTCATCGCTGCTGCTGCAGGAAGATGGCGGCACGTCCTCTCCCATTCTTTTTAACTTGGCTTTGTAATACGCCTTCTTCATCCTGAACGCCTTCTCCTTCTGCCGCGCCGCTCTCCTCTTCTCCCTCACCAGCTCCTGCTCCCACGCCAGCACCTTCATCCTGTTCTCCCACTCCAGGATCTTCATCTGCTGCTGCTGCTCCAGAGCCTCTGCTCTCTGATGGTGCTCCAGCCTGGACAGCTCCGCGGAGTCATGCTGCACTGAGCGCTGGACCGCCTCCTCCGTCTCGCTGCCCGGCGACTGGAGACGCTGGCTGATTAGCCTGGAGGCGCCTGAGAGGTCAGAGTTGAAAAGAAGTCAGGGAGGAGAGCTTGGTGCTCCTGATGGTCCAGAATATGTTGTACAAAAAGTGTTTTCACCAATTTTAGTTCCTCAGTAGAAAATTGAAATGTTTAAATATGTGTACATGAAGCAGTAAAGATAATGGATGGATTGGGTGAGAAGATGACTTCTCTAAGTATCAAAATCAGTTTGATTTCAATATGTAGTAAGAACTTGAAATATGGTGTTTAAGCAGAATGCTGAGTGTCCAACTTACATACTCCTCTGGTACTCTGACCGCTACTGGAGGGATAGAGCATCTTTCTTCCTCACTTAGTCTGATGATGGTGAGAAAGTGTGAGGGCTAACATGTTGTTCCAGTATCTACCACGGGTGTTAAACTGAATTGAGATAGTGACTGTGAAGATTGAAACATCACTGACTGTGATTCACATCAGATTCAGACTCAAACTCAGCCAGAGGCCCTCAGGAACTGTAGGCATGTTTTGCCACACACTCACGTTTCAGCTTTTCCCTCTGATTTTTCTGCCAATTCAAACTGTGGAGCAGAGCTCTTTGCAGAGCTGTCTTAATCAGGTGAATGCTGGAATATCACATGTTCGTTCATAGGTCTGAACCAAGATCAAGTAAGTGTTTCTGGGCAATAAATACCGGAGCAGCTGGCACGGCTTCATGTGTGGGTACCTGCTGCTGTGAAGTAGGCAGAGGGGAATGTCACATCCTGCAGCTCTGCATTGTGGGAGGTGGAGTTGTTTGTGGGGCCGTGGTTGAGATGTGACCAGTCGCTGCCTGCCGCTCTGTCCAAAGTGTCCCGCTGGAGGCAGATGGCCACGTGCTCCTTGGTGTCCTCAGCCTGAGAGGAAAGGGAGCCGTTAACGTTGTGTATCTGAGCTCCTCCAGGTTCATTTAAATTCTGCCAATGTGTCTAAAATAAATGTCAAACAAAATAATCACTTCAAAATGTTTACCCGACTGCTGCCGTTCATCTGGCCAGCGGCGTTTATCTGCATCACATTTCCTGCTAATAAGCAAAAAGAGACAGGGAGGGTCTGCAGATGAATTGCATTCATTGCAGGAGAATGAACCAAGAGCACCTCCCTCTGTTGGAGCCAGGTACATCACCTTCATAAACACACATACTTAACAGCATCATGGCAGCACTTCACTGTTGGCGTTTATAACCAGGCCTTTAAAGAATCATGATGGATAACTCAGATAAAAATCAGATTTATGCATGTGAAGTCGACGCTGGCATGTTGTTGGAGTATAAATATTCATTTTAACAATGAGAAAAAAGTGAAAGAGTCGAAAACTTCAGGTTTAATAACTTATTTACTGCCAGTGCAGTAATTTTAGTTCATCAGAGAACCAAGAAATCCTACCCATGAACACTGTCATGATAAATAAATACATTATCAGCACTTCCCAAAATGTGAGTGTAGCACAGTGATGCAGCAAAACGATTTTATGTCAGAAAAAGATTCTAGTTTCTGACATTTTGCACGTGTAATGAACACAGGAGCCAGGCTCTGAAATCGCACCAGGTCACTGTGGATCCCAAACTGTTCATGAGGCTGTGCGTGTTGTTGTCATGCAGAAGTCGAACACGTGTTGTGGTGCTGTGAAACTGCAGGAGTGGCTGTGATCACTGAAGCTAGCGCAGGGCTTTACCTTCCACGAGTTTGCGCACCGCAGCTTTGTGCCCAGCTCCTCCTGCGTGGCTGGTGAGCGCAGCCTCGCCCATGGTCTGCAGCTTGATGGACTTGCAGCAGGCTCTGCACCGAGCGAAGTGGATGTCGTGCGCGTCCTTCACCAGCCAGTCCTGGTAGATCTGCTTAGCGAGCCACGAGTCCTGGAACTTGCATTTCCCAGGCATCGTTTAGCCGTGAAGCTAGCAGCACCGCTACCTGCCTGAGTAACGGCCAGCCAGCCAAGCCCGCTGCGACGCGTTCAGGTCGGCTCGGATCGTCCACACCCTGTGGGGAGCAAGTCCCCACAATGGAAATGAGTTCCCGGAATCTAAATTCAGATTTCTGCTAAAGCATATGATATCAAGCAAGTGCATGGAAACATAACCAACTGTAACACAAGGCCTAGCACCATAGAAAGAGACTGGATACAAAATTTTGAGATTTTGATTATTCCGGGCGAGAAACCTGATGTATAATAATGTTTTAAATACAGTGTTCAAGCGAGGTAGGGTCAGTTTATGTCCAGTGAATTTATGAAATAGTATATGTATTAATATGAAACCCAATCATTCACATAGCTTGATTATATTTACCGCTTCTGCAATTTCTACAATGATCAATTTCAATCAAAAACTTTTCTGAAAGTTTTATCTGCTGTATAGTAATTATTATGATAGTTTATCACCTGCATGTTTTTTTTATAAAGAATGAAACCTGTTATCTTCCAGTAAACACCTAAACGCATCACTTCACAGCTGCAGTGGATCACGTGCATTGTTTCCGCCAATAAATAGTCGGTGTCTTCTTTTTAAACCAATCAGCGACGAGAGAGGAGGCAGAGCAATCTGATTGGTCAAAAGGAGGCCCGGAAGACAGCAGTAACACATGGGTGCTGTATGTTTGTGCAGCTCGTGCGCTTTAAATACTCTATTACCCCGCGAAGAAACACATGTAGAAAGTGTTTAAGGTGTCGCAAGAGCAAAACGAGGAGAGACATTAATTATAACCCACAGAAATCATATTTGTTTTTATTTTTTATCAAGCAAACTGCCCCTGCTGCTAATAGGAGGGCTAATGGGGCTAATGGCCTCTGTTAGCCTGTTAGCTGTTCCTCCTCCTGCACCAGTGATGTCGATGCTTCAGAAGAAGTGAGGGCTCCTCAGGAGATGGAGGCAACAGCTCTGGTTGCTCCAGTCACAGCTGTGCACTTCATTCACGATCTATTTCTGCTCACAGGTCGGTCTCTAAACTACTCACAACCGGTATGCTAGTCCTGTCTGTTAATGATGTGTGGTTAATCACTACTGTACCGGACAACACTGTCAACAAAGTCAATTTTTACAATTCCACCTCACTGTGCTTACTCAATGAATACCCTTTATATTAATGTATATTAGATAGTCTGTTATTGAGCTACTGATGAAAATGACTTCATTAATTCAGTGTTGATATTGTTTTACTGCCCAGCCTTTGTAGAGCTCTGGAACTCACCCTTGTTTGTCGTGTCTCTGCAGGGGAGGGTCCAGTCTTGAAGGTGTACAGTCTCAAGCCTCGTCCCAAAGCGTCTGCTTCACTGAGCGTGCTCCAGCAGTACAGGATCCATGGAGTCAGACCAAGACACCCAGATGCTGCACACACAGCTCAGGAGAACCATGGTCAGCATTAGCAGATGTGGTTTAACTCTTTCATTGTGTCCTCTTTCCTTGTTGTTATGGTGATTATTTTTGGATCGACACACAGATTTGATTAAGACAGACAGTAAACTAAAAACAAACAATAAACAACCGCTTTTGGAAACTGATGTGAGACATTATGGAGGCAATATATTGTCAATTGTTTTCTGGTGTTTCATGATGGTAAGTACATGTTTTCCTTTATTTGCTCCTCTCAAATGGTCACAATAACCGTCTCCTCTGTCTCTCCCAAGGACTGAGCACCAACACGCAGCCTCACTTCTACGACCTTGCAGTGTTTGGGGGCAAGGCTGTGAGGCTGGTGAGGCTCTATGTGGGGTTCCAGGAAGGGGACCATCTGCACCTGGAGATCTTGGGTCCCCTCATGGAGTTACAGGACTGGGCCCTGGATGTTCGCTGGCTCTCTGGAGACAAACACTCACCTCTCTGTGTGGCTCTGGCGCACAATAATGCTCTGCTCCTGGATGTCAACGCAGGGACTGCCCTGGCTCAACGCTCCTGTCTGGAGGGATGTCTGCTGTACTCTGCCCTCCTGCTTGTACATGAATCTTGGGCAGATGTTGCCATAGTAGGAGGGACTGTTTTCAACCAGCTGGTTCTCTGGAAGCCTGGTGGAGGAGACAGTTATTCTAAATGCAAAGCTCCGGTGGAGAGACGTCTGCTGGGGCACAGTGGGGTCATCTTCCACATCTCATACCTCCAGGAGAGGGGGTGGCTGGCTTCGGCCTCTGATGATCGCAGTGTGAGGGTGTGGGGTGTTGGTCTTTTAGGGGGCCCTGGGGGTAAATGTGGGGACCCGAATCCATCTTGTTTACGAGTCCTGTATGGACACCAGGCTAGGGTGTTTTCCGTGTGTCTCTCCCCTGGGAAGGTGTTCAGTGCTGGGGAAGATGGGGCCTGTTTAGTCTGGGACTGGGCTGGAGGTGGGAAGGTGGATAGGACGTTGAAGGGACACCGAGCAGGGGGCGTGCGTTCCCTGGCAGTCAGTGAGGGGACAGAAGACGAGAGATGGGTTGCTACAGGGGGGGCAGATGGAGGTGTGAGGCTGTGGAGGTTGCAGGAGACTGAGGAGAAGATGGAGAAAGCAGTGACAGAGAAACTAACGGACCTGAAACTGCCCCACAGTACGCCCAAAGTGGTTTGTGTCGTGGGAGAGGAGGATGAAAAGGATAGTTGGAGCCAGAGTAAGATTGTGGTTTGCACAGACCAAGGAACTATTTATCAGTACAGCAATGGGAGGTGGGAGGACTTATGGCAAGGGACTCCTGACTTTCATTCTTACTGTGCAATGGAAACAGTCTGCATCAATATGAAAGACTCCACAGCCAGAGTCAGTTTGTGTGCTGTAGGAAACCTCTGTGGATCCGTCCAGGTCTTCCCCATTTCTCACCCTAACGCTGGAATCCTCCTCTCAGGTGGCTCAGGGAAGATCCACAGTGTCATTTGGAAAGAGGGAGGAGCAGGCATGTGTTTGCTGGCGTCAGGCGTAGAGGGACTGGTCCATCGCTGGTGCATAGAGGTAAAGTTAAAAGAAAACCAATCGTTAGCCCTTCATGCCAATCCTCTTCCTCCTTTTCTTCTGCCCCCCTGCGCCAAACGCTGGCTGTTGGCAGCAGTGTGCGTCCGCTCCAGGTCACAGGGGGCGCTCTGGGTTTGTGGGGACAGGAGAGGGTCCCTGCTCTTGTATCGAGAAAGAGGAGAAGTTGTGCCAAAGCAAGGAGACGAAGCAGATGAAGAAGAGGAAAACAAAAGTGATGGAGGAAGCAGTGTCATGGAGCAGAGAGAGAACAATGAAGTGGACGAACTACAGCTGCAGCCTTTAAGCTGCCTGTTCGGAGTGCACGGAAAACAGGGTGTAACCTCAGTGTGTGAATACAAAGGACTCCTGTACAGCACCGGCAGGGATGGCTGCGTGAGAGTTTTCAGAGTTCAACAAACACCACATGAAAAGACTGGAGAGAATAGCGTGCAGCTTCAGCTGGAGGTGCTGCGAGTTCAGCGGGCCTGTAAAGGAATGGAGTGGCTGGAGAGGGTTCTGATTCTCCAACCTGATATTCCAGAGGAAGAGGAGCCCAGTGAAGAATGTGAGAATCAATCTAAGACGAAAGAAGAAGATGCACAGGCAGGAAACGAGGCAAGAGAAGCCAGGTTCGTCATCGCTGGCTTCCACGCTGTCCACTTTGTGGTGTGGGACCCTGTGAGGCAGGAGAGGCTGTTTGCGGTGCCTTGTGGTGGGGGGCATCGCTCTTGGGTTCTCTGGCCTTCACACAAGAGAGTTTGGCCTGGATATGGAGCGTTGGTCTTCATCAAGCACGGGGCCGTCCTGGCTTCACATCCACCTGGAGAAGAGGCGAGCTGGGCTGGTAGGACAGGAACGACTGGAGGATGGGGCTTGAAGGAGGGCATCCACGGGAGGGGGATCGGGTGTGTATGCAGGCTGGGGATGATAGAGGGGACAGGCTGGGACCTTCAATCAACTGCAAGTGTGATGGAAACTGAAAGAATTGTGGTGCCAGAGCAGTGGGAGGTGTTGGTCACAGGAGGAGAGGACACCAGCTTAACCGTCATCGCAGTACATCCCAACTCTGGCAACATCAAAGTTCTCTCAGTGATCACAGACCACATCTCCAGTGTCAGGGCAGTGACGGCAATAAGGCATTCAGGGGGAGACAGTGTTCACGGGTCACAGTTTCTCAGCGCCTTGCTCCTTTCAGCCGGCGGCCGAGCTCAGATGCAATGTTACCGGCTGTTGATTGGCTGGGACCAGCAGAGATCGATTCCTTCCTGTCAGGTGATCCAGGTGGCCAGTCACCGGCTGGATGAACAGTGGGAGAGGAGGAGGAACCGACATAAGACGGTGAAAATGGATCCAGAGACAAGGCAAGTTTATGTTTGTAATGAGATGATGACAAAGTGAAGAGCAATAAGAAGCTTTATGACACTTCACCACTGTTACAGCACACATGTAGAGTCATTAAGAATTCAACAACCTCTAGCTTGTGCGTTACTAATTTTCCAGTTCTTTAAGCGGTTGCCCCTTTTTCTTTATGGCAACTTGTGTGAAAGACTCTGGAGATAGTCCAGACTCAATTGTGCAGACTTTCAACGATTTTCATGACAGATGGTTGATGATTACTTGTAAGTCCTGTTTCTACATCTCCTTCTGTTTGACCCGTTGTGTCTGTGTGTTCTCAGGTACATGTCCATAGCGGTGGTGGAGGAGAGGACAGACTGTGTTCTTCTGGCTGTGGCCTGCAGTGACGGAGCTGTCAGGTTAGTCACAGCAGGAGATCATTGACAACACAGAATCACAGATCACAGAATTACTTTCAGTGCCTGGCTGCAGCACTGACACAGTTTAAATGCACTTGGAATCAGGCTACTTGGTTCAAATGAGTAGTTAAAACTCACAGTTGTTATATGTGTGGTGTTGATTAATTCCCGGTCATGGCACCTTGTGTCCCTCTATAACCTCCATCGCTGTCTTTTCCAGACTGTTTTCCGTCAGCGAAGTTAAACGTCTGTTTGATTTGCTGTGGGAGACGTTTCACCACCAGCGATGTGTGCTCAGTGTCGCCACCTGCAGCCTGGAGGACAGAATAGGCAACAGGTAAACCATGTTCGATCTGCCTAGACTGAACTCATGCATACACCTCATTGCATCTTAATGGATCGCATTGTTTTTAATATCTTTTTAAAACATTTTTTTATCTTGAATCACACTGTCCTCTCTTAGGTATAAGCTGCTGTTCAGCTCTGCCACAGATGGCAGAATTGCAGTTTGGAATATGACTGACACTTGCATCCCAAACGATACTTCTCCAACTCCACCCATCCCCTGCCTCAACATTCCTGCTCACCAGAGCGGCATCAACTCACTGGCTGTTTGTGCAGCGGAACTGGAACGAGAAGAGCTCGGTTGCTTGGTAACTGTTGCTAGTGGAGGGGATGATGGGCAGCTGACAGTGACCATGATCAGGGTGCAGTACCCAGAAGATGGGCAGACTGAAGGCAGTAGAGGGTTTTCTGAGATTCTACAAACCCAGGTCCCACCCCTGAAGCAGCTTCAGCTTCACATCTACAGTCACTCCCATATCCCACTGGGCCACGCTGCCCCAATTACTGCTGTAAAGCTCCTGCACCCAGGCCTGCTGGTCTCTACTTCTTCAGATCAGAGGGTTTGCTTGTGGACAATCTGCAGTACCAGTATCAGCCACAGAGAGACGCTGTGCTCTCATGTTGCTGATGCTGCAGGACTTTCCGTGTGGGAGAGGCAGATGATGGACAGAGAGGAAGGAGATGAAAAGTCTGAGGAGATTCCAGTTTGTAGAGAGGTGGTTGAGGCAGGATTAGAACCAGAGGCCAGTGAGCCAGTGAGATCGACCGGTGGCCCAGACCGTGAGACCAGTAATGACAGTGGAGACAAGGCAGGAAATCAAACATACAGTGACAGCATGGTTAAGAGAGAAAACAAGGGGACCGATTGTTGTGAGAGCAGGAAATCGAGAGAGAAGATGGGATGGGTGCTGGTCTGTGGTCAGGGCCTCCAGCTGCTCCGAGTCACAGACACACAGACAAAGGGAAAAATAAAAAGAGAGAAAAACACAGTCAAAGTGACTTTAGATCAGAGAAATCACACTTTTTTTGAATGAACATGTTTTTTGGACATTTTATAAATCATCTGTAAAATGATCGCAGCTCCATCAATGAGGAGTAGGATATAATATTCAACTGATTTTGCATTTGTGACTTGAAAAAAAAAAAAAAAAGTTAAATGGGTTTCATTCTCCAACTTTTAAAAAACATCAGAAATTGATCATTTTTTTTTAATCAACAGAGAGACACAGATGCAGGGAGAAACATTGTCAAAGCTGAAAGAAGAAAAATGAAACTGTTGAAATTATCTATTAATTACATTTCATTACTTCAGAAAAGTAAATAGCACCACTCTTCTCAAAGATGGCTGTGGGTATCTTTTATATAGCCTGTTACATCTCAGCCAGGAAGTGAAGCGTTTTTTACTTGAAAAGACTCTTGGAACTGAAGAAATGTTTTGATAGCAAGGACAAACCAAAGGAGGCCTTCACAAAAAGTCTCAATGCACCAAAATCCACAGAGAATGTGGAGGTTTGTGGATTAAATTGAATGTAAAATAAAAGAAAACACTTTATACAAATCACACCAAGTGATCATGCAATCATCGTTATCATTAGCTCAGCTCAGCTGATGCTGGATGTATTTTACTTCATTATTTTACTGAAAATGAACAAATTAAAGCATCATTTTGGCTTCAGTTTTCATTTCTTATATAACCTGGCTGAGGGTTATTCCTGGGTTTGTATGTATGTATGCTCACAGTATAGTTTTGTATAGTCATTTTTCACTCTGACAAATCCTGAGGCTGATATGACGTCAGACCGTGTTGATGAGCTTACACAGTTGTGTGGTGTCTCCTTTCAAGACACGATCAGTCAAAAAAAGATACTGAACAAATTTGCTATGTCAATACACTGGTCACCAGTCTCCACACGAACACATTGAGGATAATATTACCCCTCAGCTCCACAATTGCATCCGTGTGGAGGATTTTCTGACATGAGGAATTCTTTTTGAAAAGTGACTCCAGCGACTGACAGACCCAAGCGTGGGAAAACGAGCGACGAGGCATATCATCATCACGACCCTCTGACCTTGGGCGCCCCGGCAAAGAGAAGCGGCCCCGTCCATCAAACAAGTTAGTGTGATATTTGATCACTGATTTTAATTGTTATTGCCTCTCAAGGAATGTTCTGACAATTGAAATTGCCCTTAAGAGCAAAACCTCTGATGCTCTTTACTGTCACTTGTCCAATGTCAGGGTCCTGAAGCTTTAACAATGGTCAGATTGAACTGTAGTTGATGTTGACAGGTTGTTATCTGATGTTAATGAAAACCAGTGATTGTAATTCTTTTTTCTCCATGTTTAAGACATTGACTAGATTAAACAATGGTTTTGGATGAAGCTTTAGTTACAAGCATTTAGCAGATTCTTTTGTTTACAAACCTTTAATTTCTTGCGAACAGCTGCAAACACATTTTGGGTTATTATGAATGTGAACAGTGACTGAGGAGGTAGCAACATTAGAGCCACTGGTTATCTTAACATGACTGTTAGAGCCAAATTCAGGGAATTTAATCTGGTACCAAAAAACTCTTAGCTACTGTTTGAAAGCATGTGACTGAGGAGGATTTCTGTCTATGTTTCAGCTGGTATTCGCCATGGCAGAAACACAGATGACCTACAGGGTCCACAGGAAGATCCTGGATGAAGGGGCTGTGGATGATCTCGCAGGAAAGTCTGAGTCAAAATCAAAAAATCTGTCTGAGAAATTCAAAAAGTCAATAAGGTAAAACTCTTCACATCAAATCTACTTTGCATCTCAACTTATCTATCTCTGTGATGGCTGTAAATCAGCATTTGTACTATTTAGATTCAAGCATAAATAAGGTAATAAGGGAGGCAGGTCATTCCATTTTTCTTTTGGGATTTAGGTAAGCTGGTGATTTATTTGCTTTTGCTTGTTTTGGTTAAACTCACCCTGACTCATTCTCCACCTTTGATATGAGTTCTGTTGTCTGAGCCAGAGGATAATTAAATAAAGCAGGTCTTAGCAGGTAGGGAACATCACATTACTCATAACTCAAAGAAAGATATTTTTTGTCTGTCACTTTGATGTGCAACCTCAGGTGTTCTGCTCCCCTTCTGAAGAGCTTCCTGCCACGTAACATCCCTCTCTTATCATGGTTGCCCCATTACCCCATCAGAGAATATGCCATTGGTGACCTAATCTCTGGAATCACCGTGGGGATCATGCACCTGCCGCTGGGTGAGGTTTTAGCAGTTGAAGATACTGTGAGGGGGAGGCAGACATGTTGCAGTGTATTTCCCCCACTCCATTACTCTGTTATAAAACCCCTTTAGGATTGAAACTCTGACCTTGAAAGTAATGAATATTTATCTTGTGGTTTCCCTGTAGGTATGGCTGTCGCCTTGATGGCATCTATCCCTCCGATCTTTGGCCTCTACTCCAGCTTCTACCCCATCCTTATTTACTTCATCTTCGGCACATCCAAGCACATCTCGATCGGTTTGTGCTACTGCATCTGCACAATAATGCAGTTACTGTTCATGCTGATGCAACAAGATAGAGCCGGCTTGAAAACTGAAGTAGTTGTTTTTTGGATTCCCACTCTACCAGGTTCCACCAGCAGGTGCTTGGCTTGCTGCCTTGATCATTTCAATGAACTTTTAAGCATTATTCATACTCAGGCTGCTTTTTGCTGCTGTTCCGTAGACACCTATTACACCTACACCCCTCCTCTCTCACAGGAACATCTGAACATAGCTAGGTATCTGTGAGTATCTGTGAGTATCCTCACTCATGCCTGATGCCCTTCAGGTGCAACTCTCAAACAGAAGAGTTCAGACCCCTCTGTGGGAGTTGTGGTCAGGCTAGCTATGTATCGTTCATATTGCTTTATTTCACTCACTGCTAGAGATGTCATATTCCACATCCCAAGCACAAGGGTGAGTTAACCCTTTCCCCACCCTGCCCTTTGAGCCCTTATCCTGGGGTCAAGGGAAATGTCTCTTAACATATCTTATGTATAATATAATACTTGCTAATAACTATGTCTTCCTTCCTCAGGACCAAATGGAGTGATGGGTGTGATGATAGCAGCAGTGGCAGATCGACTCACCCCAGACTCAGACTTTGTGATATGGGACAATGTGACCAACTCCAGCATAGTTCACACTACGTCCCAGGATGCAGCAAGGGTTCGAGTGGCAACAGCTGTCACCGTTTTATCTGGAGTAATTCAGGTTAATATTGGACATTAACCTCTGTTCAGTAATTTATGGTAATCTTGTCTGTAGTTGTTAAAAGCGGGGATGTAGTGTCTGATCTTTTCTTTCCATGTCAGTCTACAGGTTCTCGGTCTAAAGGGCAAATTATTCTTAATAAGATCATGAAAGTTGGGGTATACATTTCTACTGAATTCAAAAAGATGGGTTAAGTAGTGTGTCGAAAATACCTATATTATGGCACAGCTTGTTCAATACTACAATCTGTTCTACTACTTCTGTTCCATTTCTATCAGTATTAGCATTTGCATCAGATTGTAGATCAGCACTGGCTGTGAGTGTGGAAACTGGAAGCATCTTATTCACACCAGCTCCCAAGTGATATGGACACATAAGAAACTCAGAGGTGTCAAGCATAACTGTGACTTTCTCTCATGTTAACAGCCACTTTGAACCTCCATGTGTTTTGATCTCTGTTGCATATGTTCTGTAGCTATCGCTCGGCCTGGTCCGGTTTGGTTTCCTGGTGACGTACCTGTCTGAGCCTCTGGTGCGAGGGTACACCACTGCAATTTCTTTTCACATCATTGCGTCCCAGCTCAAACACATCTTTGGCGTCAGTCACGCGAGACACAATGGACCGTTTGCACTTATATATGTAAGGAAGACCACAGCCCCCCCTGACAGGGAATGCTTGTCATTTATGGCTGAAACTTGTGATAACAATACGATATGCAAAACAACTCTCTTTTTCTGTGAATGAGTGAGTTAATTTGCCTCAGTGCTTTCATTCAAGGTGCAGTATTTCCATTTGCTTTTTTCCCCTCTTATTCCTCATCCATGACAAGTATTTGACCAATAATCCTACTCTTTATCTCCTTCTAGACGGTGCTAGAGTTGTGTTATCTCATTCCAAAATCACGCATTACCACTCTGGTGATCGGTGCTATCACCATAGTCGGCCTCATACTCGCTAAGGAGCTCAATGGATACTTGAGTAAGAAACTACCTGTTCCTATTCCTGGGGAGCTGCTCGCTGTGAGTATCTAAGGAGAAGTACACACACTCAGTCTAATTTCAATGGCGCTCACACACACACACACACACATACACTCATGCATACATACCCTGTATCTCTCATTTGCCTCTACAGGTGATTATTGGTACAGTCGTCTCCTCGCAAATGAAACTGAAGGAGGAACATGGAATAGCTGTGGTTGGGCTCATTCCCTCCGGGTGAGAAATGTAACACTAAGCTACTCACGTATACATAGCCAATATACAGGAAACTGTATTTTGGAGCAGGAAGTATATACATTGGATAATCCAATATTTGTTTCTTCTTTGTTTCACCATACCAGACTCAAGCCACCGGTGTTCCCAGACATGTCTTTGTTTACTCAGGTGATAGGGGACGCCTTTGCCCTGTCTGTGGTGAGCTATGGCATGGTCATCTCATTAGGACGATTTTACGCCCTAAAATATGGATACGAGGTGGACAGCAACCAGGTAGGGAGGTGAAAGATAGAGACGGTGATTAAGTGATGTTTTGAAATGGTTGTCACAATACACATAATACACAACTAGTGTATTTTTCATGTTTTAGGAACTGACCGCCCTGGGTCTGAGTAACTCTTTCGGGGGAATTTTTCAGAGTTTTACCATTAGCGCCTCCATTCCACGGACTGTGATTCAGGAGACTGCAGGAGGTCAAACTCAGGTGGGTATGAGTCATTTTTTCTGTTTTTCCTTAACTTGTAACAGGATTTACACAGGCACTGCATACACACAAAATTGTAGCACAAATCGTTAGCCTAATCACATAGCTGCCTAAGTCATATTTGACCATTTTTGGAAAACAAAAAAAAAAACAAAATTTTTAACAAGCACATAGGTATTTTTTTATTGATATTGATGTTGTAACATTGGCCAAAGACTTGGGCAATTATGCTCTGCAGCTAATGAAATACACAGCTACCCTCACTGGTGAATACATAGCCCGATATTGAATGTATCAGGTTGTGGATCTCTCATTTTTTTAATTCATTGTTCCTCTTGTCTTGTTTTCTTCATCAAAGGTTGCTTCAGCATTATCAGCAATAGTTGTCCTTATCATTCTGCTTTGGATTGGGGCTCTCTTTGAAGATCTGCCCAAGGTATGCTGTTATAACTAGTTGAATGACATGCAGGGTTTATAAAAAAAAAAAAAAAACAACTTTCCATCATGTTAGAGGAATCAGAACTGGAGTTCTCCTGATGAACTGTGTTTTGTTTGACTCTGTAGGCAGTACTGGCCGCCATCATCTGTGTCCCCCTCGCAGGCTCATTAAAGCAATTCCTGGACATCCCTGTACTGTGGAAAAGAAACAGATTTGATGCAGTGAGTCAGCCTCAGGCAGCAACATGGAAGTTCCAAGAGTTTAAATTTAAAAAAATAAATTTAAAAAAATTCCATAGTGCAGCTCTAGGATTATAATTTAAAATCCATGGAAATATGCGCAACACTCATTCTTACGCTGGTCCAGACTTGGTTGAAACTGATTCATCTACAATTACACTTCACATCATGGCCTTTCCCATGGTGACACACTCAAGTCTAATTTCCTGTTTTCTGATCACAATCAGAGAAGAGCACAGTTGCATTTATTTTCCAGAACATTCTGGACTCAGTGTAGTGTAGTTTGTTCACCACTCTCTCCCTGTTCGTCCAGGTAATCTGGGTGGCCACCTTCATCCTCACCCTGCTGTTGAACGCTGACCTGGGACTAGCCACTGCCATCGGCTTCTCCGTGCTCACTGTCATCTTCAGGACGCAGCTGTGGGAACACACCCACCTAGCCTAATTATAAACTAGCAATGAAATAATATTCAGACAATGTATTGAACTGAACTTGAAACTTTTACTATCAGCTAATCTTCCAGGACATTTTTCTTACTGTTTTCCAGACCTAAATACTCCCTGCTGGGGCGGGTCCCAGGCACTGACATTTACAGGCCACTGGAGGAATACAATCAGGTATGACACAATGTGTTTACCTCAATTCAGGACGAGAATCGGTCCAGAATGTACAGAAATCAGTGAAAGATAAATTCAGATGTGATTCACTTGTAATGAATGACATCTGTGTGCTGTTTTAGGTTAGTGCTTCACAATTCAAACTTATGACTTTAGCATTTAGCTCTTGGCTGTAGACCAGCTTGAATACAGTATTGTTTAAAGATGTGTGAAAAGGTGCAATGTTCTCCTCAGTTTTTTTCACTTTGTATATTGTGTTATCGTTGGTGGAAATATTCATCAGCTTGTTTTTTTTCGCTTCTTGTCTCCTTAACATCATGATTTCAGGTGAAGCAGGTGCCAGGGATTTTGATCTTCCGTTCCTCTGCCACACTCTACTTTGCTAATGCTGAGATGTATCAAGATGCCCTGGGTAAGAAGGTGAGGACACACACACACACATTGTTACAGCCCAATTTCAGATTGTCATCAGCCTGCTGCTGGTTACATTTCATCGAAATAAAGTTTTGCTCTAAACTCTCACATGAGCTAACATGTTGAGGATTCATATGACATGTTGCATGTTCTCCAGAGGCTTTCAAAATAAAGTCCAATCCAAAACATATGTTTCCATGAATAGAGATATTAACACCTGTTAGATCTTTTCTTGACCAACCAGGAAGTTATTTCTCGCTCTCTTATAGATAAATAAAAATTTGACTGATGTGAACTATGTCCCTTTTGTCTTTCCATTAGTCTGACATTAATATTACCAAGATCCTGTCAGCAAAGAAGACACTCGAGATCAAAAGAAAGAGGATCAAGATGGGAAATGCCAAGAAAGCCAAGGAGAACGGAACAAATATGGTGAGGAAGACCAGATGTTGTTCATTTATGAAAATGTAGGTTTTAATTCTTTGACAAGAGGATTTTCACAAGAAAGACCTTCATGCTTCCCATATGAGTCACAGTCATGTCCTCTCTTCAGGAGTCAGAGCTGAAACACATTAATATCATTAAAATGGATGAGCGTCATCCAACTTGCCCACAAGCCATCGTTCTTGACCTCAGCCCTGTCAACTTCCTGGATACAGTGGGAATCAAGACGCTACAAAATGTAAGAACATGGCCAGAATCGGTTTATTATTACTATTATGTCAATTATTGAATAGGTTAATATGAGAATCGCTGAATGAACATTAAACCATTCTTTAAATACTGTTTTTCTTTCACAACTATGAATTATCCTCATATGTCCCTCTGTCCCCGTCCTCATCATCCTCTGCATGTCAGATCCATCTCACTGACTCATCAGAGGAGTTACTGTACTGTCTGACCTTTACTTTGTGTTTTTGTTACAGATCCAAAGAGACTATGGAGAAATCGGGATCAAGGTGGTTCTTGCTGGCTGCCAAAGTAAGTCGATTTATAGATTTAGACAAGTGGTGACTGTCTTATGTCCTGTGAACTAACTCACACCCATCGAGAAATCCATCCGGATCCATCTAATCATCTAGAGCTTCATATGCTTCATCTCTCTCTGTTGTCTCTTCCCAGGTGGTGTGGTGGACAACCTGCAGACTGGAGGTTTCTTCACTGACAAAATGACCAAGTCCTCCCTGTTCTCCACCGTCCATGATGCAGTTCTGCACTGTCAAGCCACCCTAATGAAGGATGAGGTGACTGTATGAGCTTCAGACACATACAAAGACAAACATCAGAAAGAATTTGTTGGAATGCAGAGAAAAGTGAAAAATGTCATCTGTCGTGAATTTATAACATGGAAATGTATCTTCCTTTCTTTCTATCATCTTACAAAATGTATGCCAATGGAGAAGACAAGGGAAAGAGTTAAAGAGCTTGTGTTAATATGACTGTGTCAAAGAATTGATTTTCAAAGTGAAGCGATGTTTCCCATTGTCTCGGTTCATGGTGTATTTTCCCTATTTCCTTCACATTTTACCCTGTTGACATGTCTTTTAAAACTGGGCTGTTGCTTTTCTCTCTCCATCTCTCTCCCTCTTGTCTTTCTCTTGATCTCATTGTTCACAGGAGACCATGGGGACAGTGTTCTGAGTCCTGAGAGAAAAGACAGAGGACATTATGAAAAATGAGAGACACTGATGTTATCCTTCCGACGAGGGAAGTCTGTCTGTCACAAGCAAAGACACACACATTGAGCTTGTAATATTCACTCATTATATTTGTGTTTTAATCATTTGTTTATTGAAATTATATTTGAAATATACATGTACTTTCATTATTAGAAGAATATAATTTTACCAAATGTAATTCCGAACATAATTTCCTGTCTGAGCACAGATGGTTTGAGGTGAAGCATCTCCCGAGGGAAATATTTGGTGATGTGACCACATGAAATTTCCAAATACCCCAGACTCGTGTGCAACTCACACATGAGTTCAGCGGCTCTGTTTACGTACGGAGCTGCTCTGTGGGATATCTCAGTTCTTCCGTTTGATGAGGCTCATTATGGTGATTCGAGCTCAGATAGAATAATGACACATTATGTAACACTGCAGCATGCATCCGTCTGTTATTTTCCATTCATCAGAAGCCTTTTGTGGCAACTTTCAGTTCAGGAAATTGGGAACTAATTAATTTCCAGTGCCCCACCACAAAGATCTGCAGCCGCGACAAGTAAAACTAGATGAATTCTCCGTCCAAAAACTACAGCGACAGGAAATCCACCAAATATATGACAGCGTATAGTGTTAGCTCACACATGGCTTGCATGTGTGTTGTTCCTTTTACTGTGTACTCACCACATCATGTATCAATAGTCCTACATCAAGGTGAGGAGTTGAAACCACTAGAGGTCAGTAATAAGGAGAATTTCAGCATCTTCAGTTCCACTGAAGGGAGCTCTGATAAACCCACTGTCTGCTCACCCAGCACCAAAGGGAAGAGGAGGTGGTTTCATGAGTTAAATGAGGATCTTGTCCGAGGGAGCCTTATTGTAGAGAGCACTGAGCTGGCAGTGGAACCTCCTGTGTGAAAGATGTGAAATCATTAGCCCTTGACTGCAGTGCCACACATGGCTGATTACGGTCACATTTCTAGAAAGGCCACGCATACAATTTCCAGAAAAAGCTTTCAGGTCTCATCAACGAAAATCAAGCATGTGTGTTTGGTTTTCTGTATCCCAGTTTGTGAGGACCGAGGTTAGACTTTCTCTTCAGTATATTACACTTACACATCACCTTTCATCCAGCAGATAGCAGACATCTAGCAAACACTAGAGTAACACTGCTTTCTGGTGTGCATACAGAATTTTGTGTATTTTCACCAGGAGGGTCATAGAAACGTTCAGGTTGAGGCTTTGTTGAGCTTAGCCAACTCATACTCACGCTGTGTTGTCTACTGTTGGAGTGTCTGTGTCAATGTGTTTGTTTTGTGAAAATGATTCCATGCAGCATGTTCACCTGCTCATCGTTAAATGTGAGTGTGTGTGTGTGCGTGTGATGACTCACTATCAGCTGATTCAAATTAAATGTTGTTGTCAAATGGGTTGCGCATGTGGTCTAGGTGGGGGGTCAGAACTCATAAAGGGTCTGGCTGCAGGTATCCATAAATATTTTAATATTTTAGTCTTGTCTCATGTTGCCTTTTGTCGAGCACCGATCTCACCACCTGTCACTCACAGCAGAGAGAGAGAGAGAGAGAGAGAGAGAGAGAGAGAGAGAGGGGAAGGAGAGAGAGAGGTGAAGGTGAAGGGGGGGGGGCTGAGGAGAGGAAGGGAAACAATGCACACACTTAGCATCTTTTGTTCCGAGGGAGGACAAGGAAGGGAGGTGGAGGACACGGGAGCGAAAGTACCTGGGCAACCAACACTATCGTTTACAGGGCGATGAGAGAAAGCGGGGAAGACAAGAGAGACTGACAGAAAGAAGTGAAGAACTGGGGAAATAGGAGGCTGTATCCTCATTAGAGTCGTCTGACCAAATCTTCAAACATCATGTGTGTGTGCTGGTAGAGAACATTACGTGCATTCTTGTCACAACTTGCGCAGGATCCATCACAAAGGTACAGTCGCTCTAATTCCAACATTACGATCAACTGCTTATTTCTTGTCTCTCACTGTCACTGTGAGGTTTGAATAGCCTTGGTCCTTCATGTTAGAAACTGATTCCTGTCTTTCTGTCTTGATAAACATGTCAGAGGCGGTTCAGGACAGCGACCTGTCCTCACTGACTCTTTCAAACTTGGGCTCAAATGCTGAAAAGTGCATAGGAGTCCAAAGGAGGGACATACCAATTACAATAGAAAGCCTTACAGATGCTCTGCTCTCAGGCTTCCTGTGGAGATGTCAAGAGACCGGCTGCCTGTCATTCAGTCATCCGGGAGCAGAACAGCAGGTGATTCAGGAGCCTCTGGGATTAGTGACGAGTGTGAGAAACATTGTCAATATTTTTTTTTTCCTCTCTCTCTCTCTCTCTCTCTCTCTCTCCTGCCCAAGCCAAGGCAGCACACCCCTCTTCAGCTCTCCAGCGCCCCCACCAGGCCAATCACCCCAAACGTGCTCGGCAGCAGGCCTCCACCTCCCGCTCTCACCCAGGACCCTCTCCTATCCTCCTGTCAGATACAACCATGGCACCTTGGGGAGGCCTGATTCTCTCCGAATCCTCCTTTACCTCAATCCCAACGCCAACTCCTCTGCAACCGCCCCCACCTCCTCCTGCTCCTCAGCCCACGCCGTGCACACCTCATGGTGGGATACGGACAAAAGGAGATGAAGAGGATTCATGTTCCAGCTTTAACTCTGACGTCACAGCTCCTCCTCCTGCAGTCCTTCAGGCCAATGCAGGTATGACTCCCATGACCCATCATTCCACTACAGTTTGTGGAAATCCATGAATCTGGTTTGGACCATAAACATTAATCTGACCTTAAAACGAACCACAAAAAAACAAACCACGACTAAAGGAATATAGATTTCTGGACCAGCATTTTGATTGGCGGCCATATCCCTATCCCCTCCTCTTACTTCCCTCTCCCTGTGTGTCCCTGCAGGAGGTCGAGGGCTGCGGGTGAGGAGGAAGGTGTTGCCCCAGCGTCGGGTGCCTCGTCCTCCTCACCTCCCACCACTGCACCCAATCACCAATCTGAGCTTCTCTCGGAGCTTCACTTTCTCTTTCTTTGAGCTGCCGCTGCACCAGTCGCCTCGCTGCCGGGCCGAGCGCATCAGAAACCTCACGCTGCTTTTGAGACAGATACACTTCTGAAGAACCACAGCTGCACAGAATGTTTATTCCATATCCATTCTCTAAAATAATATAATAAATCATGATATAATAATTCAACCTTGAGATATATTATTTTAATGTATCTGTGGTAACATGAACCTGTGGAACGGGGGGGAAGTTTTATTATTATCAGGGATTAAAGTTTATTTAGTGTTGAAATTTAATTAAATTACATGATTTGATGTATATAATGTTATCAATGCTTAGTGTTAAACCCTAAGTTATTTCTCAATTCAAATGACTAAATATGATCTAAGAGGCTTAGATTAAACAACGTTACTTATGTGCTTATGTACCTCTAATATTTTCATGACTAAAATAAAAAAGTTAATATTTAATTGTATATTTCAACAATTCAACATCTTAATCCAATGTTACTTAATAGAAAGGTTAATGTACAGTCTAAGTTGCTGCTGTTTAACCAGACATGGGCGACTTCTATCTCGACACTGCGACTATCTGCTGATAGAGTTTCTGGAGGAGGACAATGTGCAGCAGCAGCTTCTCGTCTTGCTATCAACCCCGCCTCCCCCTTTATATTTTGTGTCGTGGTGAGACGATAAGAGCAATTAATAGAGGCACACATTTATTGTAGTTTTAAAAAGTCAATTATTACATGCTTGGTTCAGGCACATTTTCAGATTTGTGCTGTTGTCTTCCATCTTTTTTTATGCATCAGGTTTTCAATTAATTTCACATTGTCTCAGCTGGAATGACTTTTATTAACTATTCACTGTGCAAAATGAAAACCATTAAAAAAACATTAATGCAGGGAAAACTATTTTCTGTCTCTCTCTCACACACACACACACAGATACACACACGACCATGAGGCTCTGAGAGCTGAACTGCGATCACTGAGGCATCCAGAGGCAGCAAATGGGAGGGGGAGGAGAGAGGGGGGCTGTAATCTTGGTGTTCAAGGCTGTTTTCCACCTTCACTAACTCACGTGTGGCTCATGTGTGTGAGAGAGCGAGTGTGTGGCTCATGTGTGTGAGAGAGCGAGTGTGTGGCAATGACTTCATACACGTGTGAATCCTTTGTACTCGCTTCTTGCTAATACTGGAGGTTACTCCAGAGGTTACAACCATGTTCCTTCTCTTCTCAACTAATTTCAGACATTCATGTTCACACACACACAGGCCTGTCGTTAAAGCATACTGACACATGGACATTTGTGACATGATTAGGTGCAAATGATCTTTCTCAGCAAGTAGAGTCCTTCACATTTTTGGGGAAGGTGAGTGTTAGTCAAATTACATGTTGTGTTCAAACAAAACAGTCCAGTTGGAGCTTCGGTGTTGTTTTACTCTATGGTTGGGACTGGGTTTGACTGTTGTAGATATGGGCCATATAAATGTGTGTGTTTGTAGCTTGACTTGTCCATTCTCCTTTATTCCCACACGCTTAAAGTTGTGTTTCTTTCCTTCCTCTCACCAGTCACTGAGGCAGACTCTCATTAGCGTTGCCCCCCCCCCTCCTGGTACAGACCGTTACAGAGACATGGGACTCTACACTGAGGTAAACTCAGTCTGTCTCACAACAATCAGCTTTTTGAAAAGTCCTCCCGCTGTCTGATGAAAGTCTGGTGTTATTGTCTAAAGTTATGGCTTCATTTACAGAGGAGGTCATTGACAGAGATGTTCTGCTGTAGGCTCTGTTTGAAGAAAGGGGATTAGTGGTGTACTGCCCAACCAGGAGACTAGTCAGGGATGATCATCCCACACTTGGTCTCCTCAGTGAGGGTGTTACAACCTTACAACGCTGGGCTGACGATGTGTCCGGGTTGCACCTCGAGGTCTATCACAGAACAAAAGGAACAGGGTGTCTGCCAGGGAATATTTCTCATTTCTCCCATCTGTTGGTCATATTTTTACCTGCCAGATAATGATGACATTTTTCAAAAGTCAGACTTTCAGCTGTAACTGAATTCTCAGTCTGACTCCACTTCATCAACTTCCAAGGTGAAGGAAGAAAAAAAGGTGAAAGGAGGTCAAAGCTTGAGCAGCAGTTTCAGGATGTAAAACAGCTTTACTGTCAGACTCATGCTTACTGGCTCTCAGCCTCCATCAAGGACGTCAAGTTGCTCGGAATTCATTATTCAAGTTTTCAAAAACAGACACAGTTATGACAAAAGGGAAAGGGAACAGAGGTCCAGGGCTATGGTTGAATTGTCCAATTTTTCTTTTGGAAGGTATTGCAAGAAAGAGAAGCACTTTAGTGGCAGTTTGAATTTTCCTACATGATTAGGAAAAGAGCCCCAATGCTTTTATTTAAATCATCTTATCAAAGAGAAAATGCTGTCTCACTAATGTTGCTGGCAGCAGTGTTTAAACTGACGCAATCATCTGCTTCAGGAGATTATTTTTACTTTTTAATCCCTGCCTCATACATCTATGCTAATGTGGAAGGAAAGCTAACAGGAAGTGAAACACTAGGACTGTGGTAAAGGGGCGGAGTCTATAAGAGGAGGAAGGAAGTTCACGTGGGTCTTACTTCCTGCTTTGAGACTCACCGGAGCACCTGAGACAAGTGTTGGTGTTTGGTTTGGTAGGATCCATTTTTTATATCTAAACAAAAAAGACATAAAGACCCAACTTCTGTTTTTTAAGCTTTTAACTGAATAGATTTGAGAAGTCAACAATATTTCATCTGATCTTAGTGTGAGTGGTCAAGTAGCCATCTTACATGTGTTGCATGCGTGTGAAAAACTTGCTGTTAGTACCTGGACCAGAGCATATTGTGATACATACAGTATGACTAACACATGTGTGCCAAAGAGTTCATGTCATGTCCCTCTGGACAGTTGTTTCATATTATTTAAAAAAATAAGTAGGTCATAGCTGAAGTTTTGTGCTGAGATGTGCACACATTCTGTTGGCACTGTGTCATCGTTAAAACTAACACCAGATAAAACTCTTTAATCTCTGATAAAGGTCAGCCATTTATAGACAAACAATGAATCACTCTGATCGATGTTCCTGTCACGCAGCCAAAACCTACCGACAGAAGTCTCCCGCTTAGACCAACCATCTGTCCCAAATGAAAATGCCAAACTAACGACAAGCCGTCCCCAAAGGCAAATGGCCTGGGCTCCGAGCATCAGTGACTTCCTGTCAACTCCCTCTTTGCTCCTTCCACTCAATTCTCCTCTCGGTACACTGCACAGCTCCCCTGTACATCCACAAAGCTTTAGTGAAGCTAGAAACTGGTCCTCATCAACCCATTCTCTATATATTTCCTCTACTGTACGGTTTTATATCAATTTTCAGTCATGTATGAGATCATCCTTTAAGCCAGTACTGAAAATAAGAGCCTTCAACACATAGGAGTGACTGGACTGATGCCTGAGATTTTTTCTTTGGCACGAAATAGCCCTCTGCCGTCCTCCAGCCTAATGGAATGGTGCCCTTTTTTCCAGATCCTCTGGAATAGTTTCCACAACCTACAAATGAGGATCAGACATTCCTCCTATACTGTACGTGGTAGGGTATACCGTTGGGTCCAGGGTCAGATCCTGTTCTGGCCTTCTTCACAAGCTCTTGGATTTCCTACCAGGATGGTAAGGAAAAGAAAGAAAAGCCACCAGTTACACAAAGTCAAAGTCTGTATTCAAGGAGTTTGTCAAGGATGTCGTTTCTGGCAGCGCGCTCAGGTCAGTATTCTGTTTCATGCTCATATCCTGAAAACTGACTTTCCTTCTTTGGCACACACACATTGTTTGTGTTGTTACTGTCACACTTCTCGTCACTATCTTAAAACTGGCACTTCATTGATTTCAACTCACTTCAGTAACTCAGCTGATCCTGCAGCTTGACCAACAATTGGACTGCAGCTCCTGAACACGACAGCAAAGTCAACACAAGGAGTTGAGTATTTATTCTTTAATGTGAGAATTAGAGAGAGAATTATTGCAGCTTCATTTAATTTTAAGTTATCTTTTACACTATGTTTACAACTACACTCAGGTTTTTTTTTTAGGATTTATATGCATGAGAATCAACAAAATAAAAAGAATGACTGTGTGTTCTGCGTCTGCTGTTTAATGCAAGGATGTTTACATATTGGATTAACTTTACTGCTGCAAGGGCAGGAACAAAGAATATGTGTACAATATGGAAATTCCCTCTTAGTAGTGTGGGACTTCAGACACCTGAAGAGAAGCAAGAGAAGCAGTACCAGCCAGCTCACCAGAGACATGAATGAGGTGATTCTTTAATAACTGGTAAATATCTAAAAAATATATTACAAGTTTTTTAAAGGGGCATTCATCCCTTTTAATTGTATGTTTTGTTTTGTTTTATGTATTTAATGCTGACAATTCTTTCGAGTCATATTGCTTTGAAAATCCAGGTTAGTTTCGGACATTCATTAAAGTAGGGTGTTTATGGCTTCCTCAAGAACATATATTTGCTTGGTTAAGCAGTTAAGCAATCTTTCATTCATTCTCTAGTTAGGTAAGAACAACCAGGCTGAGATGACTGGCTAATCGAATCGTAAAAGATAGCACTGATAAGAGAGATAAAAGGCTGTCTAGCATGCATATGACTATATTTGCTTTGGTTACCTGAATGTTTGTGTCTTTTCAAACTGCCACATCAGATTCAGATCTCTGACTGACTGACATAATAAACTTATGGTGGTAAAACTAAGACTTTGTAAACTTCGTAAATGGGAAACAAGCTCAAAATGAATGTTCAACCTGTAACACTTGGCTTTCCATCTGGATTTTAGGAACTTTGCCCTGTTCTGCCAGAACAATAGCCACGTGTGTCTTATCTGTTTACCTTTTCAAGGACCTGAGGCAGACTCCTGCCGGAGAGATGGAGCCTTAGCTTCAGTTGTTTGCTGGAACGCCTTGAAGCGACTACAACTTGTTGCTTGTTACAGCTCTGATGGAAAACTGGGCATTCCATTACATTTGAGGCACAGAGAGGAGTCATTCTTCATAGGAGGTGATACCATCTCTAGTGGGTTTTGTTTTTTTGTTTTTTTTAAAGCCACAAACTTTTAGATTTTGAGATTTCTTTTTCCTTTTCCATAATTTCATTATTATTAAAATGCTTTTTGGGTTTATTTTTCAGCTGGTCTTAGCCATGGAACACTGGAAAATGAAGGGTTACAACATCCACAGAAGGATCCTGGATGAAGGGGAGGTGGAAGAGATGGGAGAGAGGTCTGAATTACCTCGGACGCCTCTGCCTGAGAAGCTTAAATCGTCACTCAGGTAAAACATTGCATCCAATCTGCTGTGTATCTCAACTCTTTACTCTGCTCAACTCTTGCAAGTATATATATAATACTGTATAATAACCAGTTGTGGCATCCATTGCACTTTCCATTGAAGTTTCTGTTTTTTCCATGTTTATATAGTTTTTTTGGTAGATTTCTCTCTGATTGAGGATGTTGTAACTTGTTCAGCCTTGTGAGATAAATTGTGAATATGGGATATGCTGATTGATCATTTCAGAATCAGCTTGTCTCATCATTTTGAGTTTACCGCATAAACACACGTGTTAAATTACGAATACAATAAAATAGAGAGTATCGATAAGAAGGCTGCAGAAAATCCTCCCGGTCTGGAGGTCTTGAGAAAACTGCACCACTAATATAAAAGCATATATCAAAGTCCTTTCTCTCTCTCCTCTGTTGCTCTGTCTCACATACAAACCCAGGTGTTCTGCTCCGGGTTTGAAGAGATGCCTGCTGCAGCGTATCCCAGTCTTATCATGGCTGCCTCGATACTCCATCCGAGAGAATGCCATCGGCGACTTGATCTCTGGGCTCAGTGTGGGGATCATGCAGCTGCCACAGGGTGAGGATGGAGGTTCAGAGATCAGAGATGGGAATAATATTGAATTGCTGTTTTTCTCATTTAAATGACCTGATATACCATTCCATCTTTAATATTATTTTCCCTGTGATGTTGTAAATATGTACCCCGTGTCTCCCCTGTAGGTATGGCCTATGCCTTGCTGGCATCTGTTCCTCCAGTCTTTGGCCTTTATGCCTCCTTCTACCCCATCCTCATCTACTTCATCTTCGGCACATCCAAGCACATCTCCATAGGTTTGTACTTCAGGACTGTGTTTCATCTGCACCTTTCAATGAACCGAGGGGCACAGTAACAGAGTAAAGGCTCTAGTTTTAATACTATCATAGATATTAAGTTAATCGTCTTAACTAAAAAGGCTTTAGTACACTACATGCCCATGGGTGGATCACTAGAGATTAATTTCATAGACAAACTTTAAGTAGTTTTTATGTCACCTGAAAATTGCCGTGGTCATTCTTGTTGTCATTTAAATAATATTGAATGAAGAATGTATTTAGAATTCATTTCAAATAAAAAGACCCGATTGGGTTTGATTGACTGTTGTATCCTATTGTCATCTCTAAAATCTCTTGTCAGATTTATTTTTATGTAGAGAAAGACTGTTTTCTTGATTTCATACTTTTCTTTGTCATTTATATTAGACAGCATAGAGACACAGGACTCTCCCGCATTGGAATTATTGAAGTAAATTTTAGATCCAGCCCTTTGATATGTTTCAGCTTATCTGGAAATAGTCATTGAAGACTGGATACAACAATATCCAAATCCAATAGCCACTGTTCTGTGCAGGCAGAGGACAGAGGCTGCTTCATTTTCATTAATAAAATAATAAATTAATTTGTTTATTTTTTTCTTGGAACAATACTTTGCTAATGTGGCTGCCTGAATTAGCCCATCCAGTTCCTTCTGTGACATTAGCTTTCTGCAGACCTCTGTGTGTGGGAAACCATCACTCGGGAATGAGAGGATGCTTTGACAGAGATGAGGAAATTATTTTTCTGATATGTTTTTACAAGGCCAGTAAAATTGAGTGTTTTATGTCTCTCATCTCCAGGGACATTCGCAGTGATGAGTGTGATGATTGGAGGAGTGACGGAGCGGTTAGCCCCATCCTCAGACTTTATGATATGGGACAATGTGACGAACTCCAGCATAGTTGACATCGTGTCCCAGGACGAAGCGAGGGTCCGAGTGGCTGCAGCTGTCACCTTCCTCACTGGATTATTTCAGGTCAGCATTTGATGAGTGGAAGTGTGCCAATTGGGAGACATACATGAGGAATGTATGTATGTATGTATGCAGTTAAGAAAATGGATTGATTGGTGTATTTGGGCACAGCTTCCCTTTTGGAATATTACAATGCTACTGTTGTTGCGATAGACATTAACTTGGTTTCAGCATCATAGAGTAGGTCAGTACCGGCATCGTACATAACCTGGAGGCATATATGTCAACTGCTACTGTGAACCTCTTTGTTTTAATCTGTACTTTTGCTCTGTAGATTTTGCTGGGTCTGGTCCAATTTGGTTTCGTGGTGACCTACCTGTCTGATCCTCTGGTGCGAGGTTACACCACTGGAGCCGCCATCCACGTCATTGTGTCCCAGCTCAAATACACCTTCGGAATCCAGCCTGTGAGATACAGCGGGCCCTTGGCGTTGATATATGTAAGGACGAACACAACCACAGATATTGTGGTTGTATATATATATATATATATATATATATATATTGTATTGTATTGTATATATTGTATATATATATATATGTTGCTTAGACCTGAAAAAGTTAAAAAGGTGTCTGCAGCTTCTCGTCTCTGACAAACTAAATCTCACAGGTCACTTATAATAACCACAGAATGATGATAGCGATTGACACTGCTGAATTTGTCCACGGCAAGGTCAACATTTGCTCACGCTTGTCTTGAATACACCCTTTAGCTGTTTTCACAATGCTTTCATGTGGATGCTGAGTTGTGTTGTTTCCCTAACTGTCTGTCTGCAAGGAGTGTTATGTTGCATCTGTTGCTTGCTCCACTCTCCAGTCAGCTTTGTGGAAAACACCTAGAGAGAGGAGCCCTGCAGACAGATCAGAGCCCTCTGCCTCTGTGGAATTCAATTCATGGAAATCTGTCATAGCAGCTTAGAACTTTGATTCCTGGGCCCTCTTACTGTATATGAATATCTTGATGTAGCTCTAAACAGTTGAGCTTGATGCATGGATTTAATGTAAACAAACCTAAATCGCTCTCATATCTCCATTTAACCAATAATCCTGCTCTTTTGTGTCCTTCCAGACGGTGCTAGATTTGTGTTATCTCATTCCACAAACAAACATTGGTACTCTGGTGGTCAGTGCTGTCACCATAGTCTGCCTTCTTCTCGCTAAGGAGCTCAATGCATACTTGAGTAAAAAACTGCCTGTTCCTATTCCTGTGGAACTGCTTGCTGTGAGTACACACGCTCAGTCATTCATTTGAAGGTTATTTACTTCCTCAGAATGTGCACGCATGCACTAACACACCTCCCCCATTAACCTCAAAAAGAGGACACACACAGACACACTCTCATGCTTCTCTCATTTGCCTCTCCAGGTGATTATTGGCACAGTTGTCTCCTCGCAAGTGAACTTGCAGGATGAATATGGAGTAGATGTGGTGGGACTCATTCCCTCTGGGTGAGAATCATATGTATAACACAACCCAAAGCAAATATTCAGGAAGCTGGGTTGTGAACAAATGGGAAGTATTCCAAATGGATCATCTATTCTACCTTATTTCGTCCTTCTACCAGACTCCAGCCACCAGCGTTCCCGGACATGTCTCTGTTTGCTCAGGTGATAGGGGACGCTTTCGCTCTGTCTGTGGTGGGCTACGGCATAGCCATCTCACTGGGACGAATTTTCGCATTAAAATATGGATACAAGGTGGACAGCAACCAGGTGGGCCGGTGAAAGATGGATACAGCTATGACCTGATGTTGTAAAATCAGCAGACTGTATACAAATTGTGTTTTTCTTATTGTCCAGGAACTAATCGCCATGGGTCTGAGTAACACTTTTGGAGCTATTTTCCAGTGTTTCGCAATCAGCTGCTCCATGTCTCGCAGCATGGTTCAAGTGAGCACAGGAGGGAAAACTCAGGTTGGTGGACGTCCCATCCTTACACCGTTATTTACTGTCCGTTATTTCAGTTGTACCAGAGGTACTAAAGTTGTTCTGTTAATATATAAATCCAATTGTTATTATTTGTCCTGCCTCTGATGCATTATTATCGAGTCAAATCTCTAAACCTTTGGTAATCTGGATTTAATTTGCTCCTGTTACACTCCCTGTGATTATTCCACACTTCAGAGAAATACTTTTTTGACATATTTCCTCCAAACACCTCCCCTTGCCTGTTGTCAATGTTAAGCGGGGTGAAAAAACAGTCATTAACGTTGCTGTGTGAAGTGGCATTGTAAAAAAAAAAAAAAAATTAAAAACACTTGAATTGATTTTCTCTCATTTTATTCTCTCCCTCTTTTTACAGGTTGCTGGAGCTCTATCTGCAATTGTTATCCTTGTTATCCTGCTGTGGATTGGAGCTCTCTTTCAAACTCTGCCCAAGGTTTGTTTGTGTGTGTTTTATCTACCAACATAACATATCTTTTAAAACATAAATGTAAATAGATTAAATAATAATTATATGTATGTATAATGACAATACTGTCACTCTTACCTATGTGTAAAATCTGAAAGGTTTATATTTGAGAAGATGCATCTTTCCATCATGTTTCCAAAATAAAAAGTGCAATAAAAACACAGTTTTTTTTGCAGGCTGTGCTGGCTGCCATCATCTATGTCAACCTGAACGGTATGATGAAGCAATTCCAGGACATCCCTGTATTGTGGAGAAAAAACAAAGTTGACACGGTCAGTTTTTCCCAAACGTTGACAAACCTCCGGCAAACACTATTCAGGAACACTTCAGTCACAACTGTGCAAGTTTTGACCATGCATCCAATTGCCTGTAGCAATTAACCCTCAACAATTTCCTCAGTGTAACAAAACATAAACGTACTTATTTATTTATATATTTCAACTCCTTGTTTTATTTTACTGCCTATTTGTATTCACCACTCTCTCCCTGTTCGTCCAGGTAATCTGGGTGGTCACCTTCATCCTCACCGTGTTGTTGAACCCTGACCTGGGACTAGCGGCTTCCATCGGCTTCTCCATGCTCACCGTCATCTTCAGGACACAGCTGTAGGAACACACAGTGACAGTATCTGTTATGTTCAATATTCAGACTGAACATTAATCTTTCACAGAGCAAAAAATGATCTAACCTGCCCTCTTCACCACATCAGAGTAACTGTCCTGTGTGATTTCCAGACCGAAATACTCCCTGCTGGGGCAGATCCCAGGCACAGACATTTACAGGCCACTGGAGGAATACAATCAGGTATGACACAATGTGTTTACCTCAGGATGAGCATCAGTCTAGACATGGTCAGAATGTACAGAAAAAAAGATAAATTAAGGTAATTAAGGCACTTAACCCTCTCTGTGCCTGATGTTAAAGAGTCAAACACATTTTAAATAGTCAGACCAACACCTTTTTTTCTGGAGACCATTCTTAAATGATTTGGTGATCCCTGATATTACCCTTTGAATTTATTTCCACAAAAACTGCTGCAGACATTTATCTTCAAATGAAACCCTAAAACATTAGTAAGATAACACCATTCTAAGCTTAAAGGTCTTAGCTGTAGTTCGGTTTTAGTTTTAAATCCACCACCTCTGTTCTAGCAAGAGTCTAGCCTGTCTCTGCTTGGCATGTTATAAGGGATTATACTGCTCCAGTGCTACTCCTCGCTCAGGTGATTTCACTTTGTACGTTGTGTTATCATGAGCCGTCATTATGGGAAATTTAGTGATTTTTTTTTTTTTTTTAATTTATTGATTTAAGGTGATGCAGGTACCAGGGATTTTGATCTTCCGTTCCTCAGCTACACTCTACTTCGCTAATGCTGAGATGTATCAAGAAGCCCTGGTGAAGAAGGTGAGGACACACACACACACACACATGAAGAAACCAACTAATCCTCTCCTGCAAATTTTCAGACACTTATAACTGATCTGCCTTTCCCAACAATTTACACATTGCGACTGTGACAGACATTGTTCAGATGTCATCCCAATGCTTTCTTCTGTTAAACTTTTTTTAAACATCCTGCTCTCCCACCCATTCTTGGCTTGCGTCTTCTGTCACGTCTCTTTGGGATACATAGGAAGACACATTGAGGAAAGCTGTGAGATTGAATAATCATTCATTAGAATGTCAGCATGTCAAAGCCACTGGGTCGCTCCTTTCTCTCTACTGTTTGATGCACAAATTAGCAATCATAGAAGTAGCAGAGGCTGCAGGTTTGTTGACAAAGAGAAAAACCGTTTAGCAGATATAAAGTGTGTCATCTTGGTTCTGGGTGTTTCTGTCACACCAAATGCAGGAGGAATGTTGCATCACTCCCTGTTTGTTCTGGTTAACAGCATTTAACATGATGGGTTGCACCCCAGCCTATAAAAAGATGGATGACAGCACTATTCCACAAAAGTGAAGCCAATGCCGCTTGACTGCCACCTGCTGGCGTGTAGCAAGCTAAAAGTAGAACATCAATGTTTTCGCGTTTACTTGCAGTTACCCGACAACCGTGAAACCTTTGCTAAATATTTGCTTGGTGTGGCACTACAGTATTGTAATAGATTGTAATCTGCATAAGGTTTGTTTAACAACACCTCAGGGGCCCAGTTTGCTTACATGCAGATATTGACACCCAGTAGTTTGTTAAGTCTCATCTTGGTGGTCACGCTGGGAAACAAATATATACGTTAACTAAGTGTAAAAAATGAATGGGAACTTTGTCCTGTTTGTCTTTTGGTGTTTCTATTAGACTGACATTGATATTGCCAAGATCCTGTCAGCAAAGAAGAAACTCAAGGCCAAAATGAAAAAGGAAAACGCCAAGAGAGCCAAAGAAAATGGAGCAAATGGGGTGAGGAAGACCAGATATCATTCATGAAAAAGTCTGTTTTAATTTATTTTATATTACAGTGGTGTTGGCTTTTACTCATCAAACCTTCCAGCAAAGACCGTCATTGTGTAAACATTGACTCCTTTGTGTCATGTTCCCTCTTCAGGAGCCCAAAGACATTGCTGTCATTCAGACAGTGGAGTCCTACCCACAAGCCATCATTCTTGATCTCAGCCCTGTCAACTTCCTGGATACTGTTGGAATCAAAGTGCTACGAAATGTATGAACATGGCAAAGAAGTGTGACATCAGTCTAGCTTTGTTTAAAAATGATGCATTTCGTTTTATACTTAACTTATAGGGGGCATAGTTAGAGGCTACTATCCCAATCCTCTGTCCTTCTCCTTATCATTCAGCTCCTCTGCCTTTCATGTACAATAAATGTAATCATCTGACTAATTAAACCCAGTCTGACCATTGCTCTGTGTTCTGTTTCAGATCCAGAAAGACTACGGCCAAATAGGCATAGAGGTGCTTCTTGCTGGCTGCCAAAGTATGTCCATCTATATTTTTAGAGTAATGTAGAATAATCAACTAAAATCTATATGGATTGTTTACTTAGATATTTTTTCCTGATGAAATGATTTTTATTTGCAACACAATCTCATTTAATTTCTATTTCTCTCTCTTTCCAGCTGGAGTGGTGGACAACCTGCTCACTGGAGAATTCTTCAATGACGACGTGACCAAGTCCTGTCTGTTCTCCACCATCCATGATGCCGTGCTGCACTGTCAGTCCAGAAGAACGAAAGATGAGGTGAAGTACAAATATTACTCACTGTCACAGAGGTTCAGTTTGTAGAGTTTAGTGACATCTAGTGGTGATGCGTCATATTGCAGGCGAATACCCCCTCACCTCGCCCTCCCCTGTGGTAGCCTTCAGTTGTCATAAAAACTCAAAATTAAATTTGCAGTTTCATTGAATGATGCATAAGATATGGGGCCAAGTAACAACATCCTTTATCAAACAGGTTGAAGAACATTTCCTAAATTTGGGCTGTCTTTTTTCTTTCTCTTATTCCGTCCTGCTTTCCACAGAACATAACAACACACTTCTGAGTCCTGGGAGGAAAGATGGATGGGACAGTAATCAGCAGTGACCCCGATTTTATCCTGTGAGCTGCAGATAACTGCAAATTCTGTTTGTTACAAACAGTCATGCAAATCTGCATACCTGCACATACACATGCAGGCGTGTGTGCATGTATGCTGACACACACACACACACACACCCTGTAGCTACGTGGGCAAGGCAACAGGATACAAATCAAAGCAGTACCACCATCATACTGAAATTATTTTATTTCATTGTCATTTCATGATGTGTACTAATTTATTTAAATTCAGTTCATTTATTTATGAACATCCAATGGAAGCATTCGGGAGATACATACTCTGTACATACCCGAATCAGGCAATAATACCTGTTTTGTAAAATACTATTTTATAATGACTTGCTAGCTTGAATCGTTTCTTTTCCTGGAATCTCATGACTGGTAGAAATCAGTTACTCATGGCCTTTGTCTCTTGGCCACTGTGCTTGTAAGACTGTTATAATGCTGCAATAAAACATGTATTGTTACTATAGACTGTATAAAGATGGATAATGCATCTCCTCTTCCTCGGATTAACGGTAAATACCGTGGCTACGGGTGCCACCATCTTGCCCTGTTGATGACGTGCCGAACCTGAGTCTGTTCATTAGTGATCACGGCGGTATGATTTCCCACAGGCACAGGGGGTCAGCTCTTTCTGTGGAAACTGAGTGAAACACGTGAGAATGTGTCACTGTGATAACAAGATGACATCATTATTTTGTTCAGTGTTCAATCCTCTAACAGAGAGAATGCAGGATTCATGACAAATATTGCAGCCAGCCACCAGGGAGAGCAGCTCTATTGATCAGAACCAGGAACCTGCATCCACACATTGAGAAATAAATCATTAAAAAAGGCTTGCTGGGAAATGTCAGGTTGACGGATCACAGAGCGAGCGTCACAACAAGGGTAATGCACACAAGAGCTGTTTTAGATTTGTACCAAAGAACGTTTTACTCAAGATAAACTCAATTGAAATCTCAAAGTTAGATCTGAAATCACACAGACTATTTTCACAACCTCCTTGCCTCCACCTGTTGATAGTGTGTTAGACATGGGTCACACTGATGAGAAACACATGACCACATGCTCATGACTGTCCAAGTTTGTTCCTTGAGGAAGTTGCAGATGATATGACACACACCAGTGGAGAGGGGAAAAAATGTGGGTTTTCCCTCTTTTGATAGTGAAATGCCTGACTTGATGTTGGTCAGCCATCTGTTTCAGATTTCACACCCCTCCGAGCCCTTTGGCCATTAAAATACCAAACCACGGAGGAAAACCCTTAAATCATTTACTATTGCTTTTCCCTTTGGTCATGGCGCATGGGTTTTTTATTTGGTTCTTATTTGTCCACAAATGTGTTTGTTAATCAAAATGGTGCCTCATATTTTACAGCCTGGAGCTGTGGATTAGGAACCCACTAAAACATCTTTGGATGACATACTGAGGTCTGAACTGTTGACTGGGACAGACCCAGCTGAGTATAGCCCTCAACAAGAAGCAATGAAATGCATTACTCCTGTGACGGGACAGTGAATTGTTTATCTTAATTAGCTTTAGCTCATGTCTGTGGTCATGTAGGATTCAGGGGTGCAACAGAAGCATCTATTTCTTGGAGATACTGTACCAAGTAAAACTTGTTGAAGCATCTACTGACAAAGATATTTAGATTTGGTGATGGAATCACAGGAAATCTCCAGATACTTCAGAAAAGATCTGGACTTTGAATTCTCACTATGAAATGTTGTTTCAGTCTGCAGCTCATGCATCTCCACATCAGCTCAGTGGCTCTGTTTACATACGGCGCTGCTCGATGGGATATCTCAGTTCCTCTGCTAGATGAAGCTCATTATGGCGATGCAAGCTCAGATAATGTTGAATAATGAAGCTCCCACATTATGTAACACTGCAGCATGTACCCGTCTGTCTGCAAGAAAATATTTAAGCCTTCATATCCATCTATTATATAGTGTCCATGTTAAAGACTGACAGGTGAGTTTCACGTTCTCACATCGGATTCTTTGTCGGGAGAGGATTCTCAGACCCGATTAGATGTTGTATTATTCCCTGTTTTACTGCTGCTACAGAATTGTGTTTTTTAATGTGCTCACTTTCTACATATGGGGTCATTAATATTGTCAACTCCACTGGGGAGAAGGAGGAGGAGCAAGGCTTTGTTTCGCCTGTTGCCATGGTGAATCCTGTTATGTGTTCCTTTGATGAGGGCCTTTGATATCCTCACCTCTGAGTTTGACAGCTCAGTTGGTCAACTCAGAGTTCAGGTTTTAACTCAGTTTGTTCAACCTGCTGATGGGTCTGAAACGGGCCCCAGAAAATAATTTGTTACAGTTGGTCTTGATTCAGACACCCATGTACACATACATTTAGAAGTAGTCTCCAGTTTGGAGTCATACAATTCAACCAAAAAAGAACTGAGGTAAGTCTGTAGCATGTTGCCCATATGTCTCTTAAGTATTGGACAGTTTTGTGAGAGCTTGTCTGTAAGTATGGTGAGACCAGATGTAATGACTGACTCTTAATTGGAACGGGAACTCTCAGTCATGTGTTGCAACAAAACAGGTACATAGCAGTAATGACTTTCTCATTGTTAAAAAAAAAAAAAAAGATCCTTCCATTGTTCATGAATTCTCAAACTCTCCAGCCTCCAGCCGATTCACCCAGTGTTTGACAGCTCATAGTGTTAGCTCACACATGGCTTGCGTATGGGCACATGTTGAAACCACTAGAGGTCAGTAATCAGTAATCTAATCCTCAGTATCTACAACAGGAAGGTAGATGTTTTAAACCCACACCCATTTTCTGAAGAGTCCTTTGAGCTTATTTTGGGTTGTCAGGTAGATCAGCCGCACCTCTGCAAATTCCAACAGTTCTTTATTTGATTTTTAAAATACTGAAACTTCTTGCCAAATGAGTGAGGTCATAACAGCATATTCAGCTCGCTGGGAAGGATGGGCAGAATGGCAGGATGGCTACAATGTCCTGGTTAGTGCGGTATATGTAGTATATGTTGCTTCTTTTGTTTTGTGAGGCTCGGTTCATTGGATCATGATAAGCACATTCCTGTAAACAGGGTGGACTGGCTCGTCTGATGACGTTTCCACCAAGTGTTTGTTGTGCTCACAGCTGGAACACCCTGAACTTATTTTGTCACTTAGTTCACTCATGATTTAAGTTGTTTTCTTTCATTCCAAAAAATAATTTCAGGCATTAGGATTATTTGCATTTTCCCCTCTAAGTTATTAAATCCATGTTGGTTTAAGCAATTAAATTATAATATTTGACCAGCTGCTTTATAGGATAAACAACGTGAACACACAAAAACAATTCGGACTTGAACTAAAACAAACAGGAAGCTCAAAACTGGCTTGTTTAGAAGTGTGTTTACCACAAAAGGTTCCCTGAGGAGTGTTCATATCAACAAACAGTGCAAACACTTGCAAACCAGTCTGTTTGCAATCTACGATGCTTAATCCCTTTGCGACTCCTAAAAACATTTATGCTCGAGCCAGATATCACCTGCCTCAGTGATGTGGCAGCTCTTTAAACCCATTTTGAAATATGATGACATGATGTGAGCCCCTGGAGGAAGAGTGTGTGTGTGTGTGTGTGTGTGTGTGGCAGAGAGAGAGAGAGAGAGAGAGAGCGAGAGAGAGAGGAGGGGGTATGTGTGAACAGTCATTTAGTTTCTCCTCAAACGTCGCTGACTGCATTCTTCTCTTGGCGGGTGGCGAGAGCAGAGCATCCGAGAGAGCGAGAGGGAGGAGGAGAAGAAGAAAAAGAGCGAAAGAGAGAGGGGGAGTCCGAGGAGAAGCTGAAACTTCACTGCAGACGCTCCTGCTCAGGTTGGATCTCTAAATTATTCTCATATGATACTTAAATGTCTTGTCTGGCGTCAGCATCTGTGTAATACTCTGTTCCTTTAGGTTTTTATTCGGTACAACTTGTACTTTTAAACTGTTATTTGCATTTCTCCATTCACCCTTTCCCATCCATGTGTCGTATGTTCAGTTGCTTTGCATGCAAGTGAACCAGCAGCATCCTCATGTCATCTCTCCCCCTGTGTGTGTGTGTGTGTGTTTGCAGCAGAGTAGAGATTGATTAGTGGTTGTCTCCTCGTGCAGCCCTTTCAAGTTCAGTGACAAGGGCTTGATTTTGCACGCGTGGTGCACACGGGGGATCCAGAGGTATTCGCTGGCTCCCCCGTGCACACAATAGCAAATGCACCGTGGAGGGTTGGACGTCCGTCAGAGCGACGATGTGCGCGGTGCCATTGTTGACAATACACAACAAATACATGACAGGGATCCAGAAGGCGGATGTTTAAAGCAGGAGCCAATTAAGAGATACAGGTAGACACACAAGCGACTGATCTTTTAATTCACTGTAAATATTATAAGTGCCAGTTGTTTGAAGGCTGCATGCCAGGTCATCAAACCTGGAAGTTAGTGTGTGGCAGTAAACACACACACACACCCCTTTCCATTGCAATGCAGCGCATGCCTTTCCCCACGTGAATCCACTGTATCCAGCTTGAAGAACCAGAAAAATGCGTTCATGTGTGATGCAGGAGGTGAAGGAGAAGAAAAAAAAAGAGATTCATATCAGAGGATATAAGCGATCATGCTGATCACGTACTGGACATGTTTATTGTCTGAACTATACTATATTACCTGCCATTGTATCATTGACTATCAGTCCTTTTATGATGCATCATTATATTGTCATATATAATTCCCTTGCACGGTTGTTTATTCTGTGCTTAATGTTGTAAAAGCAGTGTGCAGCATACACTGATTTATCATTGTGATGATGATTGTTCTTGTTAATATAATATTATTATTACTGCAATTATTATGCTATTATGATATGTAATTTATATTATTCGTGTTTGTATTATTATTATTATTATTGTTGTTGTTGCTGTTGTTGACTGGGTGATTCATTATTGAGTGTCGTAATGAATAGTGTGGACATAGTAATGAAGCTGAATTCAGTGATTTAAGAAGGAGGGACAATGTGCAGAGTGGGGGTTGACAGAGAGAGAGAGAGAGAGACGTTGTAAAGAGCTGAGCATGTATGGTTTCGTGACGTAGGGCACTGGCAACTGAGCGCGCGCGCGCGTGTATTTATGTTTACGCGCGTGCAGCCCGGGATCAGATCCGTCACATCTGAGCCCTGAAACTGTGTCATGTCAGCAGCGGTGATGAACGCGGTGACCGCCGCCACCTGCCTGCTCGCGGCCGCCCTCGGCTGCTGCCTGTACGGCAGCGATGTGCTCTCATCGCTGCTCCGTGTCTCCTTCGCAGAGCCCTCCATGCCGGAGCCGGGAGCCTCTCCGCGGCGGAGCCCGCAGGGAGTCCCTTACACCGACCTGCAGCACATCGTCAACGCCGACGGACTGCACCTGTTCTGCCGCTACTGGGAGCCCGCCGGCCCGCCCAGGTTAGTGGACGACGGAGCGCTGTGGTCTGCTGTGCCGTGTGTGCGCGCGCATGCCTGTCCAGAGGAAATGAGGACCTATATGTTTGCCTCAATACCATCATTGTGAGGACGTTATGGTCGGTCATCACGTGGTCTCAGGGTGTCATGGTGTCAGAGGGTTAGGGTCAGGCATGTATGATCCTCCTGAAACTGTCAAAGTGTTTGGTGGACTCAGCCACCACCACCAACACCAACACCACCCCCTCCACAGATCTGCTGAGATAAACTGCATTTTCATTGTGGGGTGAACTACCCCTTTAAGGTAATTCGCTGTGGAAAGCATCATGTTAATAAGTGTCCTCACAGCTATAGAGAGACAAGTGTGTTGTGGGGACCTACACAGACACACTTGTCTGTAAAACATTACATTATATAGTGAGGACCATGTGTTAAGGTTTGCTTAGTGTTAGGTTAGGTTGAGGTAAGTGTAAGTGATTGGTTTTGGGAATTAGTAACCGTGGCGAAGGTTTAGGGTTAATCTCCATGAAATCAATTTAAACTGAATGTGACTGTGTGTGTGGTCATGGTGTTACTATATAGGGAGCCTAAATCTGGTTACACCATCACACTGGGACTTCCTTATGGAGGCTGAAAGCAAGTCCCCAGCATCCCCAACATCATTACGTTTTAAGGTTTCAGTTGAGGTTATGTTTAGGTTAAGATCAAGTTAGATGAGTAGTAACTGATCCAGGGAATCAATGTAAATGTGTGTAATGTTGTCTGTTGTGTGGCTGAAACTGAGTGAAGACATTTGGGTTCAGTTGAGATGCTGTTTCCAATGATTGTTCTTTGCAGTCGGGGGGGACGTAATCCTGTTCACATGGTTGGTTTAAATGCGCGAGTCACATGAGGAGCTCAGCTTTCTTAATGGCTCCTGTTGGCTCTGCTAATCTTTAGACACGTGGGCCTGCGGTTCAGTGGTAATTAGAGCGCAAACTGTATGTCAAAGAGAAAAGTCTTGTTTAAACATAAAGTTCATTCAAAATAGAGAAATACAAGACAAACACTGATTATCAGTCACCCCCAGCTGCTGCTTAATAATGTGCATAATGTTCCAGCCAGGAGCTGACGATTCAAATGTTCCACTTGAGAACTAATCTGCCAGAGGATCCGATGTTGGTGCATAAAACCAAAAACACTTGCCATTAAAAATAATTGATCGATAATAGGTTTAAAATCCACTGAAGTATTCACAATTGTTTTTAATGGCTCTAGTAGTTGTGTGGGGTAATGCTAGATACTCTGGAGTTGAGTGAGACAAGTGAAGGTCAAATATTTACTGCAGCAGTAGAGCAGTTCTGACTCAAACACTCCCCTGATAGGATTGTAGCGATGAGGAAATACTTACATCCAGCAGCGTGAGCGAATCCAAGTCCTCTGCTGTTTTCAAACTCTCGATCAGATTAAAATTCACGTCACAACATGATTTGATTAATTTATGATTTGAGTCTTTATTGTAACCCTCATTTAGAGACAGGTCATAAGAATGACTGAAAAGAAACCTGCTCAAGTCGTACGAGCTGTCACTCAGTAACCCAACAGTCATAAATGCATTTGACCCGGGTCTACATAATACATCATCCACACATAATGGGACCTAATTGTCAGCCATGTTAAAGCTGGCTCTGACCTCTCATTTAACAAAACTGTTTACTTTGTAAGAAAAACCAGAAGGACATCACCAGGCTCAGGCCACAAAGAAAAATGCCAGGAAAACTAAATTAAATTAAATCAGCCTGTTGTAAATCTTCAGTCTCATTCAATCGCCCAAGCTCATTTAAAACATCATAATTATGTTAATCTCTCTGCGGTTGCAACCGACAGATGCACCAGTGACTCATATTAGGACATGACCCCATTAGGAAAAACAAAATGCATGAGCAGATACTTGTTTAACTCATTAGTGAGTGAAAACATCGCCTACTTAATCTGCAGCATATAACTGTCTGTCAGATTAGGATGAAAACACATCTAAATGATAAATCATTTCATCAGTCTGAGCTGCAGTGGAAACATTCATTTATTTACTTTTTTCTCTCTAGCACATTTTGTGGTACTTCAGTACTTTTTGTGTGATCCCACTAACGAACACACAGACAAACAGAAACAGTGGCTGTGCTTGTCATTAGCATTTGTAAGGCGCTCACAGGGAACAGGACAATGAAAATGGGTTCTCGCACATTTCTTTTTGAAAAAGACAAGGAAATGCCAACATCTGTCTCCTCACAGCCGTAAGCCCTTGTGTTCTGGAGGTGTTCCTTGCTTTTGACTGCCATTACAGCGTCAAACCCGACAAAACGCATCAGATTTTGTTCGTGAAATCCTGAGATTGTGACTCATCAGGCATCCTGCTGTGTGTGAAAGAGTCCGAGTGGCACTGTTGTCTCCTAACCAGAGAGACGCACAACTAGTGGATTGATGTGTCCAGATTGATAGAGGAGAGGAAAAAAACATGTTTATTAGTGGTATCTGCTCCCGGAGGCCCTCCAGCATGTTGGAAGCCAGAGAATAAAACTGGACGCAGATGTCACACTTCAGCTCGCTCTAAAACCACATTGTTAATGTAGACGCAGGGCGAGAGCGCAGACGGTAAGATATGTGACAGAAGCTGGAGGCCCACAAAACATCTGGAGTCAAGATATGAGTCGTTAAAACACGGGCGGCTCAGATCCTGGACAGAGCGTTAACTGACGCTGTGTCTGTGCCTCTGCTGGGTGAATGCTCCGTACACCGTGGCTAATAGTTAATGATAGCGTGCATGTATTTATTCTGCACTCAGCTTGGATGTCTGTGTGGACTTGCGTCAATGAATACTTATAATGCGTAACAAACATCTGACATCATCGCTGACCGAAGACACTCCCAGACGTGAGCCTCCCGCAGTTCTGTATCTAAGGAATAATTCCCTGCTGAGTGGATGACCCTCTTCTACAACTTGTATATGCTCTGCATCTTCCTGTGTGTGTTGATAATTGTCAAAGTCATCTACGGTAATTATTCACCTTTGCAAGCTCCGACCGTCTCTCGCTCCTGTTCAGTCCTGGAGAAACATGCCCCCACAAAAATGTCTTTTCCTTCTGATACCAGCAAAGAACCACAAGCTGTAGATTATTATCCTGCAAATCATGTATTTTGGAAATAACAGTGTGAATAGCCGCAGGCTTTAAATAGCTGCAGATCTCTTTTGGCTGTAACAGTTTTATGGCATTGGCTCGCTTATACAAGAGCTTTGGAAGCCAGACTCTGCCAGAACTGCATGCACTCATGACACAGTGAGACATGCAGGGAGCCCATGACCGCATGGTGTTTGTCAACCAGCAGGACATCAAGGCTGATGACCAGTATTTGTTTGTGGATGCCGCAGTATTTTGGGTGTATTTGTGTGAAGTCAACCAGAATGATAAAATCACAACGTGAGAATTCTTCTGGTCTTCTAACATATACACACACACATCACAGTGGGAAAGCCCCAAAAGCTGCGTTAAGACCCACTGTCTCCTTAAGTCCTTCACTAAAACCCAGACTTGTGAAATTCTTTCAGCTGAGCCCCCAGCTCTCATCGATGGCTTGAGGAAGGTTTATTGCAGGTTTTTATACTGAGACAAAACAGAAGCTATTTATTAAAATCATATCCCCACTTACATTACGGTGCTAACGTTGACGGTGCTGTAATGCACACTGGTTCACTAGTTTTAATTAGTCTTTATTGTTCCATATGGAATAATGTTTATGGTCCTGGTCGATCAGCACCTTGATTCTTTTAGAAAGTAAGAATGTACCAGATTCAGCTGAACTCAAAACAAACACTAGTGCCTGTTGTGTAATGTACACACTTTAGTTATACACTTTCAGTGTTTCAACAGAAACTGTGATGTTTTACTATCAAAGAGCACTGGACTCATTGGGCTGGAAGACTGGTTTGTCAGACTCACAGTGTCCACTCGCAGCAGCAGTCAGATCAGTGATTCAGCACAATGTGACACAGTGTGTCAGAGCCAAATGAGGCGGCTCTGCTGCAGGCCTGTATACCATCAGAATGACCATTTCACTTAGAGTGGTTATAGCCACTGGTATGAAGGAATGCAGTGGCTGTTGTAAACCAGGAATGGGCATGTTCAGAGCCGAGCCAGTAAAGACTGCTGCACAGAGAACTGTTCACCTGTTCATTCAAAGTTCAGTAGACAGGCCTGGAGAATCACTTGATGTTGCCGTTGTTTGTTTTTGTGTTTAAAGTTTATTCATTCAAGGTGTTGCATCACAGTCACTGACAGACGCCGGTGACAGAGTGTCTGCATATCACAGGAAGTGGACAGGTTAAAAATGTTGAAACTTTTCAAAAGAGCCACGTCTGTGTCATCGGAATATATTGATTCAATGAATATGTGGTAAGTTTATTTCTTCTATCAGAAGAAAAAACAAGAACATTGTACTATGGTGACAAGTTGATGAGGTTCATATCTGCCACTGCAGCAGCAGCTGGTGCAGCAGTGATAAGCTCCAAACAGCTTGACAGTTAGTTCAAACGGCTCTGAACACATAAAGTTTTAAAGCGATCAAAGCATTGAATTAATGGATGATAATGGTCGTGTGTGACAGAAAGCAACTTCATATTGCCGTCATCACATTGGCCCAGTCTTGCGTTTTTGTGAATATGCAAGAAGATGTGTGCATAAAGTTCCATCAGATGGTTATTTTATTGATTAGACTGACTGCGGATTATTATCTGAGAGCTGCACTCCAGTGCTTTATAAAAGTTAACGTCTGTTGCATTACCAAAGGAGATTACACAGTTTGACAGTTACTGACTCAACTTCCTTATCGTGTGGACCGCTTGTTCAGCAGAAAGGTGGATAAAGCAGATGTTAAACATTAAATTCCTTAGAACGCTCTTGTTTGTTCTTCATGACCAGTGTGATATGTGGTTTAGAGGCATTGGCACAGTTGGATGACTGTAGTAGTACATTATGTCAACCTATATGACTGAGCAGAAAGATTACGCCTTTGACTAAACATTTGACTTTTGGAGTTACAATTTAAAACTGCCTGATGCTTTTTTTTATCTATGGTTATACAAGAATAGGAATCTGGTAGATGAATGAGAGAGCAGGTTCACATGACCAGGGAAATGCAGGTGATGGGTCAAAACACTAAAACAAATACAGACTGGACATGCTCGTAAATGACCCACAAGGACCTGTCAACTGCAGAGCTCAGGAGCTTTGTAAGCTTACATAAGAACTGAGATATAACGAGTGCAAAATGTCATTGTCACTGGGGATGTAATGACTTGGGTGTTTGTTTTAGTTTGGGAAGCATCAAGTGAACTTTAGTTTTAGCTTCCACGTGCTACTGTTTTGTGGAATAGGCCTTGGACTTTGACGAATTCTCAATGAATTGGAGCTTATGCAAATGTTGCATTAGGTACATAGATCAGTTTACAGTGCTGTCAAAAGATCAAAGGAAAAGAAGTAGGTGAAAGGATGACAGGTCATGACAGGTCATCCTATAGACGTCTGACTGGGGTTGTAAACCCCCATGGAGTCCTGTGAAGCAGCTAATGAATTTATTGTTTACACAAACAAAACAACATGGCACCTATCTGTCTATACAACTGGCAGACGCCCTGTGTGTGGGTCACACTGCAGACACTGTTTTTGCTGATGGTGTCTGGATTAGTTTCCTTCCCTCTTTGTAAGATGAGACAATTTCATGTCCCTGCAGCTCGTAGCAGCCGTTAGCTTGTCGGCAGAGGACGCTTTACGAAATGAAAAGCTCTGCAAGGCTCCTTTTTCTTGCTTCGGCCCCAGGGCACAATTTAGCTGAATAGTGCAGACCATCATTTTTTTTTTACAGCCACTTACATTTCCTTAAAATTGATTGAGTGGGTGTTTTCAGGTGCTGTCATCATTCGCTAGGAGTTTACGTGAAAAGATGGATGCTTGTATTCACATTGTAATAAATTCAATAATAATGAACAATGGGGTATAACTTGTGCACGTTCGGAGAACCGGCTGCAGTCTAAATAATGATGAGCTTGTTCTGTATAATTATTATGATTTCTAGAAATTAGATGGACTTAGTTTGAAGGTTAGCTGTTGAGTGGGGAGGGTCGAACGTTGAGACAGCAAGTGGAGATAAATTACATCAAAGGAAAACACAGTTGCAAAGTGCCTTTCAATAGACTGCATGACTTTTGTGTAAGAAGAGAGCAAAGAGACTATACAAAGAGAGAGGTGTGCGTGGAATGCGTTACTGTGTGTGTGTGTACCAGGAACTAGAATTTGAAGCAACTACTGGAACCGTACGTGAGAACCAATACAAATGTCTTCGGACAGGGATTGTATCGACAATTGGAATGTTGGACGGGAGATGGCAGAGGGTAGTGATGGGTCGGGATGGTGGAATGGATGAGTCGAAGGAGCTTGTTGTCTGAGGAGACAGACAATGGACAAGAGAAGGGGCATGAGGAAGAATATAAAGTAATGCTAGGACTAGAACAAGACGGTGCCACATACAGTGGGTGGGCCCCGATGTGTCTTACCAAGGCAATACTCAGTCTCATTGGGGAGGTGAATTACCTGAGAGTAGTACGAAGCAAAAGAAAGCGATCAAACAGGATGAAGTTGAGGGGGGAAAAGTGCAAGCTACTCAATTTAAGGGCAAGGGTCTCATTCGGGGAGTGATTTCAAAAGTTCCTCTTTGTCAGTCAACTGAGGAGCTTAAGGAGAATGTGAAGGGTGCAAAAGTAAGAGAAGTCAGGCGCCTGAAGACTACCTCGGAGGGGCAAAGGTGTGATAGTCTGTCAGTACTCATCACATTTAATGAAGATTGACTCCCTGAAGAAGTGCTTGTTGGATCCCATCTCTGTCACGTTCCTCCACCGCTCAGATGTTTCAAATGCCAGGGATACGGGCATGTTGTGGCCATATCCCTGGCATTTGAACGTTTCTACATGAAGAGACTTTTTTGACCTCTGCACTGTGTGTTTGATTTCAAACTTCAAATGTAATGGATTATCATTAGTTGGGTCATTTTTGTCCCCCTGAGTTACCCTCACTCATACACACACACGTACACACACACACACACAGACACAGACAGTGTCCACATCCATTAATCAGATTAACATGCCAGTGCTTACTCTGTCTTTTTCGTCCGCTGGCTCCTGCCAAGTCTGGAAACATGGAAACTGAGCGCTCCACTGTTCATTTAGCACTACAGTATGCTCATATAAGTTCACAACTGCACGATCCTCTGCCGAGACCCAACCATCCACTTATTAAACCACATTTAAGATCCACATTTTAATTTGGATCTCTAAGTAACATGCACTCCCCTCAGCATTGTTTCCCCATTTTTCCCCATTAATGTTTTTCTAGGGAATTAGGGGAAAATGTCACTCCCAGAATATTCAGACTCTCCTGACTTGTCTCTCTGCACTTTTCTCTACAACACATCCACACACACACACACACACACACTGAGAGTTGTCCATGCATATCCACATATATCTGGTTCGTGTCACAGGAATTCGTATAAAGGCCACAGGCAGATTAAAGCTTGATCAGACACCTGCATGACTGTTACATTCAAGTGATCTCACTCAGGCATGAGAGTGTGCCAGCGAGTCAGCGTGAACAGTGCCTGAACAGTAAACTGGAGCAGCTAAATGGAATGCAGCCAGTGTTAGTGATAAGGTGTTTCTTAACTTGGCCTGTGAAAGTGTCTGCTGTGGAAAGTTACACTCCCTGACCTGTAAACCAGGCGGTCAACAACAAATGACGCCCGGCATGAAAAGGTTTTGTTTTGTTTTGATCGTGCCTGCATCGAAAAGAGATTTGAATCTCTCCTTGTCAACTCCACAGTTGAATGTGGCATTTGAGCATGAGAGGCCTGTGAGTCAGCGTTGCATGAGGGGTATTAGGGTACTGGCTTTGATTTGGGCTTGTTTGTTTGGAGTAGCTGTAAGTAAGGCCAGAGGGAGGACTCAACACTCAGTAGCGCTCACTGTTTTAATAAGGCTTGTTGTTCCAGCAGCTCAAACAGTGTGGGAGACAAGTAGGTCTCCAGTTCCCATGAGAGGATGGAGAGAGATGATCAGAAAAGAAAATGAAAAAATTACCTGGAAACACTTCCACAATTGCCAAAATAGAGATTCATCAACTCATCAGTTGGCCAAAAAAAATCTTCTTATTCTGATTTTGCCATTTCATAGAATAATACAGTGGAGTTGTAGGTAAAGTATGATAGTCACAGAGCAGTGAGGCAACACTTGTTCCAAGCAAATGCCTGCTGAGGCCACATCCTGCTGAGTCCTAAATGCTGTGACTTGTCTGAGGATGCCTGCAGCTGATAGAATGTTGATCTGACCACAATAAGATCCATCAAAGTGTGAAGGAATTGCAGACGTACAAGGATTCTCTTTCATACACGCGTGCATGCGCAGTTGCACTCACTTACCTTGCAGCGCTGGCTCTCTGAAAGGCCAGTTGCTAAAGAGGTCAGATGAACAGCTAATGCTGTCCCTCCACCACCATCTCTCACCCTGCTCCCCTTCTTTTCTGTCGCTGAATACATTTGAACTACTTGTGCCCCTCTGCTGATCGAAGCTCTCACAGGCTCCTGTATGACCGCTAATGAAAGAAAACAACGCGGGAGCATTTCAGAGACGCTCTGTTGCCGAATCCGCTCTGGAGCGGCTGTTGGCTATTGTTTAGCTAAAGATCCTTTTTTTAAGAGCATACTTCAATCATTCCTTAACCACTGCTGTTTCTATGATCATCTCAGAAATTGCCTGATTAAGGGACATTGATAAAGCATTGCGTCGTTACATAATTCTTCCCTGAGAACAGCATGTGACCATCAGCGTTTGTTTTGGCCTAAGAGCATGTTTGACAAGCCCCTAATTACATCTACTGTTGTGCTGCCTCACAGTCACTGCAGACAAAGGCTGAGTTGTCCATATGGCCAATCACAAGGGCTCTTTGATGTCAGCATTAATTGAACATGTTTTGCACTCTTTCCGCGGAGTTTGCATGTTCTCTGCGTCTGTACCCACCCAGCAGGCTGCAGATCAAAGCCACAGCCAGTGTGATGGGTTTTCTTTAAAAACTCTGCTGTGGTCATGCCGGCCATACACACCACTCTGAAGTTTTAAAGACACTGAATGGGAGAAGTTGGGAACTGTTGCTGTCTCCTACAGTTCATTTGAAAACTTGGCGCTTCAGTCTGCGTGGGAAGGGACAGAGATGTTTGATCTTCGTGTGGATGGGGATTAAACCTGATAAGAAGCCAAAGCCAGTGGGTATATGATTTACCATGGAGGAGAACAGTGTGATTGTCTTGCCCAGTATGAACTGGGATCAGCTCCCATATCATACCTTTTGAAGACTTGTGCTGCTGTAACACATGGTTTGCCACTGGCTATAATAAATATAAATATAATAGACTCTTACACAACGTTGTTTGCCTGAGTGAAATGTTTTCTGCATGTCATCAAAAACCTGTACCTGTATGGATAACTGTCAATGTCAGTTGCTGGTTTTCTTTTAAAATCTCCTGTAAAAAAAAAACCTGAGTGAAAACTTAGCCTGGGAAGCTGCTGTGCTGAAAAAATATCTGCATATTACATGTGCATATTTTAATGGATCCTCTCATTAAACCAAACTTCCAGAGATATGAAACGAGAGACTAAAGAGTGCAGGGCTCTCCTGGCTGTTTTCCCTGGATTTGTGGGTCACATTGGGTTTTTAGTGGATTCCCTCAGTGTGTGTTTTAAGTCGGGCAGGCAGGCTCGTGTTGAAGCAGACAGATGGATGAAAGCTGCTGTCTTGGAAAACACAGCCTGCCTCGCTCCCAGTCTCCGTCTATCTTTAAATTAACTTTTTCTTCTGTCACCCCATCTTAATCTCCGCTGTACCGACACAGGACTTTATCAGCAAACGTAGCAAAGAATCGCATCTGCTTTTTGATTGAGATAAAGGCGTTATGGGAAGGGGAATACGCTGTTATGAGATGGTGAAGTAACATTTTTTTCCCATCCCGTCTCCTTCTCCTCTCAGGGCTCTGGTGTTTATTGCCCACGGAGCAGCAGAACACTGTGGGCCGTATGATGAGATCGCACAGAGACTGAAGGAACTGTCCCTGCTGGTGTTTGCACACGATCACGGTGAGTCACACACCTTGCATCACATTAATCCGTGCATACATTTACACCTACACCCATGGCTGCCCTCGTATAGTCATCGGGAGTTCACACGCTAAATAGCCTGTGCACAAAGAGAGGATGAAAACCCGTCATTCCCCTCTCTGTCTGATAACAGTCCTCACTGATTGCCTGAGACTGTCAGACTCAAATTAATTAGTGTTGGTGGCACATTGTCCCATTGTTCTCCTGCAGCTCCTCTGTGTGTAAGTGTGTAGGTGGTGTGCTTAGAAAAAGTGAGTATGGAGTTGGTTTGTTCTGTCTGAATAGAACGACTGGCTCTGATCAGGTTTCAGGGAAAGTACTGGGTGAACTGGTTCTGAGTGTCAGTTTGTGTCACACACCGGGTCTGAGATCTCCATCTCGCAAGCGTCCTTTCGTCATAGACAGTTTTGAAGAACCAACTGTCAGTCAGACGTTTGGTGTGCATGCACGTACCCAGTGTGAGAGTGGTCAAGTGTGTTAGTATGGACCGGAATTACTGATCCAGGTCAAAGATGTTCCTGCTGACTGAGATCTTTTTAAGTTACGTGAACAACTCAGTAGTATGGATGCAGCCATAAGCTAATGTGATCCTGTTATAAAGAAACCCTGCTTGTGCTTTTCCTCATTGGTTTTTTCCAATATTTTCTTCGCTGGGGGTCAGGGAAAATGTGAAATGTGCTGATGAAAAAAGGCTGTGAAGAGACGGGGACACAGAGGCATAAGACAAAACTGTCGGGTGCGTAGTAATTAAGCAAAGACGTGCCAGTGTCTTCACAGCAAAGCTCAGAGACGAAGCTCTGTCATTGTACTTGGCAGGTCTCAGAAACAACAGCGATGTGTGAACTCATGTGAATGTGCCGCAGTGCCCTGCTGGAAAAGAGCAGCACACGTGTTCGCAAAGACGGCGGGGGGGGGGCAGGAAGGGGAATCGGAGAAAAGAAGGCGCGGCTATAAGATGTGGGAATACTTGCAGAGGCAGAGATTTCAGTGAAAAGCCGGCTGAGATAATAGAACAGGGAGTGAATGATGAGGCTGCACACAAGGGAGCAATTTGTTCAGCGACTTGCAGTGAAATGTCACACTGCTAAATGGAAACTACTGAACTGGAACAAGTCCCTGTACACAGTAGTCCCTTATCAGTCTCCTTGAGACACACACACACACACACCATGCTGCCCGGGGCAGCTCCAGATAGAGTTCAGCAGTCAAGCTCTTCAACTTATTCCTCCCACATCACACTTTCTCTTGTCTCACATGTATTTCCTTCAAATTGTAAGACTTTGAGGTCTTTTTCATTCACAGCCTGCAAAGGCTCCCATTGGGCACCACACTGCATCTCAAAAACACACACTGACACAGCTGAAATTATTGTCCATGTTTTGTAACGTGACAGTATACACACAGTATGTACACGGTGCATACTTTTTGTTCTGTAGTTTATTATCAGACAATGGGGAAACGATCACCGTAGATGTGTTTTAGATTGTATCAGCCTCATGTGGCCCAGTGATGCACAAATGAATGGAATCTTGACATTGAATCAGATCAGCACTCGCGAAGCCTCTGAATTCATTAGGCGTTGCAAAGATTATTTTTCTCACAGCTCTGATTAGAGAAGCTCTCCCCGGAGCTCATTATTCAGGAATAATATTAATATCTGTTTGTTACGCTGCATGGTATTGTTTTGTCTGTCTGTGGGATTCAAACAGGGAACGCTTTGCTGTGGGGGGACAGTGCAAACCACACTCTCACTGTGCCCCCGATAACGATGATCACAACCGCAATAGATTCTATGATATCTTTAACATCCAGCTGAACCGGTAACCAAGAAAAAAAAAACACTTTTAAGCTACAAAGTTCACGTCAATGCAGTATATCCGCGCCTATGTCAATCAATAACACACACAAACACTTGTGATGGTAGCTGCAACACGTTGTGAATGTTTTCAACCTCTCATTTGCTCTTGGTTCGGTGGTTGCCGTGGCAACCAGCTTCACCTCTCAGCCACCGATGCAGAGAGCTCGAGGAGAACACACATAGATTACAGGTCTACATACATCTCATACATATTCATGTGTTTTTCCTCCTCTCCATCCATCCATCCATCCATCATCACAGTTCTCCCTCCTGTCTTCTCACCCCTCCGTCTCCCCTGCCTTCGATTTGATTTCCTTTCACTTTCTTACTCTTTCCTCTGCCTCCTCTCCTCATCCTGTTCCCCCCTCTCCCGCTTTCTCTTCTTCATCTCCTTCCTCTTTCGCACATCCAGATTGCTCCTCCTCATCCTCTGCAAACGCTTTCTTTCTTCCTCATCCCTCCCATCACTTCTCCGTCTTTTTTTACTCTCACTCTCATCGCTGCTTCCTCTCTTTATTTTCTTATCCCCCCCCTTTACACCCCCTTTCAATCCCTCGCACCTTCATCTCCCCCTCCATTCGTCCTTGCTTTTCAATCACCAGTGTAAAGAAATAATACCTCTAATTTTCTTGCAAAGGCTCTGATGTTCACTCTCGTTTGGTTCCTCTCTGTTCCTCTTGTTCATTTCCTCTGACAATGTCTTCTTCGGTTCCTCTTGTGGCTCCTCTGTATGATAATTGTTTCTTATAGCTCGCAGATAGCTCTGTGACGTATGATGCACAGCAGGTTGTAATGTTCCAGCACATTACACCAAAGATACATGGTGCAGTTTAAGGCGTCAGTGGAACAATGAGCAGTGATGGAGATGCCATTCTCCCTGTTCTAAGTTGGGGTAGCTTCAAACTATATTCGGCAGCTTCAGGCTTTCTCACGTGACTCCTTCTTTCCTCGTCTCCTCCTCAGTTGGTCACGGTCAGAGCGAAGGCGACAGGATGGTCATCAAAGACTTCCAGGTTTTCGTCAGAGACTCCCTGCAGCACATCGACCTGATGAAGTCCAAACACCCGGACCTCCCTGTGTTCATCGTGGGTCACTCCATGGTAGGATGCTTCCTATGATCTGTTTCAGCTGCTGTGAGGATCCCCACAGTGTTTCCTGGTTCGTAGCTAGTGGTTGATGATTTTTCCTATTTGTTGTTGTTTTGATTTAATCACAGGATTGTTTTTCGGATACTGGAACTCTGACTCGTGTCCAGGTTTGTTTGCTCCTTTTGTCTGGTGTGAAATTACGTTATATGCTTCTAGTGGTGGATTTCACAGCTCATACACACACACCAACAGCTGCACAACATGAAGGACATTCCATGTCCAAGTGCAGGAATGAAAATAGACAGATTGGTGTTTGAGAGGTTTTCTGAGGCAGCGTGACTTTAAAGTGTGAGTAATGGCATGTGCTCTTTTCCAAGTCCCAAAATATTCAGCCAATAAAAATTTGCATGCGCAGCGTTCGGCTCAGAACTGAATGAAACCTGGATAAAAGGACACAATGGATCTGTTCTTCTTTGTTTGGCTGGGCTGCATTACCTGATATGGTATATTTTTAATGCTGGATACATTTCACCATGAGAATCTGCAGGGCATCGGCTCAGGGACGATTTGCCATATTTGCTCTTCTCAATAAACCTTTTACTTTTTACCCAGTGACACAGATTCTGTCCAGTCTGCTGCCAAGTTCCCACAGAGCAGCCCCACGCTCAGTGGCTGCAGCTCAAGGGTCATGTGGCTGCATTTGTTGACAGGGCAGATAAGGTGTTTGGCTCAGTGTTCCTCGCAGTCTGACCTTCTCCTGACATTTAGCTGCTTTTATCTTCAATTTCCCCGACGATATCCGGGGATCCAATCCGTCAAAATACAAATGCAGAACGTGCAAAGGTTTTATCCAAACAAGAATACTGCATGGCTGCTCTGATGAATATTTGATGGATTACAAACGATGACCTAATCTGTCAGTTATTTCTCATCAGATTTATTGACATTTCATCGGCACTTAGTGTTATTCAGGCTTCTATAGAACCTTTATGGAGCCTCTCTTCGTCTACCTCTATACTATGTTTTTGTTAGTGGCCTCTAATCAAAGGTGGGCTGGCCCCTCGTCAGGGAATCTGGAAAGATGTGCTTATTTTAAAAGCTATGCTGAAATTAATCTGATCTAATTCCCACCTTACTGCATCTTTATATACTCTTATAGGCCTTATCTGGAAATAATTGGCTCTGCTGTACTGTAATTATCTCAGACAGTTCAAGTTTACAGTGTAACGATTACTTTTCAAAGTACATTTCTGTTGCAACTCTGTGGGCTGCCTCTTTAGCAAGCTATATAGATGTGGTATAGATGTGTGTTGTGTCATGTGATCAGGTTCATTTTCCACACACATTAGGTCTTTGAAGAGTGATGGAAATCCATAGAGCTGAACCATGGGCTTCTCATTGAGACAAATTACACAACGCTTGGACTCAAAAAGCACGGAGGCAGACCAGGGAACTATTTCTAACTGATCAATGCATTTCATTTTTCAAAGAGCCTCTCGCTGTTTTGCTCCAGTGACCCTCAGAGCAGCGAACAGAACACAAACACTAGCGATGAGTTGCGTAATGATTTCTCTCCGCGTTTGTATGCCGAATCGATGTGCTGACCTGTGAACTTCCCTCTGCTGGATTAGCGAGCCGCTCACATTCATTCAAGTGCCTGAGAGCTTTCATGTATGCAGCAGTTGGCACGCTTTCTTATTCAGAAGCTGATCTATTGAGAGGAACCAACTAAGAGCTAGTATTTGAAATAGCCCCTCCTGTGTACCGTCATTTGAGGCTTGTACAGTGAAGCTATTAGACTTTTACCTCACAGCTGGAAGTGCCACTTCAAGCAGAGAGCTCAGAAGAGAACTGCGCATCCCTGACAGACCTGTTTCTCCAGGAGAAGCGTTGTGGAGCCTTGTTATCTCGCAGCACAGGAGCCATCCGGAGGGTGCGGTGGATGTAACAAAAACAGTGTTGTGTTTACAGCAGCATTGTGGGAAAATTACATCTACATGGGTTGAAAGTCTCTGTATTTCTGCTTGTTAAGGAAAAGTTTACTTGACAAGCATAGAATCCATCCTCGTTACACTACTTATCGTGAGTATTTTCATTCATTGTGTTATCCATGAGATACTAAATCAAGTATTAATGCATTATAGCTCAGTAATTAGACAGTCATAACAACAACACCATGGAGGATCCAGGCCAGGGATGGGCTGTATCTCAAGTCCATGCTGCTGGGCTCCTCCCAGTTGAGCGGGCCTGGTAAGCCTCTAACAGAAGGTGCCCAGGAGGCGTACTTACTTGATGCCTGAACCACTTCAACTGTCCCCTTTGGGCATGAAGGAGCAGCTGCTCAACTCTGAGCTCCCTCCTGGGTGTCTGAACTCTGAGCAAACTGATGGAGAAAATTCATCTCAACCACTTTGTAATCGTGTTCTTTCAGTCACGTCCTAGAGATATGTAACCTTCACTGTAGTCACTGAATATGATATTAAAGAAAGGAAGGATTGTCTGTATATATTTTGTGGTATGTTTAAAATGCAGTTTGACAGAATTTTTATATCCTCCTTTAACTTTTAGTCGTGGGTTGGAAAATAGTTTTTATCGTTGAATTGAAAGCTTTGCTTCGTGGCTCAGCTCAGACTTGGGTTCTGGGTTGGCGGCTTTATCATTATTGCTCACATTTTGATTGGTTAGATCTCTCATAACGGGCTGTTACATCACCTTGCTGTTGTTCGGGAAATAGCTGCAGAGCAGAACAACCATGTATGGCTCGTGAGTTTCCATACAGCTGTACTGTGTATTTATATAAAGCACAGGCTTGTATTCAAAACAAGTCAAGGTCGCAGGGGCACAGACGCAAATAGTTTTGTGCAAATGAATCTGCGGGTTCCCAGATGGAGGCTGGAGGTATCTGTTTGAACATCACACTGTAAATATTAAGACTGTGCCGCCATAAGTCACAAATGACGGTTATAACAGGCAAGAGGCGTCAAAAGAAAACAAACAAAAAGAAATCAAATATCTCCCGGGTTAAAAAGTGGTGTCATCCACGTAGAAGACACAGATGAAGACGTCAGTAGAGTTCTTGGTGATGGATGTAAACAAGATTATGTGAAGTCAGCAGTAGAGTAAATATATATCGCCTCCTGCTCTCTGTCTGCTGCACCTCTCGCTCAAATGATGTGGAGGATTTGCTGCTGTTGTGAACGTGACTTTTCAGAGAGCCTCCTGCTGCGTTGTGCATACATGAAAGGCAAACTGCGGGGAAATGCCTTAGCCAATTCTCTATGTCTTAATGTGAGTCTGAAAATGTGTTTTGTTTCCTCCCATTTTGTTTTTCCTTTGCTCTTGCTTGGTTTTCATTTGATCTCTTTTCCTAGCTTCACCTTTTTTTGGAACAAGACCCCAAATTTAGGAAGCCCAACCCAAAGCGAGTGTTGGGTTGCTTTGTTTTCACATTTCCCAGCTTCCCAGTGTTGTGGCTGTTTTTCCTGTTTCTTTAGACGGTTCCTCTGCTCCTCTGCTTGTGTATCTGTGTAATGGTCCCAGGAAAGTGCAAATACCCCAAAGACAATAGAAACCACCTGTGACTACAGTATTTCCAGAGGAACTGCTCCAATGATAATATCCTGAGGAGACCTCGATGCTGTGAGCCTTAAAGAACCTCACCATCGCCTGCAACACAGCCAGTAGGTTATCTGACCAAATTGATTAATAACTGGTCATTAGTGAGTCTCTAGATTCTCTAGCCATCCCCTGGAAAAAATATGTCAAAGTGTGCTCACATGATAATATGGCAGGAAAATGTCCAGAGGATTCAGTGAGCAAGAACATATGACAGATGCAAAAAGGAATACAAATGTATTGGGATAAACAGGTGTTTGCAGACAGAGGGAGATGTCAACTTGGAAAGACTGGGAGATTTTGGCGATAAGGGCCCAGTCACGTTTGTCTACAAACACGTCTAAGAAAGTAGAGATGCAAAATAATTGTGGTCCATTCTGTGACGGACCACACTGTTGCACAGTTTTCTCTGCATCTTGTATCATTCAACAGTTATGGAGAAAGTAGGACAGTGTAGATGAGCCCATGGGAATGCAGACAAAAGCCTCCAGCTCTGGCTCCTTCCCACTCTTCCTCATTTCTCTCCTACTGCATGAGGATTTCTGGTGCAGGCTTATTTTTTCCTACTCACTCAGTGCCAGAGTTTTATGTAACGGCTATTTATCAGTTTTCAGCTTTTGAACCGTCTCTCGCTCTCTCTTTAGCCTTTGTCCTTAGTCCGTGTAATGTATATTTGTCGGATGTTTGGTCTCTATAATGTTTATATATGAGCCATTTTAGTTAGCTTTGGGTCTTTAGTCGAGGTATGCAGAGGGTTTCACACTCAGCATGGAAGCTCAGGGTGAGGGGAGGTTTTAATAAATGTGAATAAACAGAAATCATAAGAGACGAAAGTAAAACCATGAAAGTTGAAGCCGCCTGAAGTCCTGTGGTTCACGCAGGAAGCTGTCTGCTCGCGCTTCTTTATGAAAGAGGAAGTTTGCTAACTACACAGATTGGGGTCAACAGGATCATCATCAAGCCAGGACATGAACTCTGAGGTTACACCTGCCGGGTGCACAGCAACACACTTTTGTTGATAAAGATTGTCTGTTTTACTTCCTTTGTCAAAGCAAGAAGGGACCTTTCCATGGATGATAACTAATATTTATGAGTGTGTCTGTTCCGAATTCTGCCCCAGTTACTTCTGTGTGATAATCCCTCAGGAGTTCCTAACCCTGTTATCTTGTGATGTCTCACAAAAAACACGTGTTGTCACATTTCAGTTGTCTTTGAACCTCAGTGATTTTTTTCCCTCCAAACTTCTCTCAGCGTTTCTGATGATACAGATTAACCTTTTTTTCTTAATGTATTTGCCATATGCACATTGAGCCATAGCTGCATGCACTGTCAGAATATTCGCTCCTGGGCCGGTGTGTGACAGTAGAAGTCTGCCCTGCAGCAGACAATGCCAGCATTCATCCACTCAAGCCAAGTTCAGACAGACAGAGCGTAAGAAGGCCTCTAATGAGCTCCGTAAAGAGCTCCTCTGTTCCAATCCTCCTTCTGTCTCAACACCCTGCTCTCCTCACAATTCACGCTTATCTCTCTCCCTGTCATCCCACAGAACCACTCTGTGTAATGTGTGTGGCCCTCAATGGGCCTTTGCACCACGTAGCACTCAGTCATCCTGCTATATTTAACCAGGAATCAAGTGCGGCGAAGCGAACAACCAGGCTGACCATTTTTCTGATCACCCACCTGCAACTTTTCACTGAGTGGTTGTCTGTCAGTATTGACATGTTTGTTTCAGGGTCAGATCGTTCTTTAAATTCCAGCAGTGTGAGCTAGAATCGAAGTAACCTCCTTTATCCAACTCTGTGTACCTGTATATGCAAGTCTTTTCGGTGTCTTTAGAAAGTGAGATTTTCTTGTGGGAAATGTTTTGTGTTCCTCAGCTTAGTGGCTGTTTTCCTGCACCAACCTGCCATTGGCCCCAGCCTCATGAATATTCACACAAGTGACAAAGGAAGCTCACATAAGCAAACGTGGAGGCCAATTAGTTTCCAGAAAAGGAGAGAGGGGGACAGATTTACCCATGCAGAAGAAGAAGTGCGTGCGTGTGTGTGTTTGCACCTGCACGACGAGAAGAGAAACCACATCAGAGCTGACCGTGGCAAATTGATTTAAGTCTCTGTCACAGTGCAGCTAATCATCATGGCCTTACATCATGGTAATTCACAATTCACAATCACAAATGTCACCACGGGTCCCAAGGTGTGGCCCTGGCGCCGCTGCATGTTGCAGCTATTTAGGAGCCACTTTTTGCATTTCTCTCACAGTCCGTGTAGAGCGACCCCGACAAAGGAAGAGGGTGGGAACTTGGGCCCCGGCTGAACAAAAGACAGATTGTTTTATGTTTGTCTTGACCCTCAGTCGTCTTCCCACTGCGCCTTGCATCAGGACCTTTCACCTACTGGAGGAGAGAACGCGGTCCCTGTCATCAGCTATCCCTCACTGAAACCCTTAAAGCTGTTTTTAATTTGTACTTTAGATTTATACCACTTCTTCAGCAATTTTTGAGTCATTTATTTATACATTTTTCTTTTTCAGAATCATACTGGGTCATACTGTACAGATTTGTGTGTACTAACAAAACATACTACTGTCTGTGTGCCCCCCCATCCCCCCAGGGTGGTGCTATCTCTATCCTGACAGCCTGTGAGAGGCCCAACGATTTTGCTGGAGTGGCTCTGATAGCGCCGATGGTCCAGATGAACCCAGACTCGGCCACGCCCTTCAAGGTATTCCATCATTCAGTTCCTCTCCTTTTGTGTGAATTCCATGGCAAGAATCAAGACAGATACACTGTCAGACACTGGCTGTGAGATGACCTAAATATCTATTTGTATCTCAAGCAGCCCATTCATTATTTGACAATGACGTTTATTTCCCCCTTATTGTGAACATTTCTGGAATCGAATTGTCTTTCCATGTTGACTTCTCCTTCGGTTTCATGCCATTTTGTTTGTTCCAGGAAATGTCTCAGGCAACTAACTTGAACTTTTACATTCTCACATTTCAGGTCTGAAAGAACCAACAGAAGAATTCTTCAGAGAGGTGCTGAGAAGTAAAGAGAACCTCAAATGTTTTGTGTTTTTGCTGTTTGCAGGTTTTCCTGGCAAAGGTCCTGAACCACTTGCTTCCCAGTATGGCGCTGGGCAGCCTGGATTCCAAGTGGATCTCACGGGACAAGTCGAAGGTGAGGCACAGTTCAGTCTGAGCTGTATTGTTGTCTGTAATTAAAGTGTCAGGTCGCACAAAATAGAATTAACAGGGTCCCGTGTATTTTATTTGTGTCCCTGGTGGAGACACCATCCTGTGACAGATGCTTTGAATGCTTTCCAGACATCAGGGGTTTTGTTCTCTGGCCAAATTCATCTGTGAGTGGGGAGGGGGTTGTATTGTGTTATTTATAATTAAAGAAACAGGTGTAGTTGCTGCTGTATTGTGTGTTCGGCTGTGTCTGACACCCACATTTCTTGTATAACTGCACGTTTGTGTCTGCAAACACGTTGCGTGGTTTTTGTACCATGGGGATTGTGTGGGAAATGAAGATCCTGCCTAAAGGTTTGAAGGAAATGATGCCATTACTTCTCCCTGGTGCAATAATCCACACATTTTTATCCATTTGATAAGATAGAAGTCAATGTCGGGAAAAGGGATGACACGCGACAGGCTTTGTGTTCTGTGGCCTGACGTTGTCTCAGTGGGAAGGAAATCTTTCACGGCATTTTCCGGGTGTCGCCGTCTCGTCTGAGCTGCAGAACAGGTTGTGTTGTGTTGTGTTACAGCTCAGGTCTCAGTCATTCATTATTTAAAGTGACGCGGACCATCCTCGTGTATGGATGTGGGCAGGTGTCTGACTTCCGCGAGAGAGCGTGAGAGGGAGTTGATGAAAGTTTGAGGGTAAAAGGAATGGGGTGTGTTCTATTCCCTGTTACCAATGTAAACTTTCTTTTCATCAGGTCCTCCTGCTCCTTTCAGTGTCACATCTAAACACGTCTTTATTTCTCTTTCATGTTTATTTCCCTTCACATCTCAGCCATTCTTTACCCAGACTCACTCACATCTGCCAGCTCTTAGTAGTTTTCCCAGGATTCCTCTTGTTGTCACCTCTTTTCTGTGATGAAACAACCCTCTTCCTTTTGAATGGCATTCAATAGAGAGCATTCCTCTGCCAAGGCCACACGGTCCCCTTAAATTCAATAAAGCTGCTCCAGATTTCACACACTCACAGCTCTCTAAATTTGCCTGTTTTTTTCATCAACATCCATGATTTATTCTCTGAGAAAATGATGTCCTAAACTGACAGACAGACAGCGTCAAATACAGGCATTTTAAAAAACGCCTTCTAAATATCCTCCAGACAGAAATAAAAGAAAGACACAATTTCAGTTCTTATCCTTTTCATTTGAAAATGGTTGGAACGTTTTCTGCTTTTGCCATAACCTTACGGGTGTTCATGTCGTACCACAGGTGGAGGCGTACGATGCAGATAAGCTCAACTACCACGGTGGGATGCGGGTGTCGTTCGGCATGCAGCTGATGGGCGCCGCGGCTCGCATCGAGAGGGAAATCCCGTCCATCGCCTGGCCCTTCCTGCTCCTGCACGGTGACACTGACAAGCTCTGTGACATCAGAGGCTCTAAGATGATGTACGACCAGGCTCCAAGCTCCGACAAGAAAATCAAGGTGGGGATGCTTTGGCCAGTTTTCATTTTCTTTGCGTCACGGCCGAATTGAGCTCGGTCTCGTGCGAAAGTGTAGTGATGGATTTAAGACGTGATTTCAACTAAGGTAAACATTTGTCTCAGGACCAGCGGAGCAGCCTGTCATTTAAACAGTTGCTTCTTCATTCACTTCACGCTGTTTGCCCTTCTTCTTCACACGCAATGTCAATACAGTATGTAACATGATTCAGGAAGTTGCCCCATGTAAAGTTTACAAAAGGTTGCTTTTGTGGTTGACTGAAACAGAAACTAACTTCAAGTTTGAAAATGTCCCCGTCACTGCAAGAAAAAACACCTCTAAAAAGTCGCTCTCATCAGTAGAGGAGCACGTATTTGCAAAGAAGGAAGTTCACACGCTTCTATTTTCACATGGCTGATCACATGGGGTCCAAAAACACGAGAGGTGGGAGAAGTGAAACGAGAGAAGGAAAACGCCCGTCCACTTTTCGGCCGTTATTCTTTTCTCCTGCAGCATCATGAGACAAAGAAAAGCAAAGAAAAAGACTGGAGTCAAATGTCTGGGGCTTTCCAAATCAGAACAAAGAGAATCAGGATTTGTTCATCAAACAGAAAGGTTTTTTGTTTCTGTGTGATTGGGTTTGTAGTATTTCTGTGTTCCTTTAGCTAAGGAGGATGACTAGTGACCTGCTTCCTACTCACCTGCATCCCTCTCTTGTATTGCCTCTAAATGTCTCTCCAGGTCTATGAGGGAGGCTTCCACGCCCTTCACCACGACCTCCCAGAGGTGGCCGAGTCCGTGCTGAGGGAGGTGACCAGCTGGATCACCGAGCGCCTCCCCTCCTCGTAGACGTGTAGCTTGTCCAACCCAGTCGATGCTCCAACGCATCAGCCCACCTCGTCCCGAGACCGGTGTTCGCTTTCTTTCACATAAAAGAATACAGCCACTGTCAAACAGCCCACTCATTTAAAGCAGATGATGAGGTCAGAAACATTCTTTTTGTAGATCCTGAGCAGCAGTAAATCCTACCCTCATATATTTATTTTACGATTCCCAAGTGCAACTCAAGACATGTAAAGTTTAAGCTGTAGTTCAAAGTGCAATAATGAAGTTTCTGACTACGAGCAGGACAGATGTTTGTTTTATTTTTTAATTAGCAATGTGATATGCTAGTGATCTGCATTGGGACATTTCCTTTCCACAGACAGGTCAGGGGTTGAGGTCAGCTGGAGGACTTAGTGTGGGTTCATTGCAGGTGTATTAGTTCATAAAGAGCTCCTCCTGCTGCTTCACGGTCTTCACAGTAGTTGTGCAATAGACAATATCAGTGCATGAGATTTGGCGCCTCAGGAGAAACTGTCAATCAGTCGCTCAGTTTTCTCTCCTCTGCATGAGCCCGTCCCATCTCCTCGGCCTCCTCCTCCACTGCTCTATTGAAACATGCACTTCCTATAGTCACATGAAAAATGATTCCGTAAACACCAGTGATTCCTCGCACATTTTTACCATCCATATTCATTTTGTTATTGTTGTTTGAGGAGGAGCTATGTTCACCAGCCTCTTTCTAATTTTCTAATGTGGACTAATATATTTCGTGATGAGTGCAGTTCTGGGGAGCCGTGGACAGAGGGATAGTTGAGGGAGTTACAGGGAGAGATCGGGTCAATAGGTCAAAAGTTCTTTCCTCTCTGTGACCTTTGACCTTCAGAAAATCAGTCACGTCTCTTTTAAAGCGTCTCTTTGAAACCGTGACATCGTTAAACTCCAGGCACAGACTGGAGAACAGCTGGGAAACGGGAAGGACGCGTTCATTCATTGACGAAGACAAGGGTCGATCTCCTTCGCTCACATAGCATCTGCCATTCAATCAATCCACTTTCACATTATATGGCTGTGTGATTTCTAGCATGGCCAGGCACAGTGGGGATCCAGCCCCTGTTTCAGAACACAGTCTTATTTGTTCTTTTTGGGAAACAGGATGTTCAATAGAGTAGCTGAGCAGGGACGAAATTCTTGGCTTCAAAAATACCTTTGAGGACTGCACCTACACACAACAGAGGTCTAGCATGGAGTCCATATGTGTGAGATAATCAGGGTTGAATAATACATATAAGCTCCACAGACTCACGCTGCGCTTGTCAGGAAGCCTGTAATTAGCAGGTTGCTACATGGGCTACCTGTGGGCCACCTACTCACCAGGCCTGACAAGCACTGAGGAGCAGGGCTTTCAAAGATCGGCCGTTCAACATGTGAGTGTGTCTGTTTCTATGCGTCCTATAGTCAGTGATTGGCTATTTTTTCTTGTCACTGAGGGTTCAAAGAGACTCATGCAGGCAGTGTAGGGGGGTATCCAGGGTGACCGTTACCCATGCGTTACCACGGCAGCAGTACGGCAGAGGCGTAGAATTTATTTGTAACCAAGGTGAACATTGTAAGATTAATGTCTGTACTTCTACGTTTCTGTCTCTCTCTCTCTCTCTCTCTCGCTCTCTGTGTGTCTCTCCCTGTTTGACCTCCTCGGGTCACTTCTTTTCTTTCGAGGGCTGAAGCACTGCCCTCTGTTCTGTCCATCACAGAGCCCCTTGTTCCGCCACAGATTCGATTACTGTCAGCCATCCACACTGCCTCTAGTGGTCAAAAGTATTTTTGCCTTATGGTTATAATTTTGTTATAGGTCTTTTGGACATGGGCGGTCACATCGCTTAATCGGCACTAGATTTGGCTAAAAATAGGAAGGATCCAACTTGACACCAGCAATTTGAGTTTAATAATTCCTGTAAGACATTCATGACGTGACAGACTGAATATCAGGTCACAGCGCCCGTCACTGCAGCGCAGATAGAGATGTGATGAGTTCTTCAATCCCAGGAGGATCACAGCCACTTCAAACACAATCTGCTCCTGATTGAGCTGCAGCAGGCAGGAGACACACACAAAGGAGACAGAGTCCCAGTTGCATGCGTGTGTCAATAGCACCCCTGCTGCGCTGCACCAGTGCTGTGGATCTAACCTGGCAGGAACAGTTACTTTCAAAAGCCCTACCTGTCATACTACACAAGTGCATATTACTGCTGTGGTTAGCTATGGGGGTGGAGAGAGAGATGGAGATTGAGTGAGGGGAGAGAGAGAGAGAGAGAGAAACATGGGAAGAGGGCTGTCAGTAACCATGGTAGCAGCTTTTTTCTTATTTTTCTCCCCCAGTAAAATGAACCTTTGAATACCGTCTTTTTGTTAATGGTGAACACGTTTCTGCTCTTTCAGGGCTGAGTGTACATTGGCTGCTCTGAGGATTCCCTTTTGTGTGAACATGGAGATACGAGAGCAGACAATTAACACCATCAGCTCATAGTGGGCAATAAGAAGTGCATGTACACACACTCCCTGCATTCAAATTACACTGGTCTGCTGTCTGAGCTCAAAACACAGATCTAAACAGGGCGAGGCGATGTGGGCAAAAATGACATCATGATAAAAATCAATCAATATCTTAATTATCACATAATTCTTTGTGTAAAGACTAATTTTTGCTTCTGAGTGAGGGTTTAAACTATATATGGTGAACTTACATTATTTTGCAATTACTGAAACGTATTGGGATAATAATTGTGTCCTTGATATTATTTCATTGTCCAGCCCTAATTTAATTTGAAGCAAAAACAAAATTAATTGGAGCTTTTGAGGCCCAATTTTTAAAATCTTTTCCCCCGAAGTGGTGGAAGAAGTCTATGAGTATGTTTTATTTAAATCCTGCTCACATGTCCTCGTGAGTTGTAAAGCCATGTAACCCTCCCATTTCTGTGCCAATATCTTCTTCCCCAGCATGTATATCTACACAAGCATGCAGGTTTGCTATGCTGACAGGTAGCCATGTACAGATGCAGTGCTCTTTCAGTATATATATATTCTTTTTTTATTCAGGACAGATCTTCTATATTTAGTAAAAAGATACTAATGAGGGCAGGAAACCAGATAACCGAATTGGTCTTTTCTAATTATTTGTCCTGTCGGTTTGGTTGTTTTTTCTAATCTTTAGACTTTATGACTGTTTCTAAATAAATAGCTCTGAATAGCTACTTGATATCTGTAAAATACAGGGATCCAAGCTGTTCTGTTTTGTGCACGGACAACTTGCTTTGATGATGCATTTTGGAAGAAGACCCAATTCAGTTCCTGCAGTTTTTTTCAATTGGCATCACTGGCAAATTAGACTTATTTATAGTTACTGAACTGCTTGATTAATGAATAATTGTAATACACTGTATAATAGCATAGCATTGATGGAAACACACATTTTTTAAATTTATGTTGTTTAGAGGCACTTTTTTTTAATACCATAAAGCCGATACATGTTTGTTGCTCTGCCACATAAAGATTCATAACACTTTCTGACATAGAGGCAGGTTCAGGATTGTATGCATGTAAGGTTGAATCAGAGTGTCAATGGGTTTGCATAGAAGAGTATTTTCATCACTGTGTGTATTAAGTTGCCATCATGATGAAACACGTCTCGTTGCTGTTCGAGAAGGATGAATGTTTGTTTTTCTTAAAACAACTTATTATATACATATTTATATACTTTTGGGGGAATTCTTGTTCCATCCACAATTTGCCTTCACTATATTATCTAAGGAACACTGAAATGCACATAACTGATGTTTCCATTTGAGCTCCTGTTAAACTGTCTCATGACAAAGTCAGTGTGGTCAGAGTAAAGTATGTTTAAGGACATAACTGCAGATTTCAGGTTTTCAGCCAAGAGCAGCTTGTATATTAGAAAATAACCTCAGATGTTTCCTTAAGAATTCCACATTTTATGAGAGCGTGTGTTGATCTATTTTTGGATTGTGGTCCAGTGTCTTTTGTGCCTTATTACGATGACGAATGTGAATCTGAGCATCTGGTTTTCTGACTGTTGTTATATCTGTCTCTTTTCCTGATCTATTGTGTCCATCTGCTTGGACCACTTTTCCATGTCTGTCTGTGTGTCTGTCCAATCAGGGGTCTACGCAGATTTAGGTCATAAACTGTTTCTGAATCTTTCAGGAATTGTTGTTAATCTAGACACCCACAGCATCTACAAACACAGTAGATAATAAAAGACGACTCTCTCTGTCTCTGCTGTGGTTACTTAAATGGCACGATGACTAAATAACATGTGGAACGTGCCTGTTCTCCCTCACTGAGTTCCAGCTGAGAACAACAGGAACCAGATATGGGTTTTATGAGTCCATCACTGTTACTATTTTGTATTGAATCGTTGCATTCCTTCTCCTTGTCCTTATTTGTACATGTCTGTGCTGGGAAGCTTTTGAAAAGGGGAAGAGAGGGGGGCAATGCAGTTCAAAGTTCCTGACTCAATCCAGCAATGTTCAGAAAATAACTAAAATCATCACGAAACACAAGGTGGAGGCTATGGTGAAGCAACAACTGTAAAGTAAAACAGCATTCAAACATTCACAGTTGTGGAATCTAGAGACAAGCTGTAACATGGTTTGTTCTCACTTACTGTGATAATTGAATCTGTTCTATTTTTGTATGAATAATCAAAAACATATTCCTACTTACTGGTAAAGATCTAAATCTAATCTATTATATGGGTGCTATGGAAATGTAATCTACTGGAGAGGAATACTTAATAGTTATGTGACGTAAAACCTCAGAGGATCAAATGTGAACTGTTAAGAATGTAGCAATGCTCAGCCCAGCAAGACATGTGGTGTTAATGTCATGAGTAAAATAACAAAAACATTCAGCAGCATTGCTCATGAGATGGGAGTTGGTGTTTTCAAGGCAGAACATTATGGACCACAGTCAGATCCTGTTATATCCCATTCTGGAGTCTTCCTTATAAAGTCATGTGTTGTTTGATTTATTGCTGTGTTACTGGATGACACTTAATTTGAAGGGTCCAACACTGTGACTCAACCTCAACAGTGCATAATCAGTTGAGTAGCAGCATTGGACGGCTTTCATTTCAAGTGGAAAAAATACTGTATATAGGATGTACTGTATATAGTCTCATGTAATAATGGAGATATCTCAATCACTGACAGCCAAACTGCTTATTATTAGAATGTTCATTCTCTCTGACAGAATAAACTTTAAGACTGTTTAATTTTTTTTTTTGTTTTTTTTTTGAGTGGTGATGAAAAGACAATTACCGGATTTTGAGACTTGAATTCCTTATCAGGGTCAGGGAGGAGATTCAGGTTTTTTTTTTTTCTTTTATGTTTTCACCTTTTTTCAAGGTTCTTTGGGGGAAATGGATGAGTGTGTTTTATTTTCTGCAGCTTGGTAAATGTTAGATGAGGTATGCCCTCTACTGAGTGCTATTCTAGTTGCTGATGCTGGATGTCATACGTACTATAAAAATGATATGGAGAGCGATATATATGAATAATCTTATCATTTATAGTAGGTGTTTTGATTTTGAGCGTCTTGATTTACCAGAGGCAGCACTCAATCATAGTGGCATTCAACATGCATCAGCCAGTAGATGGTGGTATTGTATCACAGAATTCATTGACAACATCCATGCATGCAGAGTAAAAACATGAATGAATCAGAGATTTTAGATTCTTTTGGCTTTCTTTGTTTTTGGGTCTAAAAGCTTTTTCATCACATGTAAACATTAGTCCTGATTTTACCTTCAACCAAAGACTGAGGTCCTACTGTGATATCATATTACCATTGACATTCATTTTTACATCAAACCCATGATCTACTTTTTTATCTTCAGGAATGTCTTTCTCCAAAACTGTTCATGTTTCTCAATCTGAATAGTTGAAAAAGAATTCAAATTATATATGATTTTTTTTTTTTTTTACATTTCATCAAGTTTTATCAAGTCCTTAAATCTGTATCTCATATCTGCATGTTTCAAAAATGAGATGCAGGATTCTGGGAATGAGCATTAATAACCTGTCCAACCACAGGCAGTGCACCCATTACTCTCTTTCTCTCCTCTGTCCCCTCCCTTCTCTCCGAGAATGTAGGCTACAGCAGCTCTCTTGAAGACATTTTTGGCATTAGCTGGAAACGCATTAGAAGCAACTCCCATAGGATGGCACTTCTGGGATAAGGCAAGGCCAAAGTCGTGACTGCACATGTGAATATTCATCTGTCACGCTCAGTGAGGGTCAAACCACCATTTGTTTATGTTGCTATGGCCAGTCGGAAATTCCCATTCCAATGGGCGGTCACACGGTCTTATTGCACGCTGATTGCAACAATAACTATTTATGATTAGGGGGAACAGCGAGACTCAGAAATATCATCCAAATGAACTTTATTCCCCCAGCAGAGGGAGCCCGTAGGCCGGGGTTGTGTTTGTTGTATTGGAAGATTTAGGCCAATCACAGGCGGGTTCAAGGAATTAAATCTGGGCTCGCTGTGACCATGGCAACGGCTTTACCTCTGTGACAGCTGAGGAATGGAAATGGAAGAAAGAAGATGCTACATGGACTGTGGAGGTGCTTAGCAAACTATAGATCCACCCTGGGTGAGCCTGTCATTCTTCAGCTGGATCTTTTCTGCAGGGGAGAAGTGATTGTGGCCTCCAGTCACACAATGTGAACAAGAGCAGGAGGATAGAGGGGGACGCAAGAATCATTTGTCACAATGCACTGACAACCCATGAGCACAAACAGACAGGATCAAACGGATTGATTCACTTGATGAAACATGGAAAAGATGTGATATTCAAAGGATGTCGTCTTTATGATGTGAGATCTGACTGGCAGGAAGGAAGGACTAAATGACGGAAGGATGGGAGGATGCTGGTTTAGGGAGAGTGAATGAGTGAAAGGAAAGAGAAGAGAAGGGAAGCGGGCCAGAAGAAAATACCAGAAAGATTTGAGTTGTTACGAAAGAGGCACTCTGTTGAAGAGCTGCAGCTGTACAAAGGTCTGCGATTGATATCAGTCTGAGATGAGGAAAACATTCACTTGAATAGTTTCTGTGCAACACAATTAAGCTTTTGTTTTGAAGGTGAAACTCCACTAGTTTTTTCAAGGTTCTTTGGTTCTTTTAGTATAAACACAAGGTTAGATAATCCTTTATTAGCCTCAAAGACGACAGTCAAAAAATAGGCATCACAAGGTACAAGTAATTGAATAAATTGAATTGATTGAATAAACATGAAATACAAACACAAGAAACAATATACATTATAAATAGAATAGAGATAATGTCCAGAATATAATATACACGATATTCATTCTAAACACATATTTGAAAAACATTACTTTGTTGTAAAGACCTCTTGTACATCTTTCATTCTATCATTTGAATGAGTCCGTTTTAAACATCTCCATCACACTGACACTTCTGTGGGTGTGGTTCCTCTCTGGCTGGACTAATAAGGTTCTGCCTTCGTTCCCGCCTCTACGTGCATGACCGTACCCGATTGGCTGAGAGATTGTCAACCTCTAACTCCGCTTGGCCGCGCTTCGCCGTCAATCAATGTCAAGCGCTGTCAGCTCCCCCGGGCACGCCTCCTCACGCTCCGCCACTGCCAGCGGTGAATTATCCGGCGAAGCTGTCGAGTGTCTGGAGGAGGAAACACGTCTCCTCATCGCTCCTCACGGGCTCCCCGCGTTTAATCTGCCGCTGGAAGAGCCTCACAAAACGCGTCAGGCGGCAACTCCACGTCGCGCGTACCTGCGTCGTTGCCGTAGCGCTGTAAACGTCACGGGTTTACCACTTGGCAGCAGCTGCTGGATTTACTCGTGTCCCGAGGAGAGTCGCCAGGCAGCCGCTAAGAAGCCCTGAGCAGGTCGGCCAGTTAGCCCGACAGCTAGCCTGCTTGCCCCTACAGCCACAGCAAGTCCCACCCTCGATACGCGTGTGCGTGGACGTCGTAAGAGGCTGCGGCGGTGAAGACGAGCGCGGTTCCCCCCCTCTCTCAACTTAGTCAGCATCGCTGCACAGCTGGTTGGCAGGGATAGAAAAAACAGCTTGGCCCAGCGACGCTAACGTGAAATTGCTGGCTCTAGGTTGAACAAGTGGTCTTCCGTGGAGGGATACGGTCGCTACGCTGGCAGAGAGACTGGCTAGAAAGAAGCGGCGAGATAAGGGACAACAAGGAAGACACCGAGAAGGAGGGGACTGGCTAGTTGAGCCGGGGAGACAGAACCGCACGTAAGTGACACACTGTTAGCGACCTTAGGTTAGCATACCGCACGGCTTACAGGTTCATGCACAGCCGGCTATGATTCCCCTTGAAGCCCTTTATCCGCGGCTTAGCTCCTGTAGCCAGTGCGTCAGACTATCCAGCGAGCTAACGGTTAAGGCTTTTCTTAAAGGTGGCACAGTAGCTAGGCTAAGGTGGCTAATGCCTGGTGGGTGGAAAGTAGCGCTGCCTTTGCTGCAGCCATTAGTCTCCAGCCAAGGTTGAGCGAGATTAGTGTATTCAGCCAATTGCCCAGCTCCACCTCCCTGTGCGCCGACAACCAGCCCGTTGACAGGCGTTTTAGCTTATTAGCCGCGTAGCTAGCTAGCGCCGACCGGCCACCGACCCAAGTTGACAGCTCAGTTTCAGACGATGCCAAGCAGCGATGTCGCTGGAGTGGGTTATCTGTGGTTCACCACAGAAAACGTGAGGCTCATATCTGCTGTGTGCAGTCGTGGGGACGGTGTGTCCCTTGGCTCTTGGCTGAGATAAAGTGGCCGTTCAGTGACACAGCCACACTTTGTGTTAGGGCATCACGCTGTCCCGCTTATATATCTGGCAGTGTTAAACTTGATGGTCAGTTCTTTTGTTTCCCAGGCTCTCCCATTCAGTCCGGATGTCATTCCCGAGCTGTTTTCAGTCACCCAACATCCACAGGTCAAACACCGGCACACAGTGTGCTGGCGCAAGAGATTGTCTTTCAAGTGAACAAGCAGGCACTTCATCATCACACCATAGCCCTGAACCAGAACCACAAGAATGGCTCTGTACCAAAACAAACCCTGACACTTCTCTTTCCTTCTGCAGATAGAAAGGCCAACACCGCCACCGAGCCACACACAGCCATGAGTATTGAGATACCGGTGGGGTTGACAGAACTGCTGCAGGGGTACACTGTGGAAGTGCTGCGACAGCGGCCGTCAGACCTGGTGGATTTTGCAGTACAGTACTTCACCCGCTTGCGAGACAACAGGAGTCAGGATGGGGCCAGCGCTGGTGGAAAGACGGGGAAAGGAGTGATGTTTGATGGGGAGCCAATGCAAACCGAGTCCAACGGAGAAGATGATGAGGATGATGATGATTCTGACTTTGAGCGTGAGTAGATGTTTGGTTGTTATGATCATCAGTTGTGTTGGATATGTCTGTGCGTGTGTGATGCAGCACAGAATGAGAAAGAGCTTATAGACAGAGCAAGGTAATGTAAATGGTTTGGGCAGAGAAATAAAGAATATGAAGATGAGCATGGAAACATTGCCAAGGATGTACTCGAATAAATGTCATCTCTTCTTGAGAGAATGACGTCTGTGTGCGTGACATTCTCAACACATTCACAAATACGCATATGCACGCAAAATTCCACCAAACAGGTAGTTCCACAAGGTAGCGGTCACCTGCCACTCAATGAATCTGCATCTTCTCCATTCTCATTTTCTTTCAGGATCTAAATGACATTTTGAAGCAGTTCCATTCATCATCCATACCTTTTTTAGTGAAAAGATTTCAGGATCTATGTAAACATATTATTCCTGCAAGGGAAAACTATGCTCTGACAAAGCAAATCCCACAAACGTTCTCCACTTTCTTTTTCCTTTTCTTTGCTTAAATTAGAAAGCTAATGCATAGTAGTAAACACTTAAGCTACAAGTAAGGAAAAGCACATTTATTGTTTTTCAATGTATTGAAGAAAAAGCACATCCACATTTTACAATGACTTCCAGCAATAACACCCTGTCGTAACCTCTTGTATCATATTGAAAGAATGTGTTCTGAAAGTTAAACTTATGTTTTCAGGAACCTGAACTTACCTCAGTTGTACAAGTAGAGCTGAACTTTTTTTTTTTTTTAAAAGTAGTTTCCTCAATGAATTTGTGATAGTTTTTTTTAGCAGTAGTCTGTGTTTATATATAAATTTAGCCCCTCAAACACTGTGATAGAATGTAACAATCCAGCATAGTGTGTCACTTTGTGCAGATGCTTTAGTCCTCTGTGTTTGATAGACTGACAGAAGATGTAAGCTGCTCCTTGGCTCGGCTCTCCTCTGTGCTACTGAGAACAGCATGTCCTACATAGCATCGGTGTGCTGTGGAGCCAGGGGCTTTTACCTTGTGAATGGGGGTTCTGTGTTTTCTCAATGAGCTGTTCCTCTGTGATGATCCCTGAAACAGTCACAGGTGTATGTTTTTCAAACTGCAACTGCAAAGTAATGCATTTAAGACATTAAAAGCATTTCACAATGTTTTTTATCAGTCAACATATTCCAGTTGAATTAGTGATGATTATGACTCCACAGTGTGTCTCCTGTCAGTATCTGAAATAGTCCTGGTTCCTTGGACTTTAAGCTTTAGATCTAGATAAGCTATTTTTTAATTTTAGGTTAACCAAATTCATCATGCCCCATATGCAAATATTCATCTCTGCTGAAAGCAATATTGGCATGCCTTGTTGGTTGGTACAAGCTGGCTCAGAATAAGTGGGGGATTACAATTTGGGTTTCTATGCTCAAATAAGTGGGGTTTGGCTCCTTTCAAACATCTGTGACCTCTGCTGAGGGATCTGTATATATGCACATACAAATTTCCTCTGTGAGTCTGAGCGCTTGTTTGTGAAAAGCAAACAGATGTGCTATAACTTGTATTTCACACCCATTTACATTCTATCCTGGTAACGGCATGAAGCAATTCTTCCTAGTACACTCTGATTAGTGATTCGTCGTTGAGTATCCCTGTGGCTTATTCAAGGTGGCAGTAATGGACAGGGGGCTGATCCTGTTTCACTCCAGGAAGCAACTTTTGCCTGGATGCTGTGGGTCACACACATGACATCCATGACATTAGATTATACAGCCAGGCTTGTGTTGACTGCCCTGTGGCATTAGTCTGTGATGGGAAGAATACAGCCCTGTATAGTGAAAGACATCATGTGCTCTTCTCTGACTACTGTTGTAGCCTATAGGTATAAAGAGTACTATAATACCACCAGTTCAACTGCAGATGCTCCAAAGTGGTTTTGTCTTGTGCAAAAAAAGACCAAAATAACTTTCTAAACTTGGGATTGCAGAACAACCATGGTGTGTCTTTGGTGACTCATAACCACTGTTGGTTTTATTTTATTAGTTTCAAACATTGCTATGCTGAATTCTGTGAGTACCTTGAATGATAACGGCTATACCACATATGCAACTCAAACAGAAAAATTATAATATTATAGGCATTCCAAGTTCCAGTGTGCTAGAGGAGCATATCCAAGTATATGCAATCAAGACAGTATTTCTCAGAAATACTTATAGGGGGTTATCAAATCATTCCTCACTTGACCACTTGCTGCCCAGTGTTACGCCTGCAGGCATACTGATGTGAGTCTTGGCAAGAGCAGGGTACTTATTGTTTTTTCCTGGTTTTCCTTATATTTGTATTTTGATCATGTGTTTCCTCAGGTTGGACATGTTGTCTCTGCCAACTTGGAAAATTTGAATCACAGCTGAGACCGCTTACGGCTCACTTTAGTCTTGAGTCACTGTAACTTGGAATAAGCTCCATTGGAGTTGAGGTAGTCACGTCAGTTGTATTTGCTCTCCTTCTCTCCATACCCCGTCTCTGTTACTAGATCCATGAATGCTCTCAGGTGTTGAAATTTGCCACAAATTTATTGTGAATTTGTACTACTATTTGTACAAATGTTATTTGGTTGGTACCCTCAAAAGTACAAAGTTTGGTTGCTTGTTTTATTCGCACTTTGTGTCATCATTCTGGGGGTTTGGACAAAAATTCAGCTGAAGGGATTGATAGTTTTTTTCACATTAAAAGCACAGATGACTTACAGCTTCTTTCAAGTGATGAACCATTGGAACAAAAGCAATGACTCATTTTGGGTATTGTCCCCTTAATTAAGAAATATTGTTTTTGTGAGATTAGTATTGAGATGAGATAAAACAGTTCTCTTTAAATTTTTTCTGGACCCTGCTGAAAAAGGTCTACAGTCCTTCAAGGTGAAATGCCTGTTGTGTAACATGATCTGTGTCTGTTTTATGCAAATATTCCTGACATTTTTTCTTTTCTGTTATTAGGCTGTTTAGAGGTAGGATGATTCACTGTTGTGCTCTTAACCTTTTATTTGCTGCAGGAAATGACTGTATGAGTGTGCAGGATAAATGCCTGAAATGTAAATGAACTGGATAGCTGGTTATGTATTCCCAAAACATGTCATCCTATTTTATATTTATTTTGTTTCCCTTACTCTTGCGGCTGAAATCAACAGCAGGATCACTGCACAGGCCTGCAGAGCTGCTCAACAAAAGCAGATATTGTTTTGAATACAAACTGTTGTACCTCCATCTACTTGGTGATATGCAAACTGTTTTTAAATAGCCCCTTCTCTGTTGAGGCTGAAGGTTTGGAATAAACTCTTAATTCACTGCTGATATATTATCCTGGGAGACTTGTCCGTTGGAATAAAACAAACAAGTGCAACATATAAGGATTACCCACTTTTACATCTTTAAATAGGTTTACCTGGTGAATCCATATGAAATATGTGGACGTCCATTCTTATCAATTCAGTTTCAAATATAAATTAAGAAAATATAGGTGTCATACAAAGAAATTGTGATATGAAGGAAGTCGTCCCTTCAGGTGCATGTTTTTTTCCATTTCAAGCTAGTCTGTGTAGTGTCAGTTTGAGAGAAACAGGAGAGGATGAATGGACTCCTCCGTGACTGAAGTGAGTGGGGCTTTTTATTAAAAGATGGATCGAGGGACAGATGAGTCCCAGAGATGATAATAGAAATAAATTAAATGTGTTTTTATGGGAAAGGCAGAGGGGATAAAGCAGAGGCTATACGAAAACATGATTGAGGAAAAAGGCGGAGAGGGGCAAAAAGTTTCCCGTGCAACCGAAAAACAATCTTTCCCACAGATTATGGGAGATATCAGCAAAAAATGTCTTTGTTCTTCAAAGCAACAGGCAAATCCTGCCTCTGTGTTGTTTTCCATTTTTACGTGAATATTTACTTCTTCTTGCAGAAGCCTTCTTGCAGCATTAAGTACAGACTGTCCGACAGGGAGAGAGGTCATTATGAATTGAAGTTCCTCTGCTGATCTTAATCACAAATAATGACCTATCACCGACTGCTTATTGAATACTATGACGTAATTATTCAAGCAATCATCAGTACTGAATTTGATTATCATCTCTGTTTATGTGTCCAGCCTCATTAATGTAATGCTGGACACAAGTTCTATTATGCAGCTGCAGACACACTAAGGTTTATCTATCATTTGGCCATGTGGTGACAGATTTGTCCTCAGCCCATGTTTGTAACGATCTGCTCACAACCCAAAATGTATGAGTCCCTGCAGACTGTATGTGGCAGCAAGCATCTGGATCTGTGTAGATAAGGAGATAATAATATGTGTTTGTGTTGAGCACATGATATGTTTCTTGTTGAGGCCTGAGGTTAATGTAGCTCAGGGTACGATCACACGCAGCAGCACGCTGAAATTCTGCCCCTCTGACCTCTTTCTGTCTCCTCCCATGCTCTCCCACCTCAGCTACATTGCTTCTCTTTTTTTTTATTTGGTTCACCCAAATGTCATCCCTTTTCCCCATACTGCTGATTTCCCCTTTACTTTTCTAGTCTTGTGGTTATAGTAAGGCACCGTATAAAGTAGATACAGCGAGTTATGGCTGACATGACGTCAACAGAAAGGGAACAGACAAACATATTTTTCCTTTTATCATTACAATTTTGTCGGTTCTCAGGCATTCTTTATTGTTCTCCTCAAATTCACACAGTTGTGCTGCTCAATTCTTTACTATGGGTTGTTAAGATATAGCATTGCTTTGTGATATATTACCTGCAGTGGTGTCACACACACACACACACACACACACACACACACATATATATATATATATATATATATAAAATGATGCAGGGGCTGTTTACACAGTCACATGATGGAGTCAGGTCTATTTAATGTAAATTATTATATTTTCACTGAATCCCCTTGAGTGTGGGTCAGGGACAGGCAAGCAGTTGTGGTCAGGATTAGTAGAGTTGGTCAGTTGGACATTATTGTAAGTCAAATTAATGCACACTGAGGTCATGCAGACATAACCCTTGTGCGAGTGCTTAAAAAGGAAAGACTGTGTGAGTATGTGTGAGGTCTTAGTGCAGTGTTGTGAAACAGGTGACCTGATTAGCAGGCTGATGTGTGTCCAGTGTGCTTTTACCTTGCAGTCAAATCTAATGTAGCCTAGCATCCTAACAGAGACCTGCTGGCCTGGCTGACTGACAGTGCTTAGCGGAAAAGCCCTCAGACGGCTCATACCACTCAGTCTGGCTGTCTGACTGCTTTTTAGTACAGTGGCCGTCTCTCTTCCTGACTCGTCTCTTCAGGTCCTTTCAGCCTTTTCTTCCTGCCTGTCTTTATATTTACCACCAACAGTCAACGTTTATGCTGCTCATTTTGACTCTTGGCCTAGCTGGCTCACTTAACTGTGTATTTGTTGACAGGGATTGTTTTCTGTTGTGCTGTCTGTATGTGTTTGTGGGCGTCTCTATAAATGTATGTTTACTGTGGTATTAGCATGTCTGTTTTTCTTTACATGTGGCTCAACGTCATTGTTTAACTGTCATGTTTGTCATCTGTTTTTACGTCATTGCTTTGAAAGCCAATCTTCTGGTGTGTGTGCCTGCCAACGGACATGCCTTCCTGATCTTTTTGAGTCTCTTTATTTTTAATCTCTCTGTAACCTTATCTCTTTATCATTCTGTGTATCCATTTCTCCCTCTGCCTCTCTATCTTTTTTATGTATTTGCCTACAATCTTTGGCCTCATATCTCTTTCTGTGTTTATGTCACATGTTAGAATATGCGAACAGTGACGTCGAAGTGTATTGTGTAGGATGGATACCATTGTTTGAAGAAAATAACTTGTCATTTGTTAGGCACAGTTCATCTCACTTAGACACACTTTATACTCTCAGCACAGAGAGGGTAGAGACTTCATGGAGCCTTCTCAAAATCTATTTTGAAATTCACTTCGACTCTTTTTGACCACACCGTATACCCATAAAAACAAATAACCAATTATTGACCTCACATGTAATTAATCTTCTGTATTTCTGTCTTGAAAGGACATAACAAATATTCAGATGTTTTGTATCGGTCTCTAAAGGGAGAAGCACGTAAACATTCTCACCGTCTTAAAGGTATATTTATATATTGCATCTTGATTTAATGGATTAAACTAATTATCCAATTATCTTTATCTGATCTCTATGTATGAGAATGTGCTGTGCATCTACAAGGATGATGTATGGTTCACAATCTCACAGAGCAGAATATTTGTTTATTTTTTATTTATACTGCAAAGTTGGTCATTCTTTACAAAAGTACAGAAGAAACAGGTTGAAATAGGCAGCAGAATAAACAAATCACATCATGAGAGAGAGAGAGAGGAGAGAAATTAGCCTGTTGTAGAACAGACAACCTGGTCTGCTTGCGTTTACTGATAAAGATCATCTGAACTTTGGTGCTTCCTCATTCCCTTTCCTCAAGCCATCTATAGTGGCACTGCAAAAATGAGGAAATGGTGGGGGTGGGCAGGCCTTTAGCAGCAGCTGTATATCTTCCTCTAATGCTCCTGTTTGGAGTTCACATGCCTTGTTGTTCCAGTACACAAGCTCTCTAGGTCGTAATGTTGTCTGAGTTTGACCACTGCCTTGCCATAAATTCTCGAAAGTAACAAACACACAGTAATTCAGATCAATTATGTTGTTAGTGTTACACTTCCTTTCACTCTTACTGGTGTTGTTTTGAATTTTCCAGCCATTAAAAATTTTCCCTGCCCTCTAATGGCATTGCTCAAGAACAAAGAGAAGGACTAGAATCTATGTATTTTGAATATGAAGATGACTTTAATTCCTCTGCATTTCTTTAGTTTATTACATTTCTTCCCAAGTAAAATATTATCTGGACATCTGTTTGGGTGAAAAGAAAAAAAATGTTTGACCTTATTTGACTCCAGGATATATGCCTTTAATTCTACTTCCTTGTGGGGAGTCACACTATAGGAGGCAAAGCCTTGTACAAGTAAGTAATGTTTCAGATGACGCACTCAGTGGCCATGGACCCAAACTGACCCCCTGTCCACCATCTGTGTAGATAGAGCAAGAGGAGGGGAGTGAGTGAGGGACATTTAATGGAGGCTGAGGGAGTTTGGGTGCTTGAATGGCTACAGGCAAACAGAGAGGAAGTTTCTTTAATACACATAATATAATCAAATATTTTTGAAACTAATTTTATCATACCCGCTATTACCAACTTGAATATATTCTCCGTAAGAAAAAAGTGAAACTGACATTTTTATGATAAACAAAAATATTTGTTTTCTAGTTGACTGAGGACCGCATCTTTCACCTATCTGTCTGTCACTGGGCCATCTTATGTAACTTCATCACTCTTCCGTCCTGTTTCTTCTGAACCTACAGTCTCATTCCCTCAATCCTCCTTTCTTTCTTGTTCTGCATGTGTTGGTCTCAATGTACAGGCCCAATCTCATTAGACAAGATGGCTTAGAGGGACAGGGGTTATTAGGGCGGGTTTAGCAGAACCGTCTTTGGCACGATAAGAAAGAGAATTAACAAGGGGAAAATGCAGAGAAATACTATGAATGAGAAGGAGAGAATGAATGGGGTCTGCCAAAGGTAGTTGAATTTTTAACTTCGGGCAGCTGAGTTTGGGCAGCCAGCAGGATGCAGTTTTAATTTAGAGGTATCTGAAAAGTAGTGTGTCCAGGAATCATGGAGTCTTAGTACATGCCCTGATATCCATCTGTTTATTCCACAAAGTAATCGAGAGACATGCCTGAGATGCAAAGGTTGGTCGGGACTCAAACCTTCAAGCACAAAGAATCAAACAGTGAGCCAGACATTTTTGTCAGCTGAGATTATCTATGATCTCTCAGACGTGATCATGTGGTGGATTTCTGGAAAAAAGAGCTGTTTGATCAATTCTAATTCTGAACTTTTTCCAGGTTTTCTTGAAAGCCTCGTGTAGCAGAATGGTCAGGATGGTGAGATGGCTTGAATTAAGGTGAAAATGGCCTACTCCTGGTTTGGTATTTGCTGATAAGCTCTGCGAATGTAGGTGTTCAAGTTGTTCTGATCAGACGATAACAGCTATTGGTAGATATGTATACCATTACAAGAACATAGACATGTTGCTTAACTCAGTATTTCGGAGGACTTTGACCGCACATGTTCATTGTAACAGGCTGTTAAACAAACCTCAATATACCTATGACTGCAGGGTATGAACAACACTGTTTCCCAAACTCCAGCTAGTATGCGTTTTCAGAAAGGGATGATGGTTGGTTGCCTGCCAAATTGGCTGTTACAGCAGACAGCTGAACAGACAAAAGGCCAGCATGTAGCTGGTAGTTGTATCACACCCTGCCTCATACGTCATTCTGACTTGTGAACTGAACAGTTGATCCCACATGAGAAAATAGTATATATTCATTAATTCCAAGCTATTTCATTAGTCTCTTTGTTGCCTCATATTTATGGATGGTTGTTAGTTTTCCAAACACTTATTTAAGAAGAAGAATGCCTTAATTCATCCACACACATCATGAAATTTTTGGAGCCAATGAGAGGTGGCATTATTTGTCTTTTACTGTCCAATTATGTAAACTGCGATTGGGCTCTGAACTGCAGAGACTATGGTCACTGTCTACTGATGGACCCTAAAACAATAAATTACAAAATTGCCTTGCAGTGAAGGGGCTATATAATTTGCATTTAAAAAAGACTGATTCAGTGTTTATCCAGACTGTGCAGTTTTTGTGTTGAACATGGTGCCCCACACTGTCACTTTTATGGTCACCATAGTAGCCATTGGCCCTGAAAAAAGAAGTCACAGCGCTAGGCAGTGGCCTTGCGTAATCCTGACTTAAATAAACAGTCTGGAGGTCAGTAGTAGTTCAGCTCCTTTCATGATACTGTCTTTGTATTGCAGTTCTGATAATTTGAAACAGATTGGCCTTATTTATATTACACCTCAGTGATTTGATGAGAGCGTGTTGCACTACCCTGCCTTCAGACTGGCCACTAATGTTTTTCTGCAGTTGCACATTTTACCACCACTCAGGTCTCCTTGAGACCACATATTTTGCTGTGCTTATGTATTGTGGCAAGCCAAAATGAATATACCAAGCATCATGCTGCAGATATGAAAACATATGGCTGTACTTGTCATGTGGCAGGCTGATGCTTTCGTCCCATGACATTTAGACCTGAGTCATTCCTATTATTTGTGTCATTTTGCTTGCCTTCGCTTCAGACAAGATTTGACAACTACTATATTGTAATGCAAGATAATACTGCTCCTTGCAATGTCTCCAGGGTCTGGTCTCCTAAAGTGTGTGTTAGGGCCCCCCAAATAATTACTAGCATACCTCTCTCCCTGGTATCTTTTAATGAAACAAGCTCCTGAGGCTGATTTTGATGTTGTAAATATTTCAGGAAACCTGCAGCAGATCAGTTCATAAACTCAGTGCTTGATAAGGTCAAAAATGAGATTCCTGTCATCCACATTGTGCTATGTCACATTCTACAGGCGACTGCTAAGAGCCCTGAGTTTCTGCAGGTTTATAATCATGCAGGCCATCACTGGTAACATGGTGGAATCTGAGGAAAGATGGCGAGACCATTGAGGGTGGATAATTCACATACCAGACTCGTATTGTAGTGCTGAAGATATGGGGTATTTTCCACATTTTGTTTCTGTCTTATTGTTAATGATTTGCGCCGCCACCCCCCAGCAACTTCACATTACACTGCCCCATCCCTGACGCAAGCACAAAGAAGAGGCAACATAAGTCATAAGGAACATCTTAGCTCACCAGCTGTGAAAAGTAGTCTAGGAAAATGACACATAAACAAACTAAAGTAGTTGTTTAGATTGGTCTTGCCAACATAATTACCTCTCATTATTTTTTGCATCAGCAAACAGAATGTCGTGGACGATGACGTTTATACATTTTCAGCAGTTAAAAACATATATTTGTTTGCTAAACCAAGAACATCAACAGTCTTTCTTGTGAGCAGGCATTAATCATAATGGTAGAGCTGTGATCTTACTTTTCTCACTCTCAGAACTGCTTGTCCTCTGGAGTAAAGTGGAAGGGTCAGGGCAGGAATTAACGGATTGTGGAATCGCTTGTAAGTTAAGTTGGCCTAGTAAATCATCCATCTTGCCTCCATTCATTGTTGCTTGTTTGTATGCATGCTGATCTGTAGGTATGTGTTGTTCACAGTCCTTGTGTCACTTAATGGGGAAAAGTTAATACTAACAGTGCCTGGGTCATGGAGAGATTTCCAGAGACACTAAATGAGCACTTTCTTGTGGTCCACAAATATAATTTGATTGGATAATATAATTTTTAAGAGCCTGTGCTAAATGTTATATGCAAAAGTTACCAGTGCAATAAAGGACAGGATTTCCTATTTCAATAGTGCCAAACTATTACCGTTTGAAGATTTTTATTAACATTCTGATTTATGTTGTTTACAAAGGGGGAAATTGGGCATAATTTATTCAGCAAAGCAGAGTCATCCCCAATAAGGGACTGATTGTATGCGTATAACAATATGAATGTAGGTCATGTAGTAAAATAAGTGAATCATTAATTCAATTCATTCTTATTCTGTCTGTCTCTGTTTGGGACTTGATGAAGCCTCCACATTAAGTAACAGATAGCCGTTGAAGTATAACTTTATGTGGTCAAGTGGAACCAGTAAGTCTGGCTACACTGGGAAAGGGTTAACACCGATGCAGCTATAAGCTGGACAGGGCCACTTCCTTTTAAGGACTGAACTCTTGTGGATAGAGGGAGAGAGGGTGAGATAGTGGGAAAGGGAGCGAGACAGATATTGGGCGGAGAGAGAACAAGAGGGAGATTTTGTGGGAGGGAAATGGACAGTGTTGAATAATGGGAAAAAGGTAAAGAGAGTGAAGAGGGAGTTGCATGGTGGGAAACAGGGACCAAAACAGTGCAGAGCGTGAGAATATAAATGGAGAGAGGAAGCTTGATGACATGGAGAAAGGGTGGCATAGGCTTTTTTTTTTTTTTTTTTAGAACCACGCTGGCTCAACCAGACTAGATGTATACAGTAGTTTCAGCAAAATAGAAAGCAGTTACAAAAGTGGACAGAGAGCAAAGAAGTGCTGTAAAACCAACACAAAGGGAATGAGGAATAGACAAGTTTCTGTAGGCAAAGCATTGTTTGACAGGCAGCATGATCGAGGAGAGGAAATGTTCAACTGACAGGGTGAAAAATATGACCAATAAAGTGATCAATTATAGAAACAAGCTGCTGTTTGAGTGCTATAATGCAACTCTGCTATTAATCTGTCACTGACAAAATCAGTGTGTTTTGTGGACAAGCCTTTATTTTAGTGGTATACGTGTATGTAATGTGCAGATTTTATTATGATACATATTTGTGCATTTGTCTCCTTATCAGACAAGTTCTCAATGCTATAAATCATAGAGCTGTTGATACACCAAGCTCTCTATTGTAACTCATATGTATGCTCCTTGTGTCTGCGCTCCATGTATTATGCCTGAGTGTTCCCCAGTGAGAGTGCTGAAGATCTCTGCTCATTTTAATTAATCTGAAGGCACGTGGCAGGGAGTGTTGAGTGTATCACCTCATTGCATGTAAATCTATTAGACAACTTTGCACTACCAGTCCATCCTGTTGCCCTTCTACACAATGTGTCTCATGATGAGAGACTGCTCAAGTAGAGCACTGTACTTTATCATCAAAGGTGCTACAGTTGATTCCAGTTCATTCATCATAATCTGCTATGCTTATGTACCTCTGGGTGTTGCAGTCAACTAAATTCTGCCAGCAGCCAATGTAAAAGTTCACATTCTTTTGCCGTTACTTATCTGGAGTGCAATAAACCACTACCCTTACCAGTCATTACTACAATAAACATTGCTCTGGCCTTTCCCCCTGGGATTCTATTCTAATTTTTTGCTGTTTCCATTCTCCTATAACTACTTTCCAGCATGGAGGTTATGTATTCACTCCAATCCATTTGTTAGTCGGTCGGTTTTTTGTAGGGTTGTGCAAAAGTTGACTCAGGAGACTAATGCGTGTCTGCAATATGGTGTGACTTTATTAAAGTTGAGGATCTGTGGTGAAGCTATGTGCTCTACATAGTTATATTTCTGTGCCAGTTGTGTTTCTTTAACTGTCTCAAGAGGAGCCCTGATGTCGGGATTGCCTCTGTAAAGCTTCCAATATAAATGTACAGGGTTAAGAACTAAAACAGGTTGTACAATTAAGATGATCCCTTTCACATGCAAACTTTAACTTATTTTAAGTCCTCTTAAAAGTAGTTGGAATTAATGAGTTGGGATTAATGATCACTGTTTTTTTAGGATCTAAACTGGTGAATAGAACAGAATAGAAAGAAGGTCAGTAGCTTTCTCTGTGTAACCTCTCTCTTCTTTTGCCAACCACATGTAGTATTTGTTAACAGTCTACTCCAATGATATGTCATCCATTCCCCAGCTGACTCTCATATGATACAAACAGCTGGTGGCTTGAAACAGCCTTTACTAATTATACACATTATCTCCCTGTGATCGTAATAAAGCAGCATTCCCCTGCAAAACACTCAAAAGTTGATGTCGTACAGTTGGAATATTCAGCATTTTGAGTGTGTGCTCTATTCATTTGTTTAAGGCCAAATTTGCTGGAGGCAGTAATTGAAATGTTGTCTGACACTCATCAGTTGTGTCTGGTGTGACGCACAGAAACCAGCAGACATGATACGTCAGCAGCCCTGATACCTGCCTCACGCTGCATATTTTTCCTAGAACTATGCAAACGATATCACCAGGTTTATTTTCTTATCTCCATTGCTGCCATGGCTAATTAAGTCAATTTGTTAAACTTTACTAGAATACATTCTCATGTAAATAATGTGTGTGTGTGTGTGTGTGTGTGTGTATATATATTTTGTTCAGATTTCTTTTTCAGACGTGTTGTATTTGGGATAAGATGTCCATATAAAGATGGAATGCTTTGAGTTAGTGTTGCTGAGATCAGCATTTCACAGTTACTGCAGATTTATAGAGGAAGAATACATATAGTATGTCTTCTCTTTCTGTAGGTCTTTGCAGAACGAATGATCAGGCTGCACTGATATTGCTAGAAATTGAGACTCTTGGAAAGTCATGCCACAATTAAGTGGGCAACCACTGCAAATGTCAAACAGTTATTTTTATTTTGCTCTAAAGGGAACATTATTTGTATGTCATCTGATATAGGAGAGAGAAGGTTGCCATAGAGTCCTCTTCCCTCTGTAATAGGCTGCATTTGGGGGTGCATTTGGAGGCATGGTTCTGGAGGGATTTCTATCTTTACGTGGGTGTGCACGAGGAGACTGAAGCATATGATGTGCTTTATTGTGTCTGCTTTTGAACTTCAAATGTAGTGTGTCTTCCATCCATATGATTTGTGAGGGGTTTGCTTGTGTGTCTTATAGTGCAGGCGTGGCTTTGCTATATCAGGTTTTCCTTGGGTTATTTATTGCATGATTGAACTGTTATGTTTGTATGTGAGTGCGAGGCAGCAGAGACCGAGAGCGATATCCGAGGCCGCAAGCTCTGGAGGAGAGGCAACACGTGAGGGAAGCTCCGTGTTCCACAGCTGACCCTGCTGTTATCAATCATGCCTCAAGAGGAGGAGGAGGAGGAGAAGGAGAGAGGAAGAGGCATGTGCAGAGAGGAGAGGGGCTGAAGGGAAAGCTGGAAAAGAGAGGGAGCCACAGTGTGGGAGGATAGAAGAGGAACAGATGGTGGGGGCTGTTGCTGAGGCAGAAAGAGACTAGATTCCACTGAAATGTTGTAGTGGCAGGGGAAACCCTGATATGTACAGTCCTGTCTTATTAAACTGTTTAGATGAAACAGAAGTGCCTATGGAAATTGTCAGTGTAGCTATCAGTTAAAGTGAGATGACCATAATGAATTTTTAATGGGTGTGGAAATTATTTAGGTTCTGCTAAGGAACTGCAGGCATCTTCATGATGTTATGGCACACGGACAAACAACAGCAACAGTGCTTTAAACTCTTTCATCCGAGGTGCATAAGTCAAGTTTATTGTTTTCAGAAACTCTTTGAACTGCCTTCCAGCGTATGCATTGCTTGGCAAACATCCCAAAGTAAAGGACACAGACGTTGGTTGGGAGTGACGACTCCATAGCTTGAAATGGACTCTCTTTTTGTAAGTAATGACAGCATAGATGAGCCATAAGATGTTTGAGCAAAGGGTTTTCATGTTTCCTTTGAAACCTCAAGCCTTGATCCAGACCCTGCCACTGTGGTTTCCTCAATATATTCTATTAGATGCTAAATGGTACATTTGTTTGTCAGGCTTGGGTTTTTCATTTGTGCCATTTTGTCAATGGAAAATATCAAGTCAGATATTGTATATTGAAGTGCGAAATTCCAGAGGCACAATTGCCAGAGTCATGCTCTGGTTGATTTCGCTCCCAGCAAACTGATGTATTGATAGACTGAGTTGACAGACAGCCACACACTGAGAGTGGCATTAAGAGAACTCAATGGAAAACACCTTGTTTACTTATTCACTCAGTGGTCTCTCTCTTTTTCTCTCTCCCTCCCATCACCTCTGTGATTATCTTTGTCTGTTTTTCCTCCAGTTATGTGGTGTAGTCATCCTCTTCTTCTCTTATCCAATCAGTATTTCTGTACGTTGTTCTTTAACACATCTCTCGTCCCTTCAGTTTACCGCTGTCCCTTTTTCCTTCATATCGATATCAGCAGGACTATCACCATAGTCATATTGATGTTTCCTTCCTTTTTTTCTTCTCCTCACTGTTTCTGTTGATTTCGTTTATTCATGTCGCAATAGATCCCCCTCATCTTTTTGCCTTTCCCCCTCTCATTTTCTCACTTTTATCTTCCCTCCTCTTCTCTGTCTCTGTTAATGTTGTTATGGCAGCAATTGGGTGCTGGGGTGGATGGAGAAAGAGAGGGAGGGGAGGATCTGCCACTTGTTACATGCTGGATAGAGGAGAAGGGGGTGGATGGTGGCCGAGAAAGGGGGAGGAGGGTGAAGGGGGTTGTGTTGTTATGGTGATGAGATCGTCTTTGTGTTAGGTTGCCAAGGCAACTTCAGACGTACACTTGATACAGCCACCATCACAACCACCGCCGCCCCCCAACACCCCCTAGCACATGACTGTAGGGAGAGCACTTCACACATTGCACACTCAGAGCTACGCTCCCACACATTGAATTACAAAAGCACGTGCATATGCACATTTTCAGTATCTCCTGCTCGTAACAGACAGAACGTAATTTGACGTCATTTCACAATTCATTATTTAACGTGGTCAGGTCACTGGGACTGTATAGATAAGGCTACCCTTTTCTGCTTGTCCCTGAAAATAACCACAGAGAATATGCTGCACAAAGAACCTTGATTTAATTAATTATCGTTCATTTTTTCTAGGCTCTTATTTATTTTCACACAAACATGGTGTGTGACTGTGTGTGTGTGGGGGGGATTAAATAGCTTTGAGTTCAAGAGCAACAAACTGTGACGTAAATTGAAACTTGAGTCTAAACCTGAAAAATGTGAAAGAAAAGCATGATGGCTCTTTAGAACTACTGCACACATAAGCTGTACTGTAGAGAACATATCAAGGCCATTAAAAAAAACTACAACAATATAGGAGTGTATGCAGAGAAACAATGTCTAGAGTTTAGAATGACAAATGGACGTACAGTAAGTTGCTTTACGAGAACACAACAGATCTGTGATTGCATGAATTACTGTGTGTGTGTGTGTGTGTGTGTGTGTGTGTGTGTGTGTGTGTGTGTGTGTGTGTGTGTGTGTGTGTGTGTGTGTGTGTGTGTGTGTGTGTGTGTGTGTGTGTGTGTGTGTGTGTGTGTGTGTGTGTGTGTGTGTGTGTGTGTGTGTGTGTGTGTGTGTGTGTGTGTGTGTGTGTTTTTATTGGTCTTCATGCCTCTGCTGGGCTACCCACAGTGATTTGACCTGTTCATGAGTTGGACTTGGATCAAAGCAAATCATTTTGAGCAGTTTGGAATGCGTCCTCCCAGCTGGTGGTTATTTTGCAGATAATGCTTTCAGAAGGGAGGTGCTTTAAAGAAACATGAAAAAGGCAAATTGGTGGAGAGTGAAAGTGAGGTGTCATAAATGGTAGTTATCATTATTTTCTCAGAGGTGTTACATGTCCAGCTCCTTTCTGCTAAGAATTAAATATTGCTTCCTCACTCGTTGCCTTTCCTCAGCCTCTCCCCATTTTTGAGCGCTGATGGGAAATCCTAAGGAGAGCGTATGGAGTGAAAATCCCAGTCCTAATGCAGATGTAACTTTTTTTGGTTTTCAATTCAACCCATAGGTGACCATGTGCTGATTCTTCAAATACTAAGGTCTTCACTAAGTCATAGAATGCAGTACATATTTGTTTAATTCTTAAGTGAGGAAAGGGTTACCTCAGAAAATCCAGTATTGGTCGTATTTTTTTCTTTGAGCCCAAAGGCCTTATGTGTAATAGATGTTTGCTGTCTGCTGAAACAAACAAGCATTTAGTTGTGCTAACAACGGCACCGTGCATCTTAAGATCAGGTAGTTTTGTTCATAATTATTTTAGAAAGACGGAGACGTACATTCTTACTGATACATCAGAATTGAAGTGTCACAATCAATTATCTATCCCTTAAGTACAGCTATTTGGTTATTAAACATTTAAATAAGGAGCGTATCCAGCTACACACCACACTCGCTGGTTTTTGTCTATCATTTTGATAGACAATTACCAACACAGACAGATCTATGTCTTGAGGTCTAAGAGATAAAGTAACAATCAAGCCACAACAGAGAGGTAAAGGACTCATGAAACTTTGGGAGCAATAGTGCAAGTAACCTGATAGCATAGCAAACAAGCTGTCATTTTGGTGCTGTTTAATGGAGCCATGTTTTTGCCTTGATTTGATTGGTTAATGGTCAGCACACACTGTGGCCTGCAGGGAAATCATTATCTGCCAAAGAGGAGTTTAGCTGGTGCATGGCACTTTTCCAGTCAGAAGTCATTTGGCAGTTACTTTGCAAATTTTGACCCTGTGTTAAAACAACATCAAAGCCTGATATGTGGACAGAATGAGAAGTCATGTCGGCGAAGAGTCTGTATATGATTTATAGTTAATATGCAGAAGATACACTTGATGATATTTAACATGTGTAACATGAAATCCTTTAATCTCGTTCACACAAATGTCAGTGTCCAGAAGCCGACTATCCTGTTACTTCATCCATATTGACTGATACCAAGGGATATCTCCACGGAGAGTCGAGTCTTAAACTCTGTTCATCTCCCCTGGTGACTGGGTGAAAGTGGTGTGTAAGTGTGAGTTTCCCCCGGGCTTCTGTCTTCACAGTCTCGATCTAATGGACTCTGACAGGATGGCAATAGCGTAGCAATGGACACGCACTGTGTGTGTAAGTTTAGCAGCCATGAACTATGTCCTTGCTGGCTAGTAACAGCCCAGTGTTAGAAAGCAGGTGTTTAGGGCCCTGACCTCTCCCTCAGTGTGTTTAAATCAACACCCTGCTGCAGGCAGACAAACTCACTATCACAAGGACAAACAAGCCCAAGGTTAGGATGCCCCTATAGGCCCACATCAGTGCTACATGAAGCCGCCTTCCATCAGGAAGTCAAAGAGAGGCTCTTTTTACTGTAAAATGATACACACTGTACGTACTGGTACAGACTGAAACGTGTGCCTGCACACATACACACTCCTAGACTTTTGTTTCTCCATCACGTTTCTTCTTTCTTGACATGACATGTTATTAGCCCTAATGTAGGCATATCCAGCCCTATACTTCCTGATGAACACTGTTTAGTGTCAATTGCACAGCACTGAAATCATGACCTACAATTAAACTCAATTACAGCTGCTGTTTTGACGTTTTTCATCTCAGTTTGACGTTGTTGGCGACATTAGTTAAAGGTTCTGTGTCATCATTTGGCAAAATAAAATGAAAGAAGTTTCATTATAAAATGACAGTGCCAGCTTTCAAAAGAATTGATCAAATGGAAAATGAATGCTGACATATAAACATTAAGACTACTGTAGTATATTCACTGACCTGCATTTTATCAAAACATGCTTACAGTGTGTGCGGGAAATATTCAGTTTGAGCGAAATAACCTTGCCCAATCTGAAACCAGATCTGGAAGGTATGCATGCCACACTGCCAAGTGAAAGGATGTGGTATGTGTAGTGTATAGAATGAGACACACAGTATGCTCAAGAATCAAAATGTGCATAACATATATTTATTTTCATAAGGTTCCATTATGTCTGGGTGACGATAATCACTGCAATATACATAACTTTTCCTTGATAGGAATTCAAGACATGTTAGTAGACATCACAAACAGCCACTGATAATGAAGATAGTGCTGAGCTTAACCAATCATGTGCTGAGAATAGAGTGACCGCCATGTCAAGTTAGGTTGAAGCACACAGCTCACATGCTCACGTTTGGGCACAGAGGTGGTATCGATGCAGTGACTAAACGTAATCCTTAGATCATCAGAGTTAAAGCTACTAGAACAATGTTGTTACTGTTACACAGTATGTAGTACTCGCATAGGAGATGCATTCTCTTGAGTCAACACCTTAAATAGATTAGTAATTATATATGATTTCAGTCTTCATGTCAATGCAAACACATTCATTGACACAGTGTTTGCCATCCAAACAGTGTTATTAGCTGTGACCTAAATTCCATGTATGCAAGACTCTGGGACACGCTGGGTTCAGTAATTTCATAAGACATGCATTTAGTAGGGGTGTGTGCCATTGTCTGCTTCTGCGTTCTGCTTACATTTTTAGCATCAGTTTTTGTGCTAGTATCTTGGTGGGATTAAATTTGTCACCAGACTGATCAATTTTTTCATATTCTTCATATTATATGTCATGGTTATTTTGCATAGAGGCTGCAGTTAACAAAATAAAGGTTTAATCTAATTGCACTGATTCTTTAATCAATTGGGTCGTGGTGGGAAAAAAAAACACATCTGTAGATTATCTAGATCATCATATACATTTCCAACTTTAATGACAAAGCACACAGACCAGTGGATCATAAAAAGCTGCATGTCGGCTATTTGCAACTGCTTTGGATTTGTTGCTTGTAGCGCACTGACCATGCCTACTCGTTTGAAGGTAAAATTGAGTTCAGTGCAACCCTCGCTAATCATGGATTTAAGGGGCTGCTTGCGAATACTTCAGACCATGAGGGTCGTGATAATTGATCCCCGTGACAGTTGAGTTCCCTCTCATTTCCATTTCAGCCAGCAAGTCATATCAGCCCTTTATAAACCTCTGTTTTAGTGTGATTGTTCTCCACAACAGGAGACATTATTAGTGCCAGCAGGGCCACCCTTTCTGCCAAAAAATAAAATGCATATTCTTAATAATTATGCCAATTATTGTATAATACAATAATGGTACGCTTCAAGTGTACTCATTTATTTTGAGAGCTTTCACTTTTAAGTATGCAACAAACCATGATTTTTTTTTTGTACCATTACACCCAAACTGATTTAAGGTTGTCGTGTTTTATTATTAGTCTTTTTAAATCGCTAAGCGAGTTAAGTTGGTCAGCATCCCAACACTGATGGTGCCTGCATCTGTGTATCCTCACAGTGAACAGCTTGGAGCTTTTTCAGGCTACAGTGAAACAAGCAGGCCTGCTTATCAAGTGAAAACATAAACGTTGTCTGTTTATGACAAACACAGGAGGCAGGAATGGTCGATTCTAACATCAAAAATAAAGATGTAGCACCTGTTGTCGTTTCTGGAATGGAATGTGTTGCTGGCTTTTAATTGATTAGATGTAATGGTGCTGTTAGGGAATGGTATTATAAAGCCACAGTGTAATGGAATCAATACTGACGTTTTTCAAAACCCTCTCATCCTTTGTGTCTCCTCGTACATTATTCCTTTGAAAAGATGTGACTTTGACTGTAAGTTATTAGCAGATCCACTCATGTCTGTCAGGTAATTTGATTGTAGCAGCTAGTTTGAGCATGTCAATTTTAAGATTTCTGTAGTCTTGAGTAACTTCCAGTGTGTATGTGTCTGATCATGCAGTAAGCTGCTGCCACTGCTTCCAAAGACTTCAAAAATTGTAAACCTTTCAATTCTTTGCCTCCCTTTCTCAATTCATTTCATCGCTCATGTGCTGTCTTGATTTGACATGTGTCTGTTTTCCTCAGCTGTCTTCATCTTTTGAGCATGTCCTACATTTTCTTTTCTCTTCACCTTATCTTCACTATCACTGCTTACTTACTAATGCTGTCTCCTATCCCTTTTTCAAAATCCTCCTACTCTCACTTCACATAATGTCATCCACACCTGCCGGTTCAGAAGATAATTTCATAGCAATCACATCATGGTATTAAATGTCATTGTGGAAAAACAATGATTTTAATTTCACACCTCTCTTCTCTCCACAGCTCCACCACCCAGCAGATTCAACAGGAGAGTGTCAGGTAAGGTGTTTGTGTGTGTGTATCTCATTTGTGTGAGACATGGTGTCCTCTATGTGTATTCCCCACTAGGGACCTGTGTGTAATGCATGTGAAACACTGGTGATCTATTTCTCTCTGTCAACTTCAATATATTTACCTTTCCCATGCATGTAAAAAAACAAGGCAAATACGAGTAAATAGTGCCTATGTGTGTTTGTGTCTGCCGTCCCTGTTTCTGTGTTGGTGCCTGTAATCGTGTGTGTACGGTGCTTTTGTTTTCTCACGCCCCACCTAGTGTTTACATACGAGTAAATTAATGTCGTCAGCCGACACAGCACACTGCACTTTGATTAGGCTCTGGGTGTGTCTACTGACGCTTATCTTTAGAGCTGCCCTGTCATTATTGTTCACCCTGCTGAATATACCAGTGTCTAACAGGTTAGGAGTGTGTGGTGTTAAGGTGAAGGTTGTGAGGTTTTCTTGTTAGACTTACATATATAGATAAATAAATAAATGCAGATATTTGTCCAGCATGCATAAAATGACAATATAAAAGAGACTGTTCATGGTGTTGAAAATATTTTTACGTACATTTCCAGCTTTCTTGATTTTTGGAGCTTTTTTTGCAACTGAAAAGCTCTAAAAACCCACTGTTCACTACCTGCTCAGAACTACACAACAGACAGACAGACAGATGGTGAATAGCTGGTGATCATGGTTGGACATGGTTGAGTCGCTGAAGAGCCAGCTCTTTTCCTCAGCCTTCTCTGATCCTGAATTGTGAACTTACCAGTGAGGAAGACCAAAAGCTGAAAGCGTGTACTAATATCTGTGTGACTTCATTCTAGACTTTGCTCCATTAGCTGCATGTCTGTGAAACATGTCTCAGTGCATGTGCCACTTCCTCATTTCTGGGCTCCTTCACTGTTCTGTAGTGCTGTGTGTCTGTGTCGTGTGAGATGTCACGTCCCCTATGTTTGATCCCCACCAGGGACGTGTGTGTGTCATGCATGTGACACAAGAAAAAGTTGCTTTTTGTCACAACATGTTTGGGCTGGGCATTGTGGCTCCAAACCTCGCCCTAGATCTGTTCATTGGCCGTATCTTCCATACATTAATGCCCTAATTATATAATGGATCATAAAATACAAACTACTATCATTTAATCAGCTGGTTCATCTGTTCCTGCTCGCCACATGTGCATGTTGTTTGAGCTCATGAGAAAGAGAGAGAGCCCTGATCACTTGTCACTGTCGACATCTGGAGGCAACTAGCAAGCTAATTCACTGTGGCAAGTCTTGAAGGCTGAACATAGAAGAAGCTTTTTCAACTGTAGAGGAAGGGATTTCTCCTGTTGATGTAGCAGCAGCTGGTTAAGGACATGAGAACAGGCTCAGTTTGCTTTTTAAAAAAAAAAGAAGGCTTTAGCTCCCTGGCTCGAGTTTTCTGGTTTTGTCACAAGCCCTCTAATTTTAAACTAATTTTAATTTTAAACCTTGTAGATTGTATTATCCTGATTTCATGATCTGAACAGGAGAAAGGAGATGAGAAGTGTGACAGGCAGATGGAAAATGAAAAAGATAGAAGATGGAAAGTTCAGACAGAGTTAGAATTTGTCATCATTTAAAAGAAGCACAATGTCTCACCTCTTAAAGTATTTTGTGCTAGGCGAAGTGAAGCTCCTGTTGTTTCAGGATCAATGCCTTTTGGTGGGGGTATATTTTTAAATGGTTGTCATTACCTGAGCTGTCAGCCACTTGTCGTCCATCCTTTTTAAAATCTGTTTTCTTGTATTTTCTTTGTCCTTGTTTACAAGGTTATTTGGAGGCTCTTTTCATTAACATTTAATTGCTTCTCTGACTTAATTAATCTCTAAACAAGTCTGTCTAATACTCTCTCACCTGGATTGTTTACTCTGTCTAATTACAGTGTGATCACACAGGACATGTTGCAGTGTGTAAAGTGGGTTTGCGTGTCCTCCCTGTAGTGTGTGCGGAGGCGTTCAACCCAGATGAGGACGAAGAGGACACAGAGCCCAGAGTGGTACACCCAAAAACAGACGAGCAGCGCTGCAGACTGCAGGAGTCCTGCCGAGACATCCTAATCTTCAAAACATTAGATCAGGTAAATACGACTCTGAGACATGGGAAGACACACAAACAGACACAAAAAAGAGAACTCTGTCCACGAGTGAAAGAAAAACAGACGTCACTGTCTTAGCTCAATTTTTAACTCCCAGAAGTGACGTTTCATTTTCATATTGAAGAAAATTAATATTCTTACGAAAATACCTGGGTATTCTTACATCATATAAGTACTGTGACATCATACATCAGGCAAGAAGTACTGTGCAATCTGGAGCTTTATCTAAGTTTGAATAAGAGTTTATTTTTAGTGTTTATTCAGTGTTATTCGTTTTCAGGGATTTTGCCACCAGAAGAGATGACACAATTGACAGCAGCAGCCGTGCAAATATTACTGTTGCATTAAAAACTAATGCTGAGGTGTTTGTGTGTGAAGTTTCATGGTTTTTATCTGAATGGACACACAACAAATTGATGGACACATTGACGCCCACACAGAGCCTCGTGCACACCGTCTGATGTGTCACGCGGACCTTACTGGACCGTCATTTACAGTATATTACCCTGGATTTAGAGGAAACTGCTCTTGGGGCAGGTCAGATGATAAACTGCAGGACAAAAAGGACAAATAAACACTTGTTAAGCATCGTTGTGTGTGCACACTGTATCTGGAGTCAGTAAAAGTCAGTGTAATTTGCGTGTCTCATTGACTCCAAAGCTAATGCTACAATGCTGTGATTATGTGCTTGATTTTTGATGGTGCTGTAAAAACACTCAGAACAACTCAAAACCTTCTTTATTTCGACATCAATGGATTTGTTTTGGCTCTGAGTAGGTGCTTAAAAATAATTTGTGTCATTAAAACCACTAAATTTAAATTAATCATGATGAAATGCGAAGGACAACAGACACAAAAACTAATATCATGAAATCTGTATATTACTGTAAAATATATTCAGTCAGACATGCTTCAGACAGGACATATACTGCGTACACAGTATAATCACTGGGGTAGGGTGATTAACAATAGGGTTGTGTCAAATATGGCTTTGGCACTCATCAGGAATGACGTTTGCATGTGACCATGATTATGACAGTATGCAAAATAAGACATCAGTGCGACCGTGTTATGAAAATTGTGTGCTGTTCTTTACGTCCACACTTGGAGGATAAAACTTCATCTCAACTCCTGAGGGAGGACTCATGACACAGTTCGATAGCATCTTTAGCTGCTAGCACAAAAACACAGAAACATTTCCACTCCTACTCTTTGCCACGTCTGTGTCTGACATCACGCCTTTCTCCGCCCATCCAGGAGCAATTCTCTGAGGTGCTAGATGCCATGTTTGAGTCAAAGGTACAGCCTCAGGACCACGTCATCGACCAGGGAGATGATGGAGACAACTTCTATGTCATAGAGAGGTGGGAGGAAGACACAACATTATGTTTCTTGAGACATTTTTTATACATATGCTTAAATATTTGTAAGACTCAGGATAACAGTATTTTACAGCTGCAAAAGGACTGACCTGTCAGCAGAGAGAGAACAGACCATATGTATTCTTATAGGGCACAGTTCAGTTCATCACAGCAGATTCCATGTGTTGAGTGTTTTATCTTGCCGTCTACCAACACCATGTCTCACACAGCGTGCAGCCTTACAGGAGACATGCGATGACCTTTAATAGCAGCACGCCTGCCTGGTCATATACTATCCCCCAGTTTTCCCTGACCTGTTAAAAGCGTAGGTGGTAGTTAATGTCACCAGCAGGGTGGGGTGTGAGGACGCACACATAGATGGAGGGATGAACTGCAGAAAAAGGAAAGCAGGGAAAGAAAAAAGTCTGCACACGTTTAAAAGTCACAACTTCATACTGAGTCATTAAACCTGATAAATACACATCTCCACAGTCCTGTTGGCTTCGAATTAACCATCCACATAAACACATTTGTCATGACATATGTATTACAGTGTTAGATTATGCAATTACTAGCACGCCACTGTCTAAAAAAATGATCATTGTTGACAGTTTCATGAGGCACGGAAGAGACTGAAAGCATAAGTGTGCCCTCCAAGCATGGCCTGAGATCTTGTGTAATGTGGATATATATATGGGCAGCCTTGTCACACGAACCTGATAAATCCTGTTCTAAAGCCTCGAAGGAAGGAAGGAACTGGAGAAGCCCTCAGGGAGGAGTAAATATAAAACAGGAGTGGTGACATGGAAATGATGTGAAAAGAACCATTGTGGTATTGAGCTCTTTGGTTTTAAAACATTCAAAGCAGCTTTAATGTAGCCATAGAAATTATTTTAGGCAGGTACTCCAACTGTAAGTCATCTATCCATTATCTACACCACTTATCACCAATCCCAGTTGGCCGTGGGCAAAAGGCAGGGCACACCCTGGACACGTCACTGGTGTATCAGGGGCCAACATACAAAGATAAACAAGCATTCAGCTTTAAGTCTTCACCTGCATAAATAGTAATAATAGTTTGTGCTTATTTGGGCCTTTTGATCACTCATTTTTTTCACAGATATATCACCATCCTGTGACTTCCTAATATTTCTGAAAGCTTAGTTGTTCACAAACCACTGCGAAGCTAAAGGACACATTTATTTTGTTATTGGTGAGATGCTGTTAAAAAATCTGGAGGCCCAGGCGCTGACGAGGCAGATCAGATCTTCATTATGCTCACATCCTCTCCATGCAAGCAGTCCCATCCGTTTGTCCTGCGGCTTTATTGGCACACGTGGAAATGCTGCAGTGTTATTCTTCCTTTTTTATTGTGAGATTTGTACGAATTTGAAATTCTGTTCTGGGTTTTATTTAGTCATGGGTGATTTTCCTGTTTCTTTGAAAGAGTTAATGCATTTATTTCTATTTTTTAACATCTGCTCTTCTTGGCTATGTTTTCACCAAGTTTTCGGTCAAAGAACAAGCAGTCAAATATTTTAAACAGTCTGTGCACCGACCTGTTTGACTGCTAAGCTAAATTGATGGCACAAGTGATCATCGTCCCTGTTGTTGTGGTAATCCAGTCAAACTAAGTAATACGTAATACTCCAGCAACAAGGGTTATAAGCCATGCTGCGCAACCAATGGGAGGACAGGATGTCTTTCAAAATGACTGGTTAATCCTGGCGAGCAACAATGCTTTAAATTACCTTCCCCAGGTTTAATCCTCGTACAGAAAGGCTACAGCATTATTCTGTTTCAGCAGCATGTGGAGTTTCTGACCCTGGACATGCACATGATGTAAAACAAATGTTTCAGAAATAAATCTCTACTTAATTGGCTCTCTATTTATGTGCTCTGGTGCAAATATCCAGTGTGCCAGAAGAACAGGCTGTGGTCCTGAGGCTATGATCTGTGATTAGATGCCTATTTAAACCAGTCAGTGGGTCATTACTGGAAACGCCAAGCACCTCATCATCAATATATACTGTTTGTGTTTAATCCAAAACAATCCAAGTTGTCATTTTCTCATTTATCTGGTTTCCTCCTTTCCTGTCTGTCTCGCTCCAGGGGTGTGTTTGACATCGTGGTATCGGGAACATGCGTGGGTCAGTATAATAATAAGGGCAGCTTCGGGGAGCTAGCACTCATGTACAACACACCACGTGCCGCCACCATCATCGCCACCCAGGAGGGGGCACTATGGGGACTGGTAAGAATGTCAAAATATTAACACGCACACAATGTGCAAAATCAGACCTGTGTGATACTCCAGTGCTTTCATTTTATTTTATTATTATTGCAAATACGAATTATTTTATGGTTATTTTCTGCCCATGTAAACCACTGTTTGATACTGCTGAGGTTTTCTTTAGTCCAGGCTGGGAACACTGTCTGTTACCACACAGCACATTGAATTTGTGATGCATGGACATGTTAAGAATGGAGTCCTGTTATCTATGAATGGAGCCAGTGTTTGGCCCATATGGTTTATGCTGCTGCTCCCCCCTGTGGCTGAGCAGAGGATGACCAATAACAGACCACCTGCTCCTAAGAGGTTTTCTTCATTCGTGTTTGTTTTCTTTAGGACCGTGCAACATTTCGTAGACTCATTGTGAAGAACAATGCCAAGAAGAGGAAGATGTACGAGTCATTCATCGAGTCAGTGCCCTTACTCAAATCACTGGAGGTTAGTTTAATGGTCTTTATCCTGTCATTGTTGGGTTTTTTCTTTTCTTTTGTCCCACTACAGGAGGTGGGCCATCCATCTTACAGCAGCACAGTCCACACTCAAGAAGAATTTTTTTATTTAGCTGTATTCATAGTAAAACCATTTATTTTGTCATACTCAGAAGTTCTGGAGAATTTCTTATCACCAACACTTCCATGTTTTATTTTAGTTTTTCAAGGCTTAAAATGTACAGAACAGGTGAACGGCCAAAGGATGTTTGAGACTAGAAGAGAGGACTGAACTAAGGAACATGTTCATAATCTCCATGTCACTAGGGATTACTCTCCACTCCCAGAGTGTCTCTCATTATCTGTCCTCTCGTCCTCACCTACATTTCTCCCTCTTTTCTCTGTCCAGGCAACAGAACGGATGAAGATAGTGGATGTATTAGGAGCAAAGCAGTTCTCAGAAGGTGAACGCATCATCACACAGGTGAGACACAAAAGCCACTTCTAGACACTGATCGAACTTCACATCTGAAAGGTGAACTCAGAAAGTCTAGATCCAGTTGTCCTGACATTTTCTGGAGTTTGTGTCTAAATACGGCTCAGCAGGGTTTCTACATATTTATGTAATACCACATAACTATTGGTGACATCATGTTTGTTTTCTTTTCCATAGGGAGACAAGGCAGAGTGCTTCTACATTGTAGAATCTGGGGAGGTCAAGATCATGATGAAGAGTAAAGTAAGATCACCTTATCCCATTTTGACTGTGAATGCAAATTTTTGTTCTCCTCTTCACCCCCCCCCCGGCCTTCTCTTCTCTCCTGGCTGGGCTTTGATGAAGAACCCATTGGTTTAAAAGGAAAGATCAGTTGAAATGCCAAGGACAAATCTCTTGAATAATCAAGTGTTTTTTGTTGGTTGAGGAATATGCAGCAGTATAACAATGGATTTATTCTTCCACCAGCTAGCTGCAATGCTGAAGATTTTGACAGTGACAGCCCACTCTCCCCATTAAAAACCACCAGAGCACAAAAGCGTTTTTGCCTGGCAACAGTGGGAATCACAATGGTCTCAGCCTCCGAGTGCTTCCAGCTGGGGTGAATGGCACGAGGCTCTCGGCTCCTAACCTTTAATCCGCTCCTATTCTTCTCCCCTCCCCACAGACGAAGGCGGACCATGCAGACAATGCGGAGGTGGAGATAGCACGCTGTAACAGGGGACAGTACTTTGGGGAGCTGGCCTTGGTCACTAACAAGCCCCGGGCCGCCTCAGCCTACGCAGTCGGCAATGTCAAGTGTTTGGGTAAGAACGGATATGCTCCACACATCTCTCCTTGAATCCATTTGCCAGTTTGTCGTTATGAAGCTGTAAAATATTAAATACATCCTGAGTATATAGTTGCACTTGATGTGAAATTAAAAGCATTTAATTAGCGGTAATCCCACACTAGAGCCTGCTGTGTTCTTGTTCCTCTTATTGAACTGCTACGTGCAGAGCGTCAGGAGACATCAAGTGCTGTTTTTGTTTAGATTCCTTCTCCCCTCGTCACCTTGTTCTTTTTGTTCAAATGTGCAAATGTGCCGTCTACAGAACTTAAGAAAAACATTTCACTGATGATCAAACTTTGTGCGTCAGTCCTGATGGCAGCAGAAGAGAAGCTTAGTAGAAAACAGCGTAACCTCTCCTGTTCTTTGGATCATCTGTCTGAAAATATTACTCTGACTTTCTTCACTTCCTCTGACACTGTACCCAATACATCTCCCTCTCCCTCTCTCTCTCTCTCTCTCGCTCTCTCTGCAGTAATAGACATCCAGGCGTTTGAGCGCCTTCTGGGCTCCTGTAAGGAGATCATGAAGAGGAACATCTCCCACTACGAGGAGCAGCTGGTAGCCCTGTTTGGCTCCAGCATGGACCTGAGAGACTGAGCCTCCCACACCACCCTCCGTGCCTTCTACCACATACGCACACACACACACACATACACACACATACACTCTCATGTCATTCAGACTCATGATTAGACGCCCCTGCAAACACATGAGAAATTGTACTTCGCTCACCTGCAGGTACATAGATCAGACAAACAGAGACACATACACACAGATATTTACACTGACTCCTATATATAGGCACTGAGAGAAGCACACGTATAGTCTGCTCACCCTCGTACACATTCTCGCTCAACACACTCAGTGACAGGCTTGTGTTGTGGACAGACAGACGGGCACGTACGCACACACAGAGCTAACTAAAAGCCACACCCTTTGTTTATTGAGCCAGCTTCAACCTCCCAGTATAAATGTCTCCACTGCAATGACCTTAATACAGGTCAGAGCATAAAGGACATAAAACCTACAAACACACACCCTCCATAGACAAAAAAAACACCCTTATGCTTTATATGTGCAAGCTTCACACAAGCACTTAAACAACTCAACATTGTTCCAACTATCCTCAGCCAAGGATGCATCCACACACACACACACACACAGACACACACGCACAGATAGACACGCTGATACAGATATTGACTCTCACACACATAGGCAACCACACTTGCAAAAACGGACACATTGTGGTAAAATGGAGACAAAAACCTTAAAAAATCTCTGAAAAGGAAAATGAATCAAAAATGCAAAAAAAAAAAGTGACGTTTAAAGAAGACAGAAGTTTTAGAAAAGTTTTATGAAGATAAAAAACAGAAGCTTTGATAAAATATTATTTAAATAAAAAAAGTGTTTCCTCTTCGGGAGGGCGGGGTGCAGAACTTTGTGAGTGCACTCCATTTCTTCCTCTACTGTTGTTGATTGAGTTGAGTTGAGTTAGTGCTGGTGATTATTACAGTACCACAGAAGAAGCAGTGAAAACAATAACAACCCTATGTTTTCTGGGCAATTGTTATTCTATCATCAACGCCACACTTCATTGTATTGAATTAATTATTAATGTATCGTTATTATATATTTCATTTATTATTTTTTTTGTTTTGCTTTGACCATTTATGATAGAGTTCACCATCCATCTCTGACAAAAATGTAAAATGAGAAAAAAAATTCTAATAAAAAACATAGTGCTTATTTCTCCTTGATTCTCCTTGAATAAGTTGTCCTGGATAAAAAAACTGAAAAAATAAAGCAAAGATTTTGTTAATTCTTGCCTCTTTGTTGGAATTGTTCTACACAACTGAGTGGACTGGTATGCAGCAAACTGTGAGGTAGATCTTGTTCTGCAGCTTGAACCACTTCAGTGCATGACGTAATATTCTATGTTTGGTTTACAGTCAGTCAGACGGACATACTGACTGGTCATTTTTTAGACCGATATTACAAATACTCAATCAGAAACTTTGTGCCCATTTTTTTTTTTTGTCAATTTACCCTGATAATCTTTTGGGAGAGCCTCCTCACTGGAAATACATAAGCTTCTACAATGCAGTTCTGGGAAGTGGGACTAACATATGCCTATCCACTCCTGTGAAGTGTCTGTATCCACATGTTGGTTGTTTGAACAGTTCTACATTAATACAATTTTGATTTGAAGAGGACAGGTGCTGAAAAAGTAGCATCAGTAGAAATGTAGTGTCTATTTCCATAGGGCACATGTATGTTTATTTTGCAGGATTTGTAACATCAATTCACCACAGAGTACTGTCAGCATTGTGACTACACGTGAGTATTTAAACACATCATGAACTCTAAAAACATTAACAGATTGTTATACAAATGAACATGGGACGGATCATGATGTTTGTGTTATACCACTCCCACCCGCAGGGGGGCGTGCGTGACCTCCGGAAACAGTCACGAAGAACAGAAATGTTTCCTGTCGAGGGGGGGTGCAGACGGGCAGGCAGTGATCCCGGCACCTGACTGACCCAGGACCAGAGCTCAGAGACAGTGACGGCTGTTCACATAGCTCTTAGCTGTCGCTGAAAGAACTGAAACTGACCTGAGAACAGCTGAGTGAACACGCGCTCCGGAGGCAGGACGAGCAGCCCAGAAGATCCAACATGTAGGTTCACTCTCACGGACCTCACACACGCAGACATGTAGCTTCAGTTGTGTTCTTCTGTTCCAGAGCTGTGGTTCTTTATGGGACCGAAGCGGCGTGACAGTCGTGCGTGTACTTTTAAAAATGAGTGGAACCAGGCGAGCTAGTTAGCATGTAGCCTCCTCCCCAGCTGCCTGTGTAGCTTCCCCTTACATGGTGAAGGAGAGGACATGATTATAGACTGGATGTTTCTCTAAGCATGGTGCGTTCACGTGAATTAAAAGACGCGTTTTTCTGAATGAAGGCGTTACGTATCTGTTTTCATGATGGAGCATGTTTTAATTTTTTAAATTTATGTTGGCAGACAGTGATTGTTCAGAAAATCGGAGCATTTTCTGAATCTCATCTGAATGTAATACTGCATATGATTATAACATGGTGTGATTTGTCGATGCATGTTGTATTTTATCTGCAAATATTCCAAATGAGCCGTTTTTCAATAAGACGCCAACATTTCTTTTCACATTTCCAGCATTTGAGTTTTCTTGAACCGGTAAAGTTTTAAAACAGCAGAGGCGTGGTGAACGTAGTCATTTCCCATCATGCTCAGCGCGTACGCAGCTATTGTTTCATTTAATAAGTAAACGTGATTCTCATAATGCTGAGGTCTGATCCCGACTAGATATAAAGTGCATGTTTCTGTTTTTTCTGTTTATCCACGCGGTGTTTCAGGTCGTAGTTCGTCAGATTTGAACCACAATGCAGAAGGGCTACACGGAGACACGGGTTCGCGCTTCAGTTGTCACTTCTCCATCTGCTCTTGGTTCTCTTCAGATCGTATAAATCTTTCGCCTTTTACTAAAGATTTCCGTGGAAAGGACCAATAAGAGTCTATCTTAATTTTTTGATGCCCTGCTGACGCGGGGCTTCCTATCTATGTAAAAATAAAATTTCACACTCAATATTACTACGTGTAAACTTGCGTTGGTGCTGTTATAATTGTTGTGTATTATGATGTTTATTCAAGTCAACGTCTACTTGTAAAAGTTGACAAATCACATCATTTTTTTATTCTATTATATCCCCCGTTCTATTCCATACCCATAACTCAATTTTGGAACATGTTCGTGCCCAATTTTAATTAATTTTCCTGTGGACCTCAGTCTGCTGTTCACATGCAACCACGGGAGAACAATTAATGTGAAGTCACACAACTTTCGCTGTAAAGAGTCAAAACGAGCTGGAAACGAAGCAAACATTTCACTTCCTGGTTTGATTCGATCACTCATCAACCAACGATTCTTCTATCGAGAAGAATTTGAATTTTCTAGAAAAGTTAACAAAACGAGGATGTTTGACGTGTCCCCATCATGCATAGCGGTTGCGCCACTATAGATACATTTAATAAACTAGACGTGATTCTCATTATGCTGAGGTCTGCTCCCGACTAAATATAAACGTTTTCTGTTGCAGTCTATCGCTTGTGTGTGTTATACGGTTTATCCACGTGGTGTTTCAGATGTTATTCAGACCTGGACCACAATATAGAAAGGCTACACGGAGAAACCGGATCGCACTTCAGTCACCATTTAAGTATCTGCTCTTGGTTCTCTTCAGATCGAATAAATCTTTCGCCTTTTACTAAAGATTTCCGTGGAAAGGACCAATAAGAGTCTATCTCAATTTTTTGATGCTCTGCTAACGCGGGGCTTCCTAACCATGTTAAAATAAAAATTACCTACACTTAATTGGTGTATCCAATTTTATTACGTGTGAACTTGCATTGGTGCTGTTATTATTGTTGTGTATTATGACGTTTATCCAAGTCAACGTCTACTTGTAAAAGTTGACAAATCACATCATTTTTTTTATTCTATTGTATTCCCGGTTCTATTCTATACCCATAACTCAATTTTGGAACATGTTCGTGCCCAATTTTAATTAATTTTCCTGTGGACCTCAGTCTGCTGTTCACATGCAACCACGGGAGAACAATTAATGTGAAGTCGCACAACTTTCGCTGTAAAGAGTCAAAACGAGCTGGAAACGAAGCAAACATTTCACTTCCTGGTTTGATTCGATCACTCATCAACCAATGATTCTTCTATTCTTCTATTTTCTAGAAAAGTTAACAAAACGAGGACGTTTGACGTGTTCCCATCATGCACAGCGGTTGCGCCACTATAGATGCATTTAATAAACTAGACGTGATTCTCATTATGCTGAGGTCTGCTCCCGACTAAATATAAACGTTTTTTTGCAGTCTATCGCTTGTGTGTGTTATACGGTTTATCCACGTGGTGTTTCAGATGTTATTCAGACCTGGACCATAATATAGAAAGGCTACACGGAGAAACCGGATCGCACTTCAGTCACCATCCAAGTATCTGCTCTTGGTTCTCTTCAGATCGCATAAATCTTTCGCCTTTTACTAAAGATTTCCGTGGAAAGGACCAACAAGAGTCTATTCCAATTTTTTGATGCCCTGCTAACGCGGGGCTTCCCAATATGTGTTGAAAATTAAACGGTAGATTAACTGAAGACACAGAATTTCCTGTTTAATTTAGCTAATTATTTAGCGATTTCACTACAAAAGAACTCAGCCAAATAACTGAAATGATCACAAGCAGTAGAAGTTAAATGTCAATTCATGAGGATTGAAATATAAAAGTGGTGGCTTATAGTAACAGAAGACGATTGTCCTCTTGACACGTTTACTCTTCGGAGCTCTTAATGCGCAGTCGCACAACGTTCACTGAGAGTCAAAGAGTCAAAATCAGCAGTTTTTTTTAAACGAGGCAAACATTTCACTTCCTGCTTTCGATCACGAACTTATCAAGCAATGATTCTTCTGTCGAGAATAATTTGACTTTTCTTAGTTAACGTTATAGGTTCGTGAAACGAGGAGGTTGCAAATAGACAGTGTTGAAGTGTTCCCGTCATGCACAGCGGTGACCCAACTAAGACTGTGTTTAATAAACATGACGTGATTCTGATAATAGTGAGGTCTGCTCCCGACTAAATTTAAACTATGTCTGTTTATCCGTTATACAGAGTCTTTGGTTTATCCACGCGCTGTTTCAGATGTGTTATTCAGACCTGAACCGTAATGTAGAAGGGCTTTGAGGAGAAACCGAATCGCTCTTCGGCAAAAGTATCAGTATCTGCTCTTGGTTCTCTTCAGATCGTATAAATCTTTCGCCTTTTACTAAAGATTTCCGTGGAAAGGACCAATAAGAGTTTTTCTTAATTTTTTGATGCCCTGCTGACGCGGGGCTTCCTAATTATGTTAAAAGGAAGAAATCATTCCTTTTTTAAAATGTGATTAGCCCTCAATTGCGTTGGAATGCTAATCATATTCTTTTCTGTTCTATTCTATTCTATTTACAAATGCAAATTAGGATTTACTGACACACATGATGGAGGTAGTGCAGAGCTACAAGGTTAAGAGCAGGAGGAATATATGCTCTAAAGTAATATTTACAGCTCATCCATAACCATAATACTTAAATAATAAAATTGAAAATTGTATTGAATATGTCCAGCTTCCCTTTCATTGTGTCTCAATAGTAATCGAGCAAGATGCAAATCATCAACTCCTTCTGCCACTGACATGGGGCTTGGGAAGATTCAAGGAACAGCAATAAAAAGCAAGATTGTAGAATTTCTTTTTGTAGCAATAACCAATACTTAAATACAGAGACATGTGGTGTTGGTATCAGATCAATTAAGACTAGTTAATACTAGTTAATGAAGGTGTTTACTGAGGACTTTTGTGAAGGTGGCACTAAAAAATATAGGATAAGCGAGAAAGTGAAGGTGTAGTTTCCTGATTTTAATGCTGGTGCACATCTGAAGTGCTGATTTTGGAGAGTTATTTCTGTTCAAAATATTCAGTGTGCTTATCGGTCAACTGCTAGTTTCCTGTTGCATCTCTCAAACATCCTTTTTTCTGAACGTTGCGAGAATGTTGAGTAGTCAGAACGTCGTTCATCAGCTTTTCTCTGTCGGTGAGTCGGTGTTTGTTGGCTCTTTCTTCATGATTTAATTACCTTTGTTTTTTGTTTAATTTTTTTTACTGAAAAAATACAAAATTGAATCCCAGAGATTTTGGACACATATGGCATTTATATTTTTTCTTTATTGAACTTTTTCTGATGGTTCTTCAGTTGTTTCCTTATGATAAACTGACTCTGTTTATCATCCTTTATATGTTGGCGTAGCAAAGCGTCAGTGACTGATAAATCCATATAAATATAATTTGCTTTCAATAGGTCCGCTAATTAGCCAATTTAAATATTAGCATTAATGTGTGTGGTGTCTGTAAGACGACTGGTGATCCCTCTCTACCCATGAGAGGCTCACTGATGTTCAAGGGTGCTTCTTGGGTCCTTTTGTTATTTCTTCATCCGCTATGGGTTGGCTGTAGTGTCAGTCTTCTCAGCTGTTAAAAAATATTATACGCTAGCTGAAGCCACAATTCAGTTCGTCGTCTCATCCCTCGACGGTAGAACACACAGCAATAATTGCATTTTCCACTGGTTGTTGGTGAGAACAAAGGATTACAAAGCATCAGCACTAATAGATGAGCTTTAAAGAGTCTGTATTCTCTGTGAACTCCTTGACATTTATCCATCATTTTATTCCTCTTCTTTTTCCGATACACATTGTGGAATTAAATATTACACAAAGTAATTATTGTTTCAACCATTACAAGTCTCCACTTTATTATAATGCAATCGTTAGCCTATTGGGAGCTTTGACTTGACAAGTGCCTGTTGGCTATGGTTCATATTCATTAATCAGCACACACACACACACACACACACACACGCAGGCTCACACACGCAGGCACACGCAGACACACTGTCACTTCTGCCTTCTGATAACTGAATAATATTGAAGATATTTTTTTATGAACCACAAATGTTGTTCTTCTTGCCTCTGAACCAGCTCTGCTTTTGTCTTACTCCTTGATGAAAACTAACTACATTTCTTAGGATTTTCAACAGTTTGAAATTATTGTGAAGTTAGACAGGAAGTCAAAGCTCACGCCTGTGATGCGATGACACTGACCACTAAATTGAGGAAGTGCATGTTAAGAACAGTTGCTAACTTTCTGCACTCAGCTGCAGGAGTTGAATGAAAACTGACTTCAGTTAAACCCTGATCACCACAGGTCTCATCCAATAACATCGGCAATCTCTGTGTCCGGAGAGGAGCCGGACGCCGACCTGCGGCGCACCTCCACGTCCGACTGTCAGTCACAGTCTGTTGAAGAAGTGACAGAGAAGCCCGACGCTGACCCCGAACCACCAGAGAGGATCCATGTGGTCCCGATCCACCAGCGTCCTGATCTGCTGGTCCCTTGTGCCGACCTGGTGAACTCTGAGTGGCAGAGGAGTCAGGCCGCCCGGGTCCACTCCCTCACTAAGTCTTGTCCAGAGTTCCCCGTCTGCCTGGTTCTCCTGGAGGGCCGTAGACCATCAGAGCGGCTGCTGGGTCACGTCCGGCTGTGCCGGGTCGTGGGTCACGGAGGCAGCCTGTTTGTAGAGTCGGTGGTCGTTTCAGTAGCCGAGCGAGGGAAGGGCTACGGCCGGACTCTGATGGAGGAGACCGAGCGCTACTCGAAACGCAGAGGGTTCAAGCGCTTGTGCCTGACCACTCATGACAAGCAGCACTTCTACGCACACCTCGGCTACGTGCTGTCAACACCAGTGGAAAACGCAGGAGCCATGACATCGTTTGTTCCCATGGAGACGCTCCTGAAGTTCTCCAGGATTCAGAGTGATGAAATGAGCACACACAATCAAACACGGACAGTGATGGCCCCTCAAATACTAGCGAGCAGAGACTCAACGGATGCTGCAGCGTCACCTCAGCCTCCTCCTGGTCCTTCTCCTCCTCCACCTCCACCTCCTCCTCCAGCTTCCTTCCCACCACCTCCCTCCATCCCTACACCTCCTCCACCACCTCCTCCTCTTCTTTCTGCCGAGCAGCTCGTAGTTCAGACCCTGAATGAGACTCCCTACAGAGACGCCAGAGGAGTTCCCATCTACTGGATGCACAAAGACATTTGATGAACACACAAATGGACACACTTGATGAAAAGAAATAGAGCCTGAAAATATCCCAGTTAGAAAAACATATATACCTTCAAATGGACTAAACACAAAATAAATCATGTCCAAACAAAAGACATGATTTCAGATCGAGAGGCTTGACTTTGGCTTTTCACCCAAAAAAATTAGAACCTACCAGTTCTTATTGTAATTTTAAAATTGAAAACAAAGTCAAATCCTAAAACCCAACTCTTTAGTCCTTCCCTCAGAGATGAGTTTTACTGTTGTTAATTGGTGACTATGGGCAGCGTTGTGCTGCATGCATGTTACTGAATGAAACCTGACGGTTGAATGTGCCTTATTGAACTGCCAGAGATCAAAAGTCTATCAAAGATTTGTTATATTATGAAACTGAGATGACTGATGATTTTTCCTTGGTGGAAACGTATGGAAATAAATGTTAAATATTTCTTTGATGTGTTTCTGCTTTAATTGTCTTACCAGTTAGGACTTTATTATAAACTCACATCAAGTTGAAATGTATTCATCATTCAATCTGACTGGCTCATCCCTCTCTCCTACCAGGAAGGACGAGTCTGCTGTTGAGCAGCCATGGTGCTGTCTCACCTCCCTCTACACCTCCTCCTCTTTTCTCTTTGTCCCCTCCCCCTCACGTCACTCCCGCAGAACTTCAACCATGGAAACCTTCTCGCTCCCTCCCCCGCTGTGGCTGCCGCGGGTCCCGTCTTGAAGGACAGGCCCTTTGTCGTGACGTGGAACATGCCAACGTCCCACTGTGCGAAACGCTACAACGTCCACCTGAACCTGGGAGACTTTGACATCGTAGAGAACCCACAGCAGAGATTCCAGGGACAGGTGATGAAACGCAGTGGGTGGTGTCACCACTGGATGTGACACTTTCCTGACCCCTTTATAATTAGAATATATATTTGTCCTAACACCAACATGTATTTAAATCTTTCTGTTGCATTCAAATAAACTGGACATATTTATTCTAAGGTACTTCAGAGCTGCGGTGTTTTAAAGGTCACAAACACAATTTAAAGGTCCAGTGTTTAGAATTTATTACTGTCTTCAGTAATACTTTCACCAGTATACGTCTGCTGAAACTCAGGGTTGCTGTGTTGTCGTTAGCTTCTACAAAACAATCCCTCTGTCCTGAGCATGTTGACATTACCCAATAACCACCATAGTTCTACACACCAGAAAGGGGAGGGTCAGCAGAGCGGTTGGTTGTTATATGTTACTTCACCACTAAATGGCGCTGAATCCTACACACTGGACAATTGAACCCTGAGGCAGTGGACACAGTCACAGTTGCAAAATAAAATGATTCTGATAAATGTTTCATGCTTCATACTCAATATATACATCATGGGTAAATATTTAATCTTTCCAGAAAATGACCATCTTCTACCGTGACCGCCTGGGCGAATATCCATATCTCTCCAGAGACGGCAGGAGGGTGAACGGAGGAATACCGCAGCTTGGCGACCTCGCCGACCATCTATCCCTTACGGAGATGCAGATGTTTGGCTTGCTGCAGTCAAACTTTGCGGGTTTAGCAGTTATCGACTGGGAGGAGTGGCGCCCGCTGTGGGAGAGAAACTTTGGATCCAAGATGGAGTACCGGAGGCTGTCCAAGCAGCTGGTGAGGCAGGCGAGACCGGATTTGTCCGACACTGCTGTGACGTCACTGGCGAGGCAAACATTTGAAGAGAATGCTCGGAAGTTCATGGAGGAGACAATACGGACGGCGGTCAGAGGTTATCCCAAGGGATTATGGGGGTTTTACGGTTTTCCTGCCTGCTTCAATAAGCACAAGAGAAAGACAGGTAGGTTCAGGTAGATGTTTTAAGTAACCATCATTGAACAGGAAGGAAGTTGATGTGCAGAGCAAAAAGTCTTTAACAAGTGATGAATTAAGCGGTCCTGTGTCTTGTTGGCTTCCTCCATGTGACCAGATGAAAGCTACACAGGACGCTGTCACAAAGGGACGAGACAGCAGAACGACCGTCTGTCATGGCTCTGGAGTCAGTCCACCGCTCTCTATCCCAGCATCTACCTGCCACAGGAGCTGGCAGGGTCACGGGACGCCGCTCTCATGGTCAGGTACACAGAAATAAGACGTTACATCTCTTACAAGCTAAGAAAACCCATCTTTTGTCGATCTTCAGATTAATCAGCATCCTCCCAAACTTGCAGTAGAATTACTGATGATTTCTTTCTCTTCCACTCAGACACACGCTGCTGGAGGCTTTGAGGGTGGCATCGCTGTGGCGCCACAACAACGTCAACCACGCCACACCAGTTCTTCCCTATGCCAGACTGGCATTCACGCACACTCTCACCTTTCTGAATAAGGTGTGAGCTTGTTACAGCTCATAAACACAAAATTCTAATTTACATTTTTTTTAATTAACTGTGTGTGTATGTATAGACGGACCTGGTGCACACACTTGGGGAGAGTGCCTCACTGGGAGCTGCTGGAGTGGTGCTGTGGGGAGAACTGAAATTTGCCAAATCCAAGGTTTGTGCAGAGTGACATGTGTTGCTGTTGTTGCTTCATCGTGTGTATCTGTTGGGAACCCTCTCCCTCTCACCCGCCCTCCAGGATCAGTGCATCTTTCTCAGAGACTATGTCCACGGCGTTCTGGGTCCATTCATTCGATCACTGAGGTCTGACACCCACCGCTGCAGCTTTCAGCTCTGTCACGGCAACGGGCGCTGCACCAGGCGACGCCCCGACTCTGGTCACATGGTTTCTCAAGGTCAAGCCGATACTCAAGACTCTGCTAGTGTCAAAACCTTTCATCCCCACTTCATGTGTCAGTGTTACCCAGGCTGGACAGGACAGGGGTGTGCAGAGATAGCGAAGGAAGACATCAGACAGAAGTAGCACAAACTTTTCAGTCAGGTCAACCCTTGTTGTTGTAAGAACTGGGACACGCCACTTTCTAATCTGAATATAAAATTAATAAATACTTTGGTATAAATAAATACATTTAGTTTTTATTTAGTTTTTTCTTTTTAAATGCAGTGAAAAAAATCACATCAAACTTCATTTTACAAACACACATTATTTTATTAATGACTGAAAATAAATATATATTTACTGCTGATGAATACATTCTCAGATAATGTCTAAAATATCTCTTTCACCTTTCCCACAGTCATCACATTTTTTGAGTATTGATTATATTATTTTTCCCATGCATATGCTGATACACATCATTAAATATCAATACTGCACACACAGTTATTGACAAAACTATTGAATTCCGCTTCAAGAGAAGTTTCCAGTTCGAATGCACTTTGTTCCATGTCTCGTGTCCATATTTAAAGTGGGTAATTTGTCTGCGTGTGTCCTCGTCATGTACCCCCTCTCCTCGCCGTTAGGTTGTGTCTCAGCGCCTGCAGCTCTTGGATCAGTAGTGACAGCTCTGTGGCAGCAGCTTCTTTCTCCCTCACTGCATCTGTCAACATCCGGATTGCGCCGCCCTGCTGGACTGGAGAAGAACCAGACACAAGTGTAATGTCAGTCTGTCCATCTTGGGTTACACACAAAGCCACACTGTGATAAAGAAGTGGAATCCATACATAAAGGAGGGTATCAGGAGAAGAAATCGACATAAAAACTCACCCAAAAAGTAGAAAATGAGAAACACTGTTAGCAGAAGCAAAGTGATGATGGCACAGCCCATGGCGTAGGCCCGTGACGAGCTGGGCGTCAGCATGTCCTGCAGACGGCTCTGCCATTTGCTGCTGACTGCATGGCCTCTTTGATTGACACCTGTCGTATCGCACGTGTAGAGGTTCCCATTGGAAGGAGGTGTGTAGGCAGGACGAGGAGGCCTCACCCCTGAAATCACACAGCGTCTCCTGTTACAGTGTCTCCCCTGTGTTTGTCACTGTATTCATGGTCATGTTGTGTGTCCCTCTGTGGCTGAATTCCTCGTTTTAGTGAGTGTGTTTTGTGTATCACAATATTTGTGAGTGTATCTCTTTGTGTTCAGCGTACCTTTGTGGCTGTGGTCGGGGTGTGTTCGGTGGAGATCATTGATGGAGTCCACGGAATGCAGCTCGATCTCAGTGAGGTCCCTTTCGCTGACTCTGTAGAACTGAGGCGTAGTCTGGGAAGAAGGAGGCCTTGACATCTCACCTCCTCTGGAGGAGAAATTCAGGATGAAGGCATGGGACTCATCCTGTCAACACTTCTTTTCTAGTAAATACCATTCATCTGATGGTATTTATACTTCATATATACTTCAAAATACTGCAAGACCGAGAGGCAAAGCACATTTAGACTAGTGGAGACACAGCAGCTGTTCATCATGCCAACTGGAGCCAAGTTTCCTCCTATCTGAAGTATCCAGACATGTGTAGTTAACTGAAACATTAATAGAGAATGTGGTGGCTGGGACAGTGGCAGAGAAAGGATGTAAGGAATACCAAAATATTCAGCTTGAAATGAAATGAGGGCAGTAGGTCCGTACAGGGATTAGCGGGGGAATGGATCTGCTTGCCTTTAATTTGAAGACAAAACCTACAGGCTACATGAGAAGCTGATTTATCAGAGCTATTATTAGAGCCAGCTGACAACCACATAAAGACACAATGGTACTGGAATCAGAATTAGGGCCAAAGTACAGGCACCTAATGACTAACTGACTGAATGGATGGATGATCAGTGAACTGATTTACGGCCGAGCCGACAGTGAACACACTGGATGTTATCAGATAAACAACTGCGTTTGCCTCAGACTTACCTTCAAGGCCGAGAGCTCTGTTTTATGTTTCTCCTGGTCTGTTCGTGTCTAGTTAACTCTTGTTAACCCAGTCTCACTCTCAGACGCTCAGGTGCCAAACAGGAGCTGGAGCAACAGGAGCTGCAGCATACAATGACATTTAAAGATCCACACGCTGTCCAGGAGCTCAACTCAGACTGAAAAAAGTGATTCTTGGCGTGGGAAACCACATGGAACCTCCAGGTTTTTCTTCCCACTCCTTGTGTGTCACTGAGCAACTGCAGGACGCCCCCAGTGCCACCAGCTATGTTACTGTGTGTCCGTGCTCCAATTTAGCCCACCCTGGTTGCCCTGTGAAAGAGGCAGAGCGAGCGAGAGACATGGAGAGGGAGGTGAAGTCTTCTTAGCCCCATTACCCCCCACAAACACGCTCTCGCACACGCCCAATCCTGCAGGCCCGCAAAGCCCAAAATAGCAGCAGAGACAGGGGGTATTATTAGTTTCTCAGACCAAAGGATGACTCAATGATCTGGTGGAGGGCATGATGGGATACACGGGGATAAACACACACAAATACACCAGGGAGGAAAGTCACAGTGGAACAGACTTATCTGACCTCCCTCGATGGATTACATAGACAGATAGATAGACAGATACTGGAGTTGTAATGATTTTGAGGGTTCCCATGAACCCTGCTGAACAAATCGTACTATCTATGTATTAACAGCAGTTTCTATATTTTTGAACAATTCCTTCAACAACCCATTACAGCACCGTGCAGCTCCACACACACCTTCTACTGACTGCACCTAACTCTCTTAACCGTGCAATATCCATTCTGTCTGTCATAACACAATACAGTACACGATCTCCTTTTTACACAGTATGCAGTAGTAATGTTTTTATTCTATTCATACTTCCTATATTTCCTTGCACTTAGGTATTAGACTCTTTACACTTGCTGTTATGTTGCAAATTTCCCAATTATGCGACTTATAAATGATTATATAACTAAACTAATCTTATATGCACAAACCCTGCAATGTAATTACACAACATTATCTGCATAAACCTTAGTGTATAAGTGTAAACTGATCTATATGCATTAGCCATGTGATCACCCCTCAGTCTCTAACTCAGTCTTTAACCACAGCACAAACCGCACGTGCTTCGATCATAACGCGTCACTGATTGCGTTGCAAAACATTCCGCAGCGAAAACATGTTGATCGACTCCATTTCCCGTGAGCCTTTGCTCCCTCCCTCGTGTCACGGTCAGGGGGAGCGGAGGATCCTCGGTGCGCGTAGTTCTCGGAGTTGGGACACAGCGGAAGTGTCGCGGTGTGAGCGAGACTCTTCAGCGGGCACTCAGGCGGCATCATGTGGGCTCGGGGGCTGGTCGGGGCCGGGGGCTTGGGGCTCGCGTCGCGGGCTTCGCGGGACGATTTGCTGCGGGTGGCGCGGCTCGGGTGTGCGGGGAGGAGGCAGCAGCAGAGAGCGGCGTCAAGTGCAGAGGTGAGAGGGGGGGAATGTTGCTGGTGTCGCTTCTGACAGGAACCGTGGCCCTGACTCGACCCTGCAGGGTCACAAACCTGCAGCTCATCCAACTCCTCCATGCAGTTTAGAGAGCTGCTGACACCCCGTGTCAAACGTTTGGTTTGGAGCCAGAGAGTCCATTTGCCTCCTTGTTTTAAATCTGTGTGGTTAGTTTAAACACGTTGTATTTCTCTAGGGTTCATTTTACATTCTGATTCCAAATTCTGACTGAATATTCTCTGGAAGGAAAAGTGCAGTGTAAAAATATGATGCCAGTACTTCACCATAATATCCATGTGTCTAAAGTGTCTCTCAATTTTATCTAAATATTGCTGCTTCATTTCTGGGGCAATATGTTACCCAACAAAATTAGATATTGTGAAAGCCACAGTCCTCAGATGAGTTTATATGCATATCTACACCTTCTCAAAGGATTCAGTCACATTCAAAAGTTTGAACCATCATGCATGATCGCTGATAGGCTTAATATGAGCCAATCTTGTGCTTTGTCCCAGGCTCTTATCAAGCGTTTTACTTCTAACGCTATAAAGCTACTCAGGATGTAAGTTGAGAAAGTGTTTGGGCTGTGTTCCCCTTTCGGCTTTAGTCCACACATCCACAGAATTTTAATTTCAATTCCTCTTTTTTTGGATTCGTTTGACATTCCAGTCATTAGGCCGTGACATGAGTGTGTCACCGCAGCTCATGCAGACATAATGGACATCTGTCCCCGCAGACCGTCCTCCCTCCCTCCCTCCCTGTGCCTGCTTCACTTCACTGAGCTGCACATCATCGTTTTATTCAAACCATGAGTGACTGAGCTCCGTCTGAGCTGCTGCTTATTTCACATGTTGTGATCTCCCCTTGTTGGGAAAATCTATTCATTCATTCACAAATGAGGTCAGTGGAATTCACAGCAGTCTGTAGTTCATCAAGCTGCTGAGATATTATTGTTCATGCATGTGGACAAGTTGTCATTCAAACATAATTCATCAGCTGATCTTTATCTCTGAATGTTGCACAAAGTAAAACGGCAGAAAAGAGTAAAGTCCTCTTGTGGACTGTTGAAATGTCTGTGTGTGCGTATCACGGCCCTTCCTCATTTTCTGACAGCCGACTTTGGACTTGAGCGGTCTGGTACAAATGCAGTTGAGTCTTATGTAGAATGCCGACACGCTATAACCCATAATGCACTGCTGCTTGCACTGATAAGCCCCCCCCCCACAGTTTACTGGCCAGTTCAAAGGTCAGACGTTGGGGTTTAAAGAACAGAACATGATTGGATTTGACTCTTTGATCAGGATGTAAACTGATGAGCTGTATATTTAACAAATAAATATGTGATGATTATTAAGTCCCTCATCACACTGTCATAGATTTACCAGTTTTATCAGTGGGACTGAAGGAGGACATCTGCTGGATTCCCTCACAAAGTTAAAAAGTGCACGTCTTTCTGCTCTACAGATAAGAATAAATAATACATAAATACACATATTGGTAGGAAACCTTTTTTCAAGTTATTTATTTCATTCAAGGAGTTGACTTGTTATAACCTTCAGTTAAACCCATATGTCAATTAGAAACTTTTGCCAGCATTAACTAAAGTATTTTATCATTGTAAACATCATTATTTAAGTGTATCTGTACACCTTTGTACACTCATCGTAACTTGGTGTTTTCCCCAGGCGGCCTTGAAGAAGACTCAGCTGTATGACTTCCACAGAGAACATGGAGGGAAGATGGTGGAGTTTGCTGGCTGGAGCATGCCCGTCCAGTACAAAGACAGCCACATCGCCTCTCACATGCACACCAGAGAGCACTGCTCCATCTTCGACGTCAGCCACATGCTGCAGGTGGGAACTTATCCAGTATACATTAACGTGGAGTGGGCCACTCTGCAGCCAGCCAGCAGGGGGCAATCAAGACCCTGTGACCCCTGTACTTTTGGGGGAACTGACCATCTTCATATCAGATATACAGGCATGGGTAATCTGTAATCCTGCTCTCTCGGTTTTCCCCTGTCAGACCAAAGTCCATGGCAAAGACCGAGTGAAGTTCATGGAGTCTCTGGTGGTGGCAGATGTTGCAGAACTTAAAGACAACCAGGTGAGACCAAGGGGTGTGTCACTGAGAACCTGCATCAGTACTCACTGCTTGTCCTCAAGTAGAATCAAGCTGATCATCAAGAGTTGACCTTGTTAGCAAAAACATTCCATTTCCACTATTTTAACAGCTTTCTGCTAATTCTGCTCTCTTCTGTCCTCCCTCACCCCCAAGGGGACGTTGTCCCTCTTCACCACTGAGAAAGGAGGGATCATCGATGACCTCATCGTGACGAGGACAGACCAGGGCTACCTCTACGTCGTCTCCAATGCTGGCTGTGCTGACAAGGACTCAGCTCTTATGAAGGTAAATGCTGACAAACGTTATGCGTTGATTGACAGGTCTGGAGCCAGGGAGACGTAGTAACTGAGTGTGTGTGTGTTTTGCCTACAGAACAGACTGGCAGAGTTCAAAGCTGCGGGTCTTGATGTGGATCTGGAGTTTCTTGATGAGGCGCTGATTGCTCTGCAGGGTAAAAGCCTTTGTCATCCATCCTCCCTTCTTCCCTTACTTACGTCCATCCTTACATCCATCCTTGTGTCTGATTGTCTCTCTGTCTTTCCATGTATTCTTTGTATGTAGTTTTATTTCCTTCCCTTCTCTATCAACCCTTTATTACCGTTACTGTGTGACTTCTGTGTGTGTCCTCCCCTGCCCTCCATGTCACATTAGATGGATTCTTATTAACTGTGTGTTGTCAGGCCCGTCCATGTCTCGGGTGCTGCAGGAGGGGCTGAAGGAGGACCTCAGCAAACTCACCTTCATGTCCTCCGCCCTGGCCACTGTGTTTGGTGTTCCTGGCTGCAGGGTCACCCGCTGTGGATACACTGGAGAGGACGGAGTGGAGGTGAGCTTCTGTCTTACTTTTCTCTTTTTGATGATGTTGTATGATTTGACCTCTTTCACAGGAGATATTCTGTTTGTCAGGAACATATTGCTTGATTTTGTGGCATGCTTGATCTAGATGTGGCTACTTAGAGTGTCTTTCTGTCTATATCGACTAAAGGAAAACTTGGTTGTTTCCGTCAGAGTCATGAAAGCTTCTGTGTGTGTGTTAGATCTCCGTCCCAGGGTCCAGAGTGGTGGAGCTGACGGAGAAGCTGCTGGCGAACAGCGAGGTGAAGCTGGCTGGTCTGGGATCCAGGGACAGTTTGAGACTTGAAGCAGGGCTTTGTCTCTATGGCAATGACATTGATGAGAATACCACACCTGTGGAGGCCACCCTGGTGTGGACCATAGGTGAGGTTCAAGTGTTGATTGCATAATAATTCTCTCTATGATAAACATAACAATATTTTAAGAAGAAAATAGAAAAATCAAACAGTCCTGGTGAAAATTGATTGAGTAAAGTTCAGGCCATTTTCATTCAAAATGAACTCTTTAACTTTACTCCAGGGAAACGTCGTCGACAGACAAGGGATTTCCCTGGTGCCGACATCATCATACCCCAGATCAAAGCCAAGACGGCCAGGAAGAGAGTTGGTCTGGTGTCCACCGGCCCACCTGTCAGACAACACACACCCATCCTCAGCCCTGACGGCAAAGTTATCGGTGAGGGGTGGAATTTTGTCAACAGCTGTGAGATATGAGAATTGAGAATGTTATAGAATTTTAAGTATTCAACACTTTCTTGTATATTTATAACTGAAACCAAAGTAAATGCAAAGACAGCCACCAGGTGCAGAGATTATGTCTAAGAGATTTAAAGACCTCTGTTTTATCTAGGTGAGGTGACCAGTGGCTGCCCTTCTCCCTGCCTGAAGAAGAACGTTGCTATGGGTTACGTGGATGCTGCATTTGCTAAGAATGGAACAAACATCCAGGTCGAGGTCAGGAAGAAAGCAGTGCCGGCCATTGTCAGCAAGATGCCATTTGTACCCACTAACTACTACTCAGGATAGCACACACACACACACACACACACACACACACACACACTGTCCGTTGTTAATAAAGGCTACCCCCTTCTGATTACCTACAGAAATGCACATACAAATACAGTGTGTGTGCATGTGTGTGTACTGGTCAGGCAGTATTCTACATGTGTGTGTTGAAGAAACACAGCATACACTAACAATGTTTCACATGGTGATGGTTGTATATTGAACTGTGAGCAGTTTGTGAGATACGTGGATTAAACCAGAATGTGTGAGTGCAGTCTAACTGTGAACCGATGCTCTGCAAACATGCTTCAAATACCAAGTTATGGTTTTCTATATCTCTGCTCTTTCAGCAAGAACAAAACAAAAACATATTTAAATGACCTTTTGTAGTGGAATATAGGTTTTGCGAATGAATCATTCAAGTCAACATGTTTTATCTGTGACTGCTGGACCAAAAACATACCAAATTCTATTTCACCATTTTCTTTTTTCAAATGGAACAAACTCTAATCCTGTCAACAACGAAGTCCTTTCTGAGAATGTGCTAATGAACACAAACATCCTAGTCCAGTTAGAGGAGCTGTTTGTGTTAATGAGCATATTTTCTTACTGTGATCTTGTTGAATTTTTGGAAGCATTCTGCTTTTCTATTTAAATTTGAACTATCTCCAGATCTCATCAGATAAACTAAGTTTACTCAAGGTGTGGCACAATAATAGTCTAATTATTTTTAAAATATGTTAATGTTTTCTCTCTGACTACTGATGGAATGTCATTTCTTTATTAAACTAATAGATTAACTGTTGAGTCACATCACATCACGTTATGTCTTATTTTAATAAAATTATGATAAAGTACTAATTATAGAAATAATGATGCTACTTGAAAGTGCTCTGTATGTATGAGTGTAGATTTTTATATCAAAATTTTAAAATGTTTTCTCTTCAATAAAGACAAATTTCTCAGCATTGTGACCCAGAGGTTTTATTCATAGTGTTTGAATATTATGAAATTATCTTCAGGTCACCGCAGAACAATTTTGGTTGGAAAAAGTTCTGTGTAGTTTGAAAAAAAAAAAAAAAAAGGATTTTGTCTCATAATTCCATCTTTTGCCAAAATTCTGACTGCTGAAATGCGGAATCCTGATATGTAAATATTGGACTATGTATTCATATATGTCGTGTGGACATTCAATAGTTAAATATAGTGCGTTTGATCTAAATATAATGAACTCACATGTTTTGATGTAATGACTTTGACTCTGTCCATGGAGAATCAAACTCTGTATTTAGATTATATGGTTCTGAAAAATCAGCGCTGACGGGGGATGCTGACGAAACAAACCTGGCAACCCCGGCTGCCGGTGTGACCAGTCGTTACAGAGGAAGATGGTGGACTTCGTGACAGCAGCGTGCTCTCAACTCCGTCCCAAACACAGTGGAAACTGCGCTCTGTCTCAGCCCGGCATCAGATACAGATTACCCGGGGACAATCACAGATAATACACCGAGTGAACCGCGGAAGAGAGGGGATTTTTTTCGCCTCGCGACAACTCTCAATTTCCCGGTGCGAGGAGGGCGGAGAGTGGCGGAGCGTGGCGGCGGTTGGCGAAGGACGCTAGTTGTTGTTAGCCAAAGTGTCAACACAAGGGTGGTGGAGGAGGAGGAGGAGGGTTGTGAAGCTTCTCTGCCTCGGCTGTGGACAAGAATTCCGGACATTATCCAGCTTTTTTTTTTTTTTTTTTGCTTCCCTCACACCACCTGTGAGCAGCGCGGCTAGCTAGCTCGAGCTAGCTTTGTTGTGAAGTGTGGGATCAAAGCGCCGCTGCTGGAAATGCCGCGGAGCAAAAAGGGGAAACGTGGCTCCGGCAAACCGGGTGAGTGGCCTGAAACTGACGCAGCTTCTGACGGGAAAACATCCGGAGTGTACTGACTGAGCGATGATGCTGATTCAGTCACACTGACAGGACACGTTTCACACCGCGATCATCGCGCTGTCTTTTGAGTCTAACAGCGGCTTATTATAGCTCAGCGGGCTGACGCTTATTTTAAAGCCACATGCGCTCACTTCAGGTCGGTCAGCTCCGCTGGGTATGTTCGCTAACCCCCTGGAGCCAGGCGTGCTCCGAGTTGGCCCTGCAGGGTTAAAGTTAGCAGCAGTGTCATGCCACATCAAATCGGTGGGTGATGACTGTCGAACAGGATCGGTCACATGCAACAAGTGCATCGTGGCCTCACTGTATGTGAACACAGCAGCTGGCCGGGGAGTGAAGTTGCTGCCTTAAGAGACGCAGCCACACATGGGCTTCTCTCCATGTTCAGCGGTGGTGTGCTCCGTGCATGTGCCTGGAGGAGGCGTCACAGCCCCCTCACGTTTTATATGTGGCATTGCCCTGGGAGCCAACACGTGCTGACACACATGCACATAAAGGCAGCCACTCCACACGTTTAGGGAGTGTATATTTGAAGTTATTTTGTGCGTTTGTCAGTGATGATCTATGTTTTCAAATGCAAAATGTCCTCATTCAAAAAAGTGGAGCTTCTCTTCTGATGTGTTCTATTATATGGTCACTCCACTCTCCCTTACTCCACATCCCTTCATTCATCTACACCTCCTCCCCCCCACCATGCGTTCTCCTTCCCCCTCTCCAACATGTGCCCCCTTTATTTCATTCATCCACCCTCAGGCTCTCTTCGTCAGGAGCTTCTTCAGCTGCAGCTGTCGACTAAGTCGTCTGTGAAAGGTAACTCCTCTGCCCTTGACGCTCAGCTTCAGGTCCAGCAGCCCTCGGACCTCACTGCAGTGCATGCAGGAACCCCAACAGACACTCACTCACCTGTTAACACACTGTGTATGTTCCAGCTGCACTGAGCAGGCTTAACTCTGGGTTCACACAGTACCTGCTCAGGCTGCTTTAAAGTGATGGCCTGTTGGAGTGTCACAGCCTTCTTTTACTGAACAGTGCCACTAACATCACTCCATGTGTTAGTACCCCCCCCCCATGCATGTCATGCTGCTTGAACACCACAAGTTTCGGACACTACAGCTTCATGCTGACACTTTCTCATTCATCCAGCCTTCAACTTACATTTGGCTGATAACAACCAGTGTTGCCTTATCGTCCCACGTGTGTGATCCCATCATGGCTTCAAGTTGTGTGAAATCTTTTCAGTTGTCCAACACCTTTTTCCTCTTATCTGCACTGACAGGCCGGAGTGAATTTCCAGGAGAGTTATGTTCTCTCTCATTTCATCACAGTCCTGTCAGCGTGACATTATTGATGCTGAGTTCAAATCACAACATTGATTTTGTGCTGCTACTCCTGCTGATGCTTCACCTGTTCAGTGATGTCAAAATTGAGTTTCAGTGCCTAAATTCTGAAGCTACAGCTGTGGAATATTCTTTGGTGAAACACGCAGAATACGTGTGGACAGAACACAGATTAATTTAAGCTCATTGAAAGTTATGCATCTTGCCCTTAAACCTGTACTACAGCATCATCGGACTGAAATAGGCTCCCGCCCTTTTGGCTCGCAGTCAGTCAGCGGAGCCTCCTGCTCATGGGCTGACGGCCATGATCTGTATGAATGATTGCGATGTAAGCTTAAAGTAGCAAAGTGGAGATGACACGTGAGCCGTTGCTGCAAGCTCACGTTCCCCATAGCTATGCTGTGTGTGGGCGGGCTTGCGTAGGAAGGTGTGTAATTTGTCTGTGTGCATTTGTGTGTATTGACAGGGGAGCAACCTTTGCAATGGTTGGGAGTTCAGGGATGATGACAGGGAAATAACCTTCTGCTCCAGGCTTTATCTCAGCTGTGTGCAGTAGGTGCGTGAGCGAGTGCCTGCAGGCTGTTCTGTCAAAGAATCAAGAACATTACATAAGAAAGAGAAACTGTCAGTTTATCTTCAGTGGGAAAACAAGATGATTGTTGAATCTTATCACTCAGGCATATGAATGAAAATGACTTTTTCATTCATTCAACCTCTCCCTCTACCAGATGTTTCCTTCCCAAAACGTTCTTTATGATTTTACCTTGAGACTGCAGGCTGTATGTTAGCTTCCAGCTCAGCACATGTGGTGCAGCATAACAGCACCAATCCTCCAACATTAGATGAGCAATTGTTGCTGCTGTTATGATCATGTTAGCCGGCACAATGTTTCAACAAAGAAAGAAGAGCATTGAAATTGTACAGAAATGTAAAGGTGAATTGTTCAATCAAAGCAGAAACTCTTATCTTTCCATTTGAATGCTCTTTCAGTGTGAAGAAAGGACAGAATAGTGTGATAACAATTACTCAGCAGCTTACTCAAGTCATATGGCTGAACTTTATTCCACTTTACTCTTTCCACTTCAGCTGAAGCAGTATTAGGCTCAAATAATAACAATATTATTAGTAGTATTTGATTACAGCTGTAACTCCCTTTATTTTTACCTGAGATATTGAAAAAAGATACACACCTACAACCCCCATGCTTCATTGTTGCAACCAAAGCACTGACCTTTTAGTTACCCCCCAAATGTACCGTTTGACCTGGGCATGCACACACACACACACACACACACACACACACACACACACACACACACACACACACACACACACACACACACACACACACACACACACACACACACACACACACACACACACACACACACACACACACACACACACACACACTGACTATTCTGGATCGTACACAGTGGTCTAATCCCACCAACAGTAGAAAGCACTGACCCAGCAGGAACCTGAGCGATAGCTTAGCCCGATGGGCCTCTAACCCTGATCGGGGTGGTGGGGTTGAAGTGCTTACAACTCATATCTTAAATTGATGGGTTCCTATGCATAACTTCACTTATTCCGCATAAATGTCACAGTCTTTTCTAATGTTAAGAAACACCTCATTGGTAAGAATCAGTCTTCTATGGGAAGCGGGGTAGGTCTGCTTCTTAGAATAGAATAAGATGTTAATTCATCAGTCTCAGTGTGATGTTTTGCTGAGGCTTGCAAATGACAATTTGGGGTTTCCAATTCATCCCCATGCATTTGTGTGTGTTGAAGAATAACTCTGCTGGTATACAGTTACTGACAAAAAAGACAGCTGTGCAGGGGAGGCTGAGAGTCAGCTTCTTTAAACCTGCTATTACTCACTTACTGGCCAGCCTCTGTTTAGTTTTGGCTACTTGTTGTTGGTGTTTTTATTTCGCATTGCAGAACATAATGTAATAGATGCAGTGCCTTTGTGGTGAGTAAGTACTCACCATACTTGTGATGTTAGACATGGTCATCAGCTATTTTTAAATCAGTGTGTTCCCTCTCATCATAATTCACAGCTGATTCAGTCTCATCTGATCCTTACTTTTATATATATATATACACACACACACACACACACACACACATATATACACATTTTGCTTCTTAAGGGAGGTGGAGGAATCTTTGACATACTCTCAGCATCAGTTTGTGTGCAACCTGAGCCTCTATGCCAGAGTGAAACGTTAATGGTGTCTGTCATCATCTAGATATAATTCCTCTCCTTTCCCCTTCATTCCTCCCTCCCTCTCTCCCTCACATTTTCAACATCATCATCATCATCATCATCATCATCTTCTTCTCCTCTCTCCAGGTTTAAAAAATGGCGTGAAGGGGGAGTCGGGTGCCAGTGACGATGAGCTGACATCTGATATTCTCAGCCACTGCAGCAGTGCCAGTGAAACCACTTCTGTGCTGGAGGATGGCACAGGTTAGAACATAAATGCAGATACAACACTGTTAATTCTGGCGTGCAACAAAATAAATGGTTGCTGCCTAACTTGGATATTTTCCTCTCGAACTGTTCATACAAATCCACTATTTTGTGCAAAACTCAGGGGCTGAGCAGGTGGATGAGCAGACCGCTCTGGAGGAAACAGAAGACAAACTCAAACAATGTATAGACAACCTGATGGATAAAAGGTGAGGAACTACTTTTACCCGTTCACTCTCAATTAATGTAAGGTATGTCAGCAAAGAGCTTAGACTGAATCTGCCTAAATAAGAGACATTTCTCTTGTAGCCTCATCTATCCTATATTCATTTTGTTAACCACACTTAATTACAACTGAATTCTAAGAATATTATGCTTCACACTTGTACATCCTTTCATCAATGTTCAGGCTCAGTACTGTAGGTATATATGGTGTCATCTTCCAAAATTCTCATTTTTATTTCTTCTTTCTTTTTGAAAAGTGAGAGATGAAACACATTATCAAAAATGATTACAGAAAATGATGTTGTTGAACATTTCCCCTTCTCTTTTATCATCCAGTGCTAAGACTCGGCTTGCCGGCCTCGAGTCGTTGCGTCAGGCCTTCTCCTCCAGAGTCCTGTATGACTTCCTGATGGAGCGACGCCTCACTATTGGAGACTGCCTAGAAAGAAGTCTTAAAAAGGGTGAGAGATTGCAAGAAAGATAACTTTTCCTCATGATTGCCTAGCTGTACTATAAACCTTATATTTTCAAATGTTTCTTGGAGTGGTACTACCATTGACACCAAATATATTTATATTTTTTTCCCTCCTTTTCTGTGTGTGTCCAGGTAATGGAGAGGAGCAGGCGGCAGCTGCCACAGTCTTCGCCCTGCTCTGTATCCAGCTCGGGAGCGGAGACGAGGCAGAGGAGGGCTTCAAGATGATTCGCCCCATCCTCACTGCCATTCTGATGGACAACAGTGCCAGTATAGCAGCCCGCCAGAGTGTGAGTCATGACACATGCCTTCTCTGATATTGTAGAAGGCTTTAGGGTTTGGGATGAGCTTCAATCCTTTACAATCCTTTGTTGGAAAAAAAGGTAAAGAGCAGAAAAAAGGTTGTTAATGTGTCATGAAACTGCTGTTTTGTGTCAACCGTGTCCATTTTGTAAACAAACAGAAAACATAAAAGCAAAAGTCAGTGTTTAGGGGACTCTTGATGACCACTCCCACTGTGTGACATTTCCAGCAGCCCTTACTGAGTCATATCGGTCATACTGGCCCATAAGATAGTGACTAATATGTACGTACATACATCATATGCACAAAGTCAAAGTGGATGTTAATATGCACCAGTGGAACAGGTTGTTTCTGAAGTCGAGAGAGGAGTGTGCAGGAAAGCGCAGCGTTACTTATCGTCCCTGTTTCATCACATTTTTGATTAACTGAATTTTCTTGCAGTGTGCCAGAGCTCTGGGGATGTGCTGCTATGTGTCTGCTGCTGAGGACGGAGAGGTGAGAACAAAGTGTTAAAGTGTTGCAGGAAAATATTTGCATCTCTGTGAGTAGATAAAGAAAATAATTAAATTATTAAGAAAATGAAGACCTGAGGTGCTGTATAAAGCCCCACTCTAAAAACTAGTGTTGTTTGAAAACAACCCCTTTAAACCTGAGGGCTTCCTGGTGAAACATTTGTCTCTAATCAGAAATAGTTACCCTTTCCATAACCTTAGAAATATTTTTTTAAAACAATAAAGCTTGCAAGTTTGCCAAGAACCTTCCTGATCCTCTTCCTCTGGGTCTGAATCTACTTCATTGTTATTTCCTTATTGTTTTTTTTTTTGTTTTGTTTTTTTTAAAGAAACATCTGCTACAATGTCGGTCCCCTTGCTTAAATTGTCGGTCATTGTCTAGTTTAACATTTTGCAGGCCAAGAGCTATATGGTAACTACATTTCCTATAAGGCATTTTGCCTTTGCTTTAAGTATTTGAGCAAATCAGTTGCATGTTGTGAAAATGTTGACATTTTGACGAGATGCGCATGACACACGCGTTACACCCGGTCTAAGCAACAAAAACCCTGTCAGATCCTATCAAATGAGGTTTAGCACAACAAAGGAGGAACTGATTAGCAAGTTTCCCTTTCTCATTCGTCATTAAATGTTTTTCTTTTTTCCGTCCCTCAACAGGACTTGATCAAGTCACTGGCCCTCCTGGAGAGTATATTCATGTCTTCCTACCCTAACAGAGAGGGGACGCTGCCCACTCCTAAGCCTGGGAGCCCGGGTCTTCACGGTGCTGCTCTACAGGCCTGGTCACTGCTGGTTACTCTGTGTCCAGCGTCCAGGTTAACTGTGCTGCTTGACCTGTGAGTGCAGCAAACTCTGTGTTCACAATGACAACTGAATCTAATTTAATTGGTCTCATTCACAAGACATACATTTAAACGGTGTTTCAACACCTGTTTGTACATGGTATTTACCAAAAAGGTATTTACTGTCACTATTAGCCGAGTCCACCTGTCGGAAAACCTTACCACACTAGCAGTTAAGCATTTCTGGTGTTTATGATCGCCTGCTGTGTGCAGACAGGATGGGAGCGACCCGCTCCTCTCTCTTCTTGTTTTCCTCTTACTCTCACTTCTATTTTTACACCCATAAAGGGTGTGACATTTTAAATAATGGTGTACCTAACATTTATTCTCTTTGCTCCATTTTCTTATTTGCAGTCACCTCCCCAAACTGCAGATGTGTCTGCAGAGCAATGACGTCAACTACAGGATCACAGTGGGAGAGACAATCGCCCTTCTGGTGGAGCTGGGCCGAGAAATAAATGAGGTACACACACAGACAACTGTGCACCTGTTGGAGAAGACACACACACACACTTTTGTATAGACTAAATTTGAGCCACATACACAGTCTATTTAATAAAAAGCCAATGAGTAAAGCTCTTTTTCCTCATGACACATGCACATTAAAGTCACTATATTTCTATTGGAAGTGTTATGACTAATGAATAATGTAACATTACTGTAGCACAACTTTGCCACTGATATGTGTGTGTTTATGTTTGTTTGTAGGACTTTGAGGTGAACGACAGGGAAAATCTGTGTGAATCTCTGAAGAGTTTAGCAACAGACAGCAACAAGCACCGAGCCAAGAACGACAGGAGAAAACAACGCTCCATCTTCAGAGAAGTTTTACATTATATCGAGGTTTGTTCTAGAAAAGCAAAGTTCATATTTTTGCTACAGATTGACTTCTTGGCCTTTTTTGTGACATCTCTTTGCTTCTCCGGCAGAACGAGGACTTCACTGAGGAGAGGATCCGGTTTGGAGTGGAGAGCGTTTACATCGACGGCTGGATGAGGGCACGAATCTATGATGCTTTCAAAGACATCTTGGAGTCTGGAGTCAGATACCACCTACAGGTCAGGAAACGCACTAAACATAAAATTAGGGGTCTGAAGACTGACATGTGGTTGCCTCTGTGTTGCACGTGTTTGTGTTACTTACTTTGAGTGATAGTAGTTTGACTCACTTTGGCTTTCACATCAGGATGGGACATCACTAAACAAACAACAGGTTCAGGCCTTATGGTTATGGTTAGGGTTTGTCCACACGTATCTTTAAAACCTTTTTTCTCTTTATGTTTTGGCTTTTGTTCACTGAAAAACATCTTTTGCCCCTCAGGGTGAAGATGTTTTTTAGTGTTGATGTGTCAGCAGGAAAAACGTCTTTGCACTGGCTGGAGGAGAACATATTTTGTATCTTAGGAAAATGCATAAACATAGTTTTTTTAAATGCAAATTCATTAAACATCAATGTCTTCACATGAGTTGCAATTCCAGATGTATTTGGTTGTGTTGTGTGCATTGAGTGATGTGAAAATATTTTTTAATTGTGTGTTTTAAGTACATGGGATTTATAAGGTAACTTGTGTGTGTGTTTGTTTTGGTGCAGTTCAACCCACTACTCAGAGACATCTTTGGACTTGGTGCCCCCCTCATCTTGGACCCGAGTGTCAAAGCCAACAAGATCTCACGATTTGAGAAGGTTACTGCTTCTGTTTAGTTCTCTAATTTCAGTTTGGCTAAAAGATCAATCCAACTTTATGTTTCTACATTTTAATGCTAATATCTATGACATTTTGTGAGGGTCTGAATAAAGCTAAATAATATGTCTGATCTCAATACATGTTTGTTATGGTACATGATACCTCGGTCAATCAGCCTTGGTGCAGGTATTCTCTCTCCACGTCTCCAAGTTATTTCTTCCTCATCTTTTGTGTGATTACATAACCTGAGAAGAATATAAATGTGACACGTCTTTGTCTTCCTTCAACAGCATCTTTTCAACTCTGCTGCATTCAAGGCCAGGACAAAACAGAGGAGCAAAGTCAGGGATAAACGGGCTGACGTCATGTGAGAGACGGACAAGATGGAGAGGAGGGACGAGTAAGCGAGGAAATCTCCGGGCACTACTAAGACGGATACAAATCATGCCTTCAAAAGCTTCAGCCTTCAGACACCCGCCTTCAGCGGGGGCTTTTTCCACATGTGCTTTTCACCTTCAACTTAACCTTAGTGGTTCAAGATGGCTGCCATTTATTCTTCCTTTGATGAACAGTCTTACAGCTCTTCCAAAAACGGCTGCTTACAGTATCTCCTACATACTGTCAAATCAATGATTCAATCTATTTCATGAACACGTTTACTGAAATGACGTTTTACAAAAGAAAACCACAGAGATGGTATAGTAGTAGGAAGACATTTCGAAGCTTTATGGTGCAGTCCAGATCATTGGAGCAGTGACTGAAACCCCTCCTTGGTGCTGATGAGTATTGTTCTTGATGCTCAGCTGTAGCTGCTGCCCTGTGGTTTGGCTCATCAGTCAAATCATTTTTAATCCTCATGTCTGTTGCCTTTTCCTGGACGTAACAAGTCCTGGTGGATGTTTGAATTTTTGCATTTGAACATCTAACTCAATTAACAAGAGCCATGGAAGTATATTCTGTCAGAACTAGTTTTGTTCTGGGGGATAAATTATTCCTCGCTGACAGCCACATTCGTCCCCTCTCCTCTTCTACACTCAGTCCCTACTTTAGCTGCCAAACCAGAAACTGACGTTACAAAAAGAAAAAACAGTGTGTGGTGTGAGTTTTATTTGAATTTTATCTAACATCACCGGGTAAAAAAGGAAGTGCATACTAATTAAAAAGAGTGAATCAATGAGCTAATATTGTCTTCTTTTTAATGCATATTTTTGAGAGGAAAAATACGTTTTAACCATTTCTGATGGAAGATTGTATTTTACTTTCTAATTTATTAAAGCAACATTGTGATTTTTAAGAAACTAAGAACTGTTTACAGACACAATTATGGGAAATATATATTCTATTTTTTGCTTTCATTGTATTTTAATGCAAGTTTGGAGGGGTCATATAATCTATCCATGTGTATGCATTACACATGTGCTGTACATAGGGACTCATGAGGAGATGTCTACTTGAATCTTTGGATGCATTTGAATGATTTTCCCTCTTGACGGGCAGTGAACACATTTACATACAGGCCACTATCACCAGAGCTGCTGATCAGAAGGGTCGATGTTTTGATTTCTGTGACACCAACAACAGCTGCCTGAATGTTTCTGTACCATGTTGAATATTCTGCTCCAGCTGTTGAGTATCTGTTTGACGCCTGTATTACAGCCTCTTCAAACTGTCTCATCAGTAGTTCTGGTGTTGAGGCTCAAGGGATCATGGATCTAAAGATAATAAAAGACTATGACCACTTTCTCCGTGTCTTTTGTGATTTCCAAAACGTTTTTGTTGCCTTTCTGCCCTGGAAGTATTTGATTTGTGGGATGAAGATGGGAAAGTGGATGTCTACACAGTGGAGTAGCATTAGAAATGAATCAGATATTACCCCTCTGATTACTGTAATAAAAGGTTCATGTCAAGGCTCAGATCACTTGAACTTAAAAAAGAACCAGGGGAAAGGTGCTCTTTAACAGTCTGAGTCAGACAGGCCCATTAATCCTGTCCTCTTTCATCAGATTTGGACAGCCCATTTCTGGTAAGTATTATTATTTCCTGGCATTGGTGCCTGTAATTTTGGAGCAATAAATCCCACACATATTGTTTACATAACTGATCTTTCATTTGGCCTAACCTCTATTCCTATTCCAACATCTCCTTAAACGTATTTACAAACAGTTTTACATGCTATTGCAGTCATCTAGTGTTTTACCTCTGCAGTGAAAAGGTATATTATGCATATATTAATATGCTATGTTCATTAAAAAACAACAATTTTATCTAAGCCTACAGGAGACAACAGATCGTAGACGGAATCACCCACTGCTGCCCCCCTCAGGTCACTGTGGTGCAGTACACCCCTGCAGCCTGCAGCACAGTGGTATGATCCATTCATGAAGTCAACATGGAGGCTTCCACTGTGGCAGAGAACTGAGCCAAGCAGGCGAGGAGCTTGAACCCATCTAGTCACCTGCTGCTGTGAACCGGCGATGAGTTAGAGTGTTGTTCACGTGCACGGGCAGCGCGTGTGTTGACAGGAATGGAGGCCAGTCAAGTCAGCGGGGTGTACTCCGAGGTCAGCGGCTTCCCTGCGCCTCTCTCGGCCCACGTGAGAGAGGAGCAGCTCCCGGAGCTCCGGGTGTACACCGTGACTGCAGGTGAGCTGCTGGCACACACACACACACACAGTCAGCTAAGTTCCCTGTGTTGAGAGAGTTGCTGTTCACGTTGATGTTCAGACCCTCAGTGAGCTCTGGACTCCTGGTCAGCAGGAGTGAGCCTCACAGGAAGGTAAACAGGGAGGTTTTATTGGGCCAGTCTGAAGGCCCAGTCTGACTGAGGCTGCCTCTGACCTCCAGCATGTCTCTGGACTGACACCACTGATCATGTCCTGGAGGTTTAACAGGTTTACACAGGGCAGCCATCTGTTGCTCTGCTGGAATACAGCCACACTGTGGTTCGCTGCCCTGGAGCCTGAGGTCAGTGGAGGGGGTTTGTTTAGGGTTAGTGATTCTGACAGGCAGGTGAGGAAACACTGGACATATTTTAACACATAGCAAATGATAAGTTACCTTCAAAAGTACTTTGATGGTTAAATATTATGACTTATATTTTTAAATTTGATTCATGTTTCCCAAAGTAAATGCTTAAATTGACCTTTTAGAATTCAGTTTATAATCTCATGAAGAACACCAGATGTCTGAAGTAGTAGTTTGTAGTAGTTTTACCCTCAGTGAAATAACTGAGTATACTTGTGTCCACATTCAGAGTGGAGTCAGAGCGACCTGGTCCGAGGCTCCAGACTTCGCTACTCTCAGCAGTGGACGGTGATCGCAGACGCCAACGATCAGAAGAGCATCAGGGCCGTCCTCCCTCCTGGGTCCTGTGCACCTGTGTCCGGAGAGTGAGTTCTGCCCTACTCCCCCCCTCTGCGCAGGTGTCCTGCTCTCGCTGAAGCCAAACGGATCTGAACACTTTGAACTAAACAGGGTTTTTACTCCTCTCCTGTTCTTCAGGCTGCTGAGTGGCCGCTCGCCCGTTCAGGGCCTGAGGGCGGTCGTCAGAGAGACCAGTGGTCACCAGCTCCTTGAGGTGAGGAGAGTGGGTGCTAAAGCTCTCTTGTGAGGGTCGTGTTTGAACATGCAGACACACTGCTGTTGATTTGTTGTTGTCTGTTTAGATATGGGACTGCAACGGCCTCAGGAAATGCCTCAACCTGACTGCCCTCAACCAACATGGCCGAGTTTATGACGATGGTGAGACGTGTTTTGTTTTGTGCCCTCGTATTTGTTAGTGTTCATGAATATAATTACACGGGTTGTCATGTCAAGGTGTGTGTTTGTGTTTCCAGCTCAGTTTGGGTGTATGTCATGGTCACAGTGTGAGAACAAACTGCTGTATGTAGCTGAGAGGAGCAAGAACACGTCATCAGACAGATGTGATGGGGAATCTGCATATGGGAAGGTAACACACACACACACACACACACATTTTGTAGCATATCTCTGTGGACGTGTCTCACATTCATCCTTGTGTGTGTGCACAGGACAGGAGTGTGTACTGTGAGGACTGGGGTGAGGCTCTGACCAACAAGAGCAGCCCAGTAATTTGTGCGTTGAACTTGCAGAGCGGCACGGTCACTGTGCTGCAGGGCGTGCCGTCAGACGTCTCGCCTGGACAGGTGAGGAGGGACATTTACACTTCCTCATCTTCTGACCCAGCGATGGTTAATCTGGACTGTTATCAATGTGTGTGTGTGTGTGTGTGTGTGTGTGTGTCTCCAGGCTCTGTGGGCTCCCGGGGGTCAGTCTGTGTTTTTTGTCGGTTGGTACCATGAACCCTTCAGACTCGGCCTCAAGTTCTGTTCCAACCGCAGGTGAAATATGTGTATAATATGTATATGTAATATGTAATATGTATCTATCGATCTAACTAACAGGAACATTTATTTTAGTGAGTTGAAAATGAAGTTTTCTTGACTGCCAGGGCTCTGGCTCTTTACTTCTTCCTCACTTTGTGTGTGTGCGTGCGTGCGTCTCCTTAAACTGTGTTTCAGGTCTGGGTTATTCAAGTTAGACCTGGACGGAAACTCTGGTGAGGATGTGGCTTTTGTCTCGTTTGTTGATGCATGAGTGAACTGACTAATTCCACCCCAGTTAATTTGTCCCCTGCACGTCCTCATCCCTCCATACCAGAGTGTCTGTCAGGGGACAACCTGTCAGTGTCCTGTCCCAGGCTGAGTCCAGATGGGTCCACACTGGTCTACTTGCAGGGCCGAGTGTTTGGTCCTCACAATCAGTGCCAGAGTCTCCAGCAGGTATGTGTGTGAGTGTGTGTGTGTGTGTGTGTTTGTGTTTCCTGTAACTCCAGTTAAACAGTGACTGCTGATCTTCCACAGCTGGACCTGAACAGCAGAAAGACATCCACACTGTTGGATGTTGTCAGCCGACCACAGACTGGTAGGTCATAACATCCAGTGCTGTGGCTCAGCGCTTCACCTTGAACTGTATTATAAATAACCGTGAATAAAAAGACAATCCTATATAATAATAATTGTGGCCCTTTAGGATCAGTTTTTATCTTTATTGTCAGAGAAGGTCATTGAATTATACTATTGTGTAAAATGCTGCTATTCCTTCAATGAGCTGAGGTTGGTGGAAAATAACTCGAGAGCAGAAAATTGTGGTGAATATCTGTCTCGTTGTGTGTGGGTTTCAGGTGAGTGTGCAGGTGTCTATGAGCCTCTGACGTCCTGCTGCTGGTCTGCAGACAGTCAGCGAGTGGTGTTCAGCAGCGCCTGCAGGAACTGGAAGGTAAATGTGCACGTGCTCTCATCCTTCCTGTGTGTTTGTTCTTGTTGTGGATTCATCATGCTCTCGCTCCTCGTCTCTCTCAGGATCTCTTCATGGTCGACAGAAGAACGAGAAAAGTCTCCTCCCTCTCTGATAGTAAGAGTCCATCCTCTCCTCCGCCTCCTCCACCGCCTCCTCGTCTCTCGTCTCTGTCCACATTTCCATCTCTTTTTTCCCCTCCCCCTCCACCCTCCCCTCTCCTTCCCCCTCCTCCCTCCCCTTGTTGGCCTCCTAATCCACCCCCATCACCTGCTTTCACTCCTCCTCCTCTTCCTCCTCCTCCTGCTGTTCCTTTCTCCCCACTTTTTCCAGCTCCCTCTTCACCTTTTGGTCCAGTTCCTCACCCTCCCTCTGACTCTGACCTTCCTCCGCCTCCCTCTCCTCCTCTTCCTCCCCTCCCTCCTCTTCCTCCTCTTCACCTTCGCCATCAGGAACACAAGCGTGAACTGAAAGGTATGATGAGACCGACAGGCTTCATGTCGCCATCAGCATCCTGTTGGAAAGATATTTAAATAAAATTCAAAAGTTGTTGAAATCTGCACAGAGATGTTGTTTTGTTAAACCATTCAAATATTTAATTTGATTCAGAATATTCTGCTTTTCCTCCAGTACACGTGCTGACCAATCGATTATTGAGCCCTTTATCTGTAAACATTCCTGCTCTTATATTTTCCCTCCTGTTGTTCCTCATTACCTCATTTATTCACTTTAATGTTGTCCTTGTGTTTCTCTCTCTCCTCCACAGGTTTCTCGGAGGTGTCCAGAGTTTATGGCAGCTGGAAGCTGCTGACAGTCCAGAGGGACATGATGATCGTCTGCTGCTCTAGCCCCAATACACCCCCCACTCTGGTCAGACCACACACACACACATCACAACTACTAGTTTATATGGTCGAATAATGTGTGTGTGTGTGTGTGTGTGCAGAGGGTGGGTTTCCTGCCCTCAGCAGGTGAAGCTGTGACCTGGCGAACCCTGCTGCCGCCCGCCATGACCTTTGATTTCCATTGGACAATTCTTGATGTCACACCTGCACCTGAGGAGGAAAATGCATGTTACTGTGAGCTGTCGGTCCCTTCTTTGATAATAAGACTGAGCCAACTGTGGCTCTACTATGACTGTCCCTCTCTGGCTCCTCAGCTGGTCTAGACTTTGGTGCCGTCCTGGTGAAACCGTCTCACCCCCTGCACGAGGCCAGTTTACCTCTGGTCGTCTTCATCCACGGTTTGTATAAACTTCACTGTGTGAGCGTGTTAAGGTTCTGCATTTCTGCTTACAAGAAAGATACACACTCCTTTAATACCACCATATACAGTTTGTGTTTGTCTGCCCCTCCAGGCGGCCCTCACTCCCAGTTTCCCGCAGAGTGGAACTGCACCACAGCAGGACTGGTTAAACTGGGCTTTGCTGTGCTCATGGGTGAGATTGCTGTTTCTCTCAGTTAGTTAGTCATTCTGGGAAAAATAGGTCTGTTTGTTTTGTTGCTGCGAGTTAGATGAGAACAAGGATACTGATTCAACTTTCAAGCTGCAGCCTCGAGGTGCTTCTCTCAGCCTGACATCGAAACTAAAAACAAAGGAATACTGCTGGTGTGAGTCTGTTCCGGGTAAAATAAAACAAGCTCAGAACAGAATGTGTACAGTGTGAGAATATGCACGTGATATATATTGCTCATAAACATTTGAGTTGCACTTAGAGTGAATTCATTTTATGCAGTTCAGAGACTGTGACATATTATTTAACCCTCTCCTTCTCTCCGTCTATCATCCATCCAGTTAACTATCGGGGATCCACTGGGTTTGGTCAGGACAGCATTTTGTCCCTGATTGGTCAGATTGGAAGTCAGGATGTAAAAGACGTGCAGGTACGAGCTCGTGTTGCAGTTTGATTCAAACACCTGGACGGAGTGCAGGCGCTAAAAGAGAAACATAAATCGATCAATATGGAATAAAAGGGAACATTGCTGCAGTGTTTTAGTCAGTCCTCCCTTAACCTCCTGGTCTCACTTTGTAAATGAATTGCTGTGTCAGTGTGACTGACTGTGTGTTTACCCAGAGGGCCGTGCTTACTGCACTGCAGAGCGACCTGATCCTTGACCCCAAGCGCTTGGCCGTGGTCGGTGGCTCTCACGGGGGTTTCCTATCCTGTCACCTGGTGGGTCAGTACCCGGAGTTCTACAGAGCATGTGCAGCCAGGAACCCTGTCATTAATGCTGCTACGCTGTTGGGAACCAGTGACATAATGGACTGGTGAGAGGCGTGTCCACAAACAACTCATCCACACATCATAGACACAAGCTTTAGCTCCTTTGACTCTTCTGTTCTCTCCCTGCCTCAAGGCGTTACACCAGTGTGGGGCTGCAGTACTCGTATGACCAGATCCCCACGGCGGAGGCCCTGGGTCTCATGTTAGAGAAGTCGCCCATCACGCACGCTGCTCAGGTCAGACTCATGCGCACTCAAAATGCAAATCATATTAAGAATCATAATGTGCCCATGACGAGACGATTGTTGTGTAGATCAAAGCTCCTGTGCTGCTGATGCTGGGAGGGAGAGACAGGCGAGTGTCTCCTCATCAAGGTCTGGAGCTCTATAAAGTGCTGAAGAGCAGATCCTCACCCGTCAGGTACAACAAGCGAACTGCAGCCAAACAACAGCTTAAAAGTCCTTAATGATGTGATAAAGAAAACTTTATCACATCATTAAGACTAATAATTGTCATTAAGTCTTTATTTGAACTCTCTGAGTATTGTTCTGTCTGTGTGTCTGTCTAGGCTGTTGTGGTTTGCAGAAGACGGACATTCGCTGTCCAGAGTGGACACACAGGCCGACTGCTTCCTCAACACAGTGCTGTGGTTTTACCAGCACCTCTGAAATCACACACACACACACAGGCCACTTCTGCTGAAGATAACGTAGCATAAAGTAGATTACTATCTTTCTGCATTTTTAATGAAAATAAACATTCTGAATGTAGCTTCTCCATTATGTGTCCAAAAAGTCTCTAAATGTGTTCATTTAATTGAACAATAAATAAACAAATTAATAAATTGACCAAGTAATTTAACAATACTCATTTAACATGTGTGTATTGACTTCTGTTAGTCAATAGTTATTGTTACTACAGAGGCTGAACCTGACGCATGTGGCTCTTCACGGTGACTGTAACCTGCTCGTTGTCCACTAGGTGGCAGTGCCTGCTTGTTAACGCATTCAACCTTTTATTAAAGCAACCTAGTCACAGAGCAAGTAGTCTGTATGGCTTAGTCACGTACATGACATGAGGGTGAATGTAGGAGATGAACTCACAATAGTATAAAAACCAAACCACAAAAATTACCCTCTTGATGGTGGCTTGCTTTTAAAAATCTGAGTTACCAATCAGAACCTCAAAGACACTCAGAGAGTTTCATGTAACTTGGACGTCCACATTTCATAGCATGACATGTGAAGCCTTGTAGCCACTCAGACCCACTACAGAGCTGTAAACCCCAAACCACTCGAAACCTAATCTGGAGCCTTTAACTCAGGCTCTTGACCACTTACCTCTCAGAGCTGCCCAAACAAATAGCCTAATGTAATGCTGACCTCTAAACCAAGTTAGTGAATCTCTCTTCAGAGTCTCGCTACATGACCATTATAGGTTTTGATTCTCCTCTGCTCAGTAACCCAACCCTCCGTGTCAGGATGGCTTGCAATTTAGATCTTAAAGCTCCCACAGATGGTAAATGATCAGACATTCTTTGCTCTGTTGCAGTCCAAATACTTCAGTAGTTAGTTATGTACTGATTCAACTGATTCAACCACAGAGCAAAAGTATAAAGGCACTGGAAGTATCAGTGTAAAATGTTCCCACTTTCACCTTGTCACAGATTCGTCTTTAATGCAGAATAGCATGTTACTGGTGGATATACAACAGACACCCCTGGTTTATTGTCTGCTTAATGTTAGTAAGGGAGCTTAATGCAACATTGTAAAAAGTGATAATTCCCCTAAAATGCATAAAATAAGATTTCAAGGGGTTGAAAGTATTGGTATTGCTGTTGGTACTGTAAGTAGAAAAATTAACACTCAGTTCCGATAACTGGAAAGGAAATGATTACAAATACAAAAAGAGCAAAAGAAATCGAAAAGTACACGATGTGAAGAAGGAGGAAAACAAAGCCTGTGTCTGTCAGTTGTGTTATGACCTCGTAGAGACCTTAGTGACCTTGTGAGTGTCCCACTCTCATTTCCCAGACAACACAAGAGGACATTCCCACAGAGGGTAGTGAAACCGATGGAATCAACAGACGCAGGTTTTGTAAAACATTCGATTAGATGAGGCAGGGAGGTGGTTCCGTGGCCTCCAGGAGCGTCCTCTCCACGCCCTGCTGTCCCAAGCACAGCGTCGATTGACTGCCCTCTCGCACCAACACGTCGCTCCGCAGCTGCCGCCTGATGAAGTCACTGTGATGTGGGTGTTGGGTGAGGTCACCAATTTGCGAGAGAGGCAGGGGAATGACGGGAGACTGCCTTGATGAGGATGTGACAGACGAAGAAAAGGGGAGTGAGACGGAGGCGAGCGGAACGTTCCTCAAAACGAATGAGGGAGAAGTTCATGGCGTCCCTCTGTGGCATTCTGGCGTGTGTGGCCCGGGGCACAGAGACGAAGCATTGTCGAAAGCTGCAGACAGAGGAAGGACTCACGCTCATGCTGAGTGTATGTAGGTGGGAGACGGACAAAGAGAGGAAAGAGTTCAAGAGTCTTTTCTCACTCCGGGAGACAAAGAGGCTTTTGGAGTTGGTGCTCAGAGCATTTAGGATAAAATGTGACATTTCAGCCAAAGGAGGCGCTGGTGGGCAGGAGCACGCAACACTGAATTTGCAGTCATCATCGAAGATAACAGGATTCAGGCTACCGGGCCCCAGAAAGGGACGGCATGGTCCACAGAGGACTTCCGTGTCGGTCTTGGCAGCCCCTGAGTTGGGTCACAGTTTGTAAAAGTTATGTCAGCGAAACACTGGACTTCTGGACTTGTGTCTGAAAAGTGAATGTGTTCTGTTGAAGGGCTATTGTTGGAGATGGAGATGGATGGCTCTTGTTGGTGCTAGAGAACCTAAACTCAGAACACAGAGCAATGCTGCAATGCTGGAGCAAATATTCCTTGAAGACCTCATAAAATGATGGGATTGGGAAAGTCATGTATCATGCTTTTGGAGTCCAAAGTCTAAAGAATAAATGCAAAAAACCTGTATGTGCTTTTGAGTGGAGAGGGCTGCAACTGGATTTGGATGGGTTTTGAAAGGGCTGTTCGCACTTTGTTATGGTAACTTCTCAGCCAAGCCCTCGAGCCGTAAAGTTCGCCTGTGGACACCGAGCCTGTGCCAAGACTTTAGGTGTGTGAATAGGACTGTTCTGTTTTGAAAAGGCCGTGTGTTTGAGTCTGACTTCACATTATTCAATAAAACGTTGGCTCCTCATAACGCTTTGTCCTCAGTGTGTTAACTGTTCCTGCCTGGTCTTTGTCTCCCTGTTTTCAACCCTTATTCAGCGTTTGTTCACAAGCCCGCGAACACAGGCTTTAATAGCATTTTACCATCTCTATTTCTCTCCAGCCTTTGAATGTGGAGGATTGTTTGAACAGTGAAGGCCCCGCCCCGCGAGGGAGGGGGCATTGGCAGTGCATGAGCCATGACCTTTTAATTTTCTTTTTCTCATTCCTGTCATTCTTTCATTCTCTTATCAGATCCCTATATCCATCTCTTATGGTCTAATAATGTGTTTGTGGCAGAATTCATAGCAGCTGAGAGCCGTCTGCATCTATGTGAGGACGACCCGACTGGTCCTGTGGGTTAAAGCGATGATGAAGGTGTCACTGACCTGCTGGTTGCGGAATCAGTTTGTTTATGTGCAGCATTCCTGCTGCTGGATTCTGTGATATGGGATGCTGGCGTTCATCAGGGCCTTTATCTTGTGTAAATGTTGCGATGGGCAGATGATGGAGGAGCAACATTTCATTGGGTTCTTGATAGCAGACGTGAAGGGAAACGCCTATTATGCTTTATTCCAGGGCACGGACTTTCATTATGAGAGCAGGATTTTCACCTTCAGACTGGAAATGCTGTGATTATGCTCCGTCGTCCTGTGGATGGATTGCAGGAATCAGCACAAGTGGGATGTAACTGAATGCAAGCGGAGGGTCTTGAGAGAGAGCTTTAAAGATCTAAACGTGAAATCTAAAACTGAAAGACATATATCTTGAATACAGAAAGGTAAATATTCCTGTTGTTCCTTAAACGCAATGAACTCCCTGTGACTTTGACTTAATTCTGGAGTCACCGAGGAGCTGGTGGAATGATAGAAACAGTCGATTTGCTGTCATTCGTGTGTCTGCTGAAAACGGTTAAGACTTAAGTTTATTCACTTGAAACTCACTTCGTCTTGTTTATGCCCCCAGTCCCTGAAGCCATGATCACTGTCAGGGAAAAACATTTTGCCTCTCCAAGTCCAGATCAGTGTCAGGACTCAGGAATGACAAGAATCCAGAATAAAAGCCATGAGTGCTTATCGCAGCTACTGAAGTTATTGAGACTCCCTGAGCAGTGAAGGGAACACATAAACTGGTGTATGAAATTCATTTTGCTTGCTAACCTTTAAACGGTGTCGTTGCCATGTCATCCACCGCAGGCACGGGTCTGGCCGACCTGGGCCTCCATCGGGACACGACCCCAGCAAGTAAAAAAAACACACCATCTGCAGTATGTTAGATTTATAGCTGGTGAAATAATCGTCTTTTACCAGAAATCAAAAGGTTTTTTTTGGAACAACCAGAGATTTAGTGAAAAACGAGAAGAGTGAGAGGACTGAACTCATCTTTTAATAATGAACTGAAAAAAATCCCTTTAATTTATCTGTATTCATGTGATTGGTTTTATTTAGCGTTGTTTAATTTGTCATCTATTTCCCCTGATTATTTATTTGGGTGTCAGTTTTTAAATTATTAACTTTCTACTACACACATAGTTGGTGGCTGAGTTCCATGGTAGCGCATGCTTTGTGCAGCACACCTGGAATGAGTTGCCCCCATGAATAAAGCTCCACTTCTCTGGTTAATTGGATGAGAAGTTAACCTGGTTAGGTTTTATTGGACACTGAAGCTGTTTGAGCAGCTGTGGCTGAATGTGCACATTCATACAAGTTGCTGGATGAGAAAAAAAAAAGGCAAATCAAGATTTAAATACCCGATGATCCAATTTTGTTTTTGTACATTTAGAGTTCCATTTTCAGCCTGAACAGAACAGAACACAAAATACATTCAGTATATCTTTGGATTGTGATAATGAACCTATACATATGCAACAATGCAGTAGCACAACTTTTTGTCCACTGCAGGTTTACAGTGTCAGTATAAATGTTCCCAGTGGTTTGAACTTCTGTTATAAAATACGACCAAGTACTCAGTTTCTTCAAAACAAACCACCTCAGGTATTTGCTTCCAGTTAATGCCCTCTTCACAAGTCTCTGCATCATTTCCAAACTTCCATATTGGTACTAATCTGTATATTAGGATTCCAGTGTTGATGTGGGTCGTTTTAAACTGCTGAGTCTATTAAACATGTTGGTTCATACAGCCACATTCCTTAACAACATTTTTTAAAAAATATTTTAAAGTTTTTTGTTTATTTCAGCATTTTTTTGTGTTTGTGTCAGCGTGTGTGTGTGTTTGTGTCGCTCTCTCTCTACATGTATGCAGATTGTGGGTCTGTATTAATAATCCATGCAGTGGAACATTTTGTAATGCGTGATGCATTATTCATTGATAAGAAATGGGATGCTCTTTCATTAGTCAAACCAATTGGGATGCCATCCAGGACTCACCTATCATTACACTGCTCAGTGATTGATTCAGTGTGTGTGTGTGTGTGTGTGTGTGTGTGTGTGTGTGTGTGTGTGTGTGTCTGTAGTCTAGATGTGCCATTGTGTTGACGTATGTGATGTATATAATTTATATATCTTTAACTCTGCACTGGGTATTAAAAGTACCACATAAATGTGTTCCCACATGTTTAGAATTAAGCAGTCGCCTACTGTTTTAACAGCTTCATGTGCCGCACAGTGATGACTCTTAGAAGTTTTTATATAATTTATATTTTATAACAGTTAAGTACTTTGCTGTGATGTTACCTGGGAACATGGATTTAAAATCCCGAGGTACAAATCCTGTGATTTTGGCAGATTTCCCTTCAAGAAAAATAGAAAAATAATGCAAGATAGTTTCATAATGACATGTCAACACTAACTTTCCATTTTAGTAGTGTAATAACAGGGTTTCATGTTTCCTACATTTTCGTTGTTTGTTAGAACACAGTGTATTTGATGTGTCCTGATGCAATGTGAGACGATTGTTTCTTAAGGCCGTCTCACTCAGGACGAACAAACTCAAGATAAATATTTTGTGTATGTCAGACTATAGTTACCGATTTTAGGTTTGAATACGTTTTCTTTCTCTCGTTTTCTCTTGTTTGTCTCTTTGCCCTTTTTCCATTTGAATAATCTTTCTTTTCTCGCTCTTTTTCAGACTGATCCGTACTGCGTCTTTTGTTTGGTTAGCCGGCCATTTGTTGCTGAGGTCTGTAGCACTCCATCCATTAGTGGGGGTGTTTGCCAAAGGCCTCTGCTCCTTCCAGGGCGGATCAGAGGGAGAGGGGAGCGCATGAATGTGTGTTTGCTCTCCCATGCACTCACTGCATGTGCAGCATTTGTGGGTCTGTGTGGGTCTTAGTTTGGCTGGTGCATGGGTGGGTTTCAGACAATGAGGGTGTGTGAGAATGTTGTCTATGTGTGTCTGTGTATCTTTCATAAATGCAGGATTACCCTGTTGCCCTGCTCTGCACCAAAACAAACACGTAGGATTTCAGTCCACTTAATGAAACACACAGACACACACACTCATTTTTGAATACATTCTACATGTACGTCAACCCGTTATATATGTGTGTGTTTACAACACACTTGTGTTCATCCCTCTGCGTCTGTCTAGTGTTTGTGTGCAATATCATTGGTGTTTATGTATTGTTATGTATTGTCTGCTGTGTGTACGTGCACTTTGAATAAATGTGCCGCCTCATGTTTATTCATCAGATGCTGAAACTTTGCTGCAGTTTTCATTCGGCTCACAACACTTTGATCTCTGGATGACTCAAATCGCTGAGTCATGAAAAACACTGAGGGCACAAACACAAACCCACGGCTGAATAGACACCGAGTGTGGACACACTCGACTGGTGCAAGTATGCTGATACATCTACACTCTGCATCGGCACTTACTGCGGACAAATTTCATTTAAAATTCACACACACACACACACACACACCATGGTAACAAGGCTCAAAACAGACTCACATCAATGTAACACACTTGCACATGCAGGGCCTGCACACAAGTATTGATTTATGACCAATTCAAACACAAACATGACACAGTGAAAGAATTGCTGACTTTTCATGAAACCAAACTACTCCACACTAAATACATTTACCTCAGAGTAACTTGCTGTACTTTTTTTTCAATGACCCATAACCACTGATTGTTTGATTTGCAATAGGGATGCTATGTCTCCACCTCATAATAAAATATCAAATTATTTTCAAATTTATTGGAGTTACCATGGTTTTCAGAGTTGTAAAAATAATGAAAGTGCCTTAATCTTATACTGACTGAAGTCCCGGATTAACCTTAAACAGCACCGAGGACAAGTTATAAATTACAAGTTAGTTAAACAGGGGGACACAGATAGTGATCGATCTGTGATCTGCAGTCCAGTCTGCATCTCTTCATCTGGGTTCGGCTGCTTTTGTCTCCACCCACATTTCAGGCGCGACCACGACGTCACTATGAACACCTGCCGAAACTTCCGCCTTGATGAATTGTTCGATGCTCAGGTTTGTTCTCAGACTTTTTGCGTCGTGTTCACCTCATGAATAGTTCCAAAACTATGTTTGTTTAAACCACACTTCCTGTGGAAACATTACACTTGATCTACACGATGCCATTAGCAAGCATATATTAGCTACGTTAAGAATGACATCACCTGCACACGTTAGGGGACTTGCTTGCACATTCACCAAAAAAAAAAAGTTGGCCAATCCGCTCTGAAGTGAACCCACAGACACGTTTATACTGCTAATGTTAGCGCTAACACTCATGTCACATGTGCAGGTGCTGTTGTCTTCGCAAACCCGCTGACATGCAGGGCGAGCCCACAGACGAAGCTGGAGGTGGTGGTGGCGACGCCTCGACAGAGGAGGACGCTGATGACGATGAAGATGATGATAGTTTCTCTAAAGGTAAATGGCACGCGCTTATTCAAAGTGAACTGTCCCAGGCTGTTGTCAGCTTGTGCTGTGATGTGTGGTGACCATGTGGGGCCTTGAAGGCAGACATGCTTGCAGTCATCAGTGTTTTTTTTTAAGTTTCTTAATGGCAAATGCCAGGTTCTCCTTCTCGTCTTTGGGAAACAGAATGTTTCTGTCCTCTCCGCCCATCAGCTCTGGCATATTGAAATAATTCAGCATTAAAATTTGAATGAGTCTCTATTTGGGACAGCCTTTAATTTCTTTCACACGAGCTCTTTGCTCAGGGGTAATATTATCACATTGATGGTTTACATCAGTCTGACTGTTACTTGCGCAGAATAACCCTGGCTATTGAATAACTTATTAATTATGAAACATTAATTTGATCAAGAGACGGCACATCTAGGCCAGGGAGCCACAGCTCCAACCATGTTCAAACCCAGAAAAATCTGTTTCATTTAAGATAATGAGACGAGTCACTCTGGTCGACTTTTACTTCAGCGTCTTATCAGCTTCACCCACAGCCTCGCTTGTCTCCTGTATTTAACTCTCCTGGCAAATAATGGAAACACTATTAACCTGTTTATATTGGTCACTAAAAGGGTCAGGATTGTTTGTTGGAGTTTACTGTGAAATGTGGATAAAACTTTAAGTGAACATGATTTACTAATGATTTACCCGTGAGATACATTTCCGTTGGCGATCCCATCCCAAACTCCATATTGAGATGAATGGGACCTTTTATGGTTGTGCTGTGTGTGTGTGTGTGTGTGTGTGTAGTTTATGATGGGCCCCTGGCAGCTTGCACAGCCAGCCCTGTGTCCTCAGTATTTGTGGGGATTCAGTGAAGGTGCCCGTCACGCTTGGCGAACACAATTGTCAGCACTTGTAAAACGTGCACGCCTGCTTTTTCCAAGTCACCTGTGTGCAGTGTTGCTCTTGTACAGTTTGTCTGCACTTACTGGAAAACTGCTTTGTTTGTGCATGTCTGTCTGTGAGCAAGGATCTCCAGGGTCAGGGGGATATATGGTGTTTTCGTGCATGGAGTCTGTTGATCTGTGCATGAAAAGATTAAGAAGAACGAGGTGGTACACTGCTCCTTTGGAAAACAGCAGCTGTGGCACAGATGTATAAATGGTAAACATATGGTCTTGTTTGATGCTCATTTGTGTTGCAAATGCATGGATGCTCTCCCATTTGTCCTGCAAGATGCTCACTGGTTTCACCAGGCAGCACAGCCCCGGCTGACGGCCATAATGAGAAATTAATATTGATACAGGACATATTAATGCAGTATCACACCAGGAAGCACAATGTCAATCTACTCATTCTTTGTTCCACCCATTGTGCCCATTTACAGTTGTATTCCATCCACTTTTTTTGATTAAACATGCTATAAAAAGCATAAGGCAGCTTTTACTTGTATTCAAGTATTTGATAAAGTGTATTTAGTGGCACTTTACATTGCACAACAGTAAGTGGCTACCAGTAAAAAGTACAAAGGTCAAAATAATAAGGATCATGTAAGACAAGTACAAAAAATGAAAAGAAGAAATATTAAAGTAATACAGTAAAAAATGTGCCTCTGTCCCTGGAATATCCTCATAATAAAGATGGAATGGGAGCAACATCCACAGAGAATATTTTTCTTCTGACGGTCCAACTTTAAAGTTGAACAAAGACTGGTGCACTCAGGGCCATTTAAGGATGGTGATATTGTTACAGATACAACTTTTTTCTCTCGCAGCCACATTCTTCTAGATCACTGGCCCATGTATCTGAACCATTGTCAGGCCCAGAGCGAAATTTGTCCTCAGCTGCAGACTCCACAGACTCTGCCCAGCAAAAGAGATTCTCCTGCTTGTGTTTATTGACGTGTCACTGTGTGCGTGTATATTTCAAGGAGTGACAGAAAGGGAGCCAAATAGTTGCACATAAAAGAGATAATAGCCCCCGAAGCGGCCTCTGCTTCACATGAAATAACACATGTTGTGTTTCAGTCAGCTGTTCAGTCTTTGTAGTTATTTTAAAAGCTAGTGTTTACAGCATAGACTGTAATGAAAGATAAGCAACATGACTGCTACCAAAGCTCTCCCGTCGCCCCCTGGTGGCTGACTGCAATATAGGTTCAATTACCCTGCCTCCTACATCTTAACAAACTTTTGTCAAAGATGGTTTTCGTCATTTGAGCTTGTTCCTATCACACTGATAATTATATAAAACAACTATTGATATGCCATGTATTGATGCAAAAGTGAAAACGATATCCACTTCAATTCATACTTTTTTATTGATGAGGCACCTATATTTTCAAGTGTGTGCGTGATTGTAACTATTTCTGTGAAGTATTGCTCATTAATAATCGTGATCAAGGAAGAGCACTGTGGCAGGTTTTAAAATCTTAAAGAGAGCTAAGATTGACCTACAGTTGTTTAAGTGCATGCTTCATATTTTTCTGGGTTGTGTGAGTGAAAACAACATCTTTAAATACATTCCATGGTTTATGGCCAATTAAAGGTAATACTTGCAGATTGCAGTTAGATTACAACAAACTTTATATTATTAAGATCAGATCATGTTGTCTCATCCAAACTTCATGTTTAATTCTCTGTTGGGAGAGCGGCTATAGATCTGTGTGATAGCTGAAGCTCAGCTGGTTAAGATGTTGGATTTGCTCAAGACCCTCCCCAGGAAGAATCATATACAGTGTGTCCAAAAGTCTGAGACAGTAAATGCTTCACATTAAAGTGACAAAGCCCCTACTGGTGCAGTTATCGTGATGGGAACAAAGAGGGAGGTCATGTAATGGTATTAAGAAGAGATTGGGTAATTCATTGGCCCACTGGTTATTTCTCTTAGAGGATTTTTTTTTTCAAGTGGTGTTTGTGGTCATCCACAAACCTCCACTGTTTTATTTCACCCATAATGCACATTCTTCTATTTGTTAATGTTTTCTTTTCGACTCTTTACAAATATAATGAAATGTAAATATTTTGAGTGAATTGAGTTAGATTAGGGGAAATTCAAGACTTGAACGTTGTTTTAGATTATTAATTTAGTTTTTTGCCCTTAAGACATTGGATTCTCTTGTTTTGGGATCCATGGCCTTCTTCTCCATTCACCTTTGGCTCTGTCTTCTTTTCTGTCATTCTCTGTTCATCCATCACGTCTCTGCTCCTGCTGTCAGGCTGGAGGAGAGCTGTGAGGCTTTACGGGGTGTAAAGCACATTCACATCCACCCCCATCCATCCTGCCTCACCTTATTTGTCTTTTTTCTTTTTTTATCATGTCATGAGGAATAAAATAGTGGAAATCCACTAAATGGAAGAAATGGAAGAAACAAATTTTGGCCAAAGGGGATGAGTTTGCAGACAGTGCTATAATTTAAGAACAAATCCACCCTCGAGCTTTGAGGCAAAGATGTGAGCAGACAAGTTAAAATTGGTCTATATAAATTGTACTCGACTCTGCCCTTGTATGTTTTAGAATTAATTTAATCTCATTGATTACCTTACCGGGCCAAGGTCTGAATATAAAAAAGGCACCACCTGTCAGATGTTGACAGATCAGTACTTTTAAAATATTTAAATCTCCAAATAAAACATTTTCCGATGAGAGAGCTGGCTCTGATTTAACAGCTGTGTAGAGGGTCTCAGTAGACGGTCGGCAGTTTGATCCCAGCGCCCCCCAATTCCTCGCCCTGAAGTGTCCTTGGGCGAGAAACTGAACCTAAAAATGCACCTGATGGCTGAGTGTGTGATTGACGTGTGCGAGACAGCACTGCACACCGATGCACTGTCTGAATGTATGTTAGTGGGTCAATGGTGAAACTGTCCTGTGAAGCACGTGGAACAGACATCAACAAGAAAATGAAATTCACCTGTTTCTTTTGTATTTGACCTGTGGATAATTTTTATTTATTTGAAAGGGATACTAGTTTGCTAGTAAATGTATTGCACACTGACCTATCGGTTCAAGCTGTGACATGTTTTTCCAACGATCCTTTAGAAATGAATAGAAATGGTGATTTATGACTTGCCTAGCATGTGGAATCTACAGACTGACGTATTGTGTAACAACATGATTTACTAACTGTAATGACACCGTGGGTATCAGGTTATTGTTCTGGAATTTTCATAGACACAGTCTCTTGTCCCTCTTTAGGGCACGGAGCTTAGCAAAGGTCAGGGCATTCACTCCTTAGACATCACAGATATGAGACTGCGTCAGCAGGTAGTCCTGGCTCCTTAACTAGGAAACATTCAATTGTTTAGGACCCAGAGATTAGTAGAAAGTGGGACTGCAGGAAAGGAGACATCAGAATACAAGAGAGAGCATCATGCACAGATGATTGTGTGGATGAATTTCTCCTTGGCCAACCTTGAATAAATATTTCCGCATAAGACGTCAAAGGCCTCCTGAACACACTCATGAGTCACTATCGTGTTGACCATTGATGAGCAGTTAGAATTTAGTCATAAATGGAACAGAGGTGACGGTTGTTTGTGCGCTACAGCTCCGGGGCCAGACAAAAACACTTTGAAGAGCTGAGGAGCAAAGGTGGATAACACAGCTGTGTGAGTGTTGTACTGTTTTTTTCTGTGTGCAGTTCTACTGAGTTACACAATGTGTTCTCTGTGTATGTGTGTGGATGGAGCCCTGTTTTGACTAGTTTGAACCAATCTCTGATTGGGATAAAACCACCATGTGTTGTATTTGATCTGAATGTTTTCTTTGGGTCTGTCGTCATGGTTGGATCACCTGGATCACTGTGCTTCTGTGTGGCGTATTACAGTTTACAAGGCAGTTTATGAAATACATATTGTGGGATGTCTTCTGGCAGTATCCCTCAGCATTTAATCTTCTGTGAGTGTTTCCCATTTCTGATTTTGGCTGCGGCCACGTCCTGCTATATTAAAATACACAGCGATTTGTTCTGCCACTAATTCATAATGAATCAAAATTATTTTTTAAACTGATAATGATGTAAGAGATCGCTGACTTGAAGCTTTGGCAGAGCTCTGTGCCCTGCTCGATCCCTCGATGGCGGCAGACATGGCCGATTAAACTTCTGTGACCCAAGTGCGAAACCATTATATATAACCGCGTCTCTCATGTGCACGTTATGAACAAGCAGGTGAGAAAGGCCTGTCTGAACGTGCCTCTCTGGGGGCCCCAGGGGACAGTGACCACCAGTGGAGGCAAGGAGGACGGTGGCAGGAGAGAGAAAGAGCCATGAAGTGAGAAGCCTGGTGTTGGGTATGCAATTTAATAACAGACGATTAGATCAACGGATAGATCAAAGGGATAGTTCACCTAGCTTTCGAAATCCCCTTATTATCAAAACCTTTTCCACAGATAAGCATGATTCACAACTCCAAATGGCTCCATGATTACATCCTAAATGTTCTCTGTTATCTTCCTACTAAGTGCATTCATGGACCATCAGCCGAACCATCGTGTGGCTACCTCTGCCAGCTTCACTCATTTGCGGCAGTTGACCTTCAGAGGTGAGCAGATAATAGGTGAACTGCATTTTTCGTTGAACTTTCCCTTTTAGTGAAATGCATTCATTTTTCATTTTATCCACTCGCCACTCTGCTTATTATCTACAGAGCCATAGATTCAGTATGTGACAGTTTCTGTGTTCCCCTTCCCCTGTCCTGCACCTCCTGTCACCCTTTCTTCCTCAGTTTAATTTAGTTGACGCTGCAAATGCATCTCGTTTTTCCTGCCTCCCCCTCACTCCCTGCTCCTCCTGTTTCACTCCCCTTTTACTCCCCACAACCTTTCTCTGGAGGAGATAAGCATTAATCCTATACAGTCCGATAGCTGTAACTGCAGTTTCACCCCGTACGGTTTTATCACAACCAAAATGAAGAATTCAAGTTGTTTTTCACTTTAATCTCCCACAACTTACTTTTTTATTTTTTATATTTTTAAATTCTATATTTCACACATTTTTTACTACCTGGGTCAATTGACAATGAGGACTTACATCGCCCCGTTCCACCTTAGCCTGGGATTGGCTCTTGCTTCCTCCAGAAGCCTCAAAGGATAAAACTGTGTAGATAATGGTTTGATGGATTTTTTTTTCCTGTGAATCCTTCTAATATTAATGCCCATGTAAGATAATGTGAATATAACTTTTGATATTGAGAAAAAATAATGCCACAATTTTGTAAGAATATAGTCATAATATTAAGTATGTGCCATGTTCGGCACATATTGTGTGATATGATTCACAATATGTTTTAAGCAAGGTTGTGGCTGGTAATCATGGGTTTCAGGGTTCTTTCTGCTAGTTATTAATTTTTTGTTGTAATATGACTTTCATTTCTAGCGTGATTGAGATTTGGCACCAAAGATAAGAATCAGATTTAGGAAATGCAGGTAATCCTCCAAACCCACATTCGAAGAAAATGTCTTCCTCTGCACCCTTATCTGGGGCTGAATTTGATACGAACCTGTTAGACACACAACAGTGCCTCCACATGTTTGGCCCACTGTCAGACTTAAGTTGAAGTTGAGTTTATTTCAAATGTATTGTATTGATACTGGAAACACAACGGCAGATTCTGCTTTTGCATCCACAAAAACCTTCACACTCAGCCACTAATAGGCAGGTGTACACAGACACGCCCCCCAGGCTCAGCCCCCCCGCTAATCACAGCTGACTGTAACACAGGTGGAATGCAGTGCTGGGTTGTAATCAGGATCCTGAACCACATGCTGATGACGACAAACATAAACACAACATACAAACAGACACTGTTTGCTCTAGTTTTTGTTAATACTAGTTGTTGTGGCAGGTGTACACAGACACGCCCCCCCAGGCTCAGCCCCCCCGCTAATCACAGCTGACTGTAACACAGGTGGAATGCAGTGCTGGGTTGTAATCAGGATCCTGAACCACATGCTGATGACGACAAACATAAACACAACATACAAACAGACACTGTTTGCTCTAGTTTTTGTTAATACTAGTTGTTGTTCTCGAGAACTAGGTCATGAGAAAACAGCTTGTTGACCTCAAACATCCAATTACGGCTCTGAGCCTCATTTCCAAACCTCTCTGTTTCCTGCTCTTCCAGACTAAAACAACGGTTTCAGACCCGAATGGGCCATCAGCCTGCATGGTTTCATGTTGGTATGTGACTCTACATCAGTCTCTCCACTATTCTCTGCTATCTGCACACCGTCTCTACTTTCACTCTTTAATAAATAATTTCAAACAAACTCTAACATGACAGTTTAAAGTATTTTATCAGTGCGTAGCTTCTCACAACACTGTGATTTCCACATCAAAGCGTGCCGGCACCATCTCCGCCTGCATCTGACCGTCTGCCAAGAGAAACCTGTTGGTGTGTGTGTGTGTGTGTGTGTTTCCTGCTTATAGCTATTCATGCTTTGTGGGCATCTGTGCATGAATGATTCATAAACTCAATATTAACCATGGGCTTTTATTTAATATCAAGCAAGAGGTAACAGATGCTGTGTTCCAGTCCCTGCTGTCAAGTCTTCTTCTGTCCACTTTACTCGAAGACTACCTCCAATTAGTTGGCGGTTTTAGACGTGATGGATGAAGGGTTGAGTTTTTGGGTCATGTCCTCTCACACACAGAAGGCATCTGTGTTGTGGTGAAATCCTGTGTTCACAGGGTTGTTGACAAACGCTCCAGCCCTGATGATTAAAGACACGGTTCTCTCTGTGTTGTGTGGTATGCGTGTATGTGTGTGTGAGGTTTTGTTCGCCACCATGTGAAAGCTATATCTTGATGTGTGCGCTTGTGTGTGGATCTACCGGGTGAGCTCACTGTGTGTGCAGTAATTATCTATAGAGTTTCCCCAGTTATTTTCTGTGTGAGTGAGATATGCTCTTTGTACCGACTTGTTGCACCTGCCAAGTCAGGAAAAAAGAGAAAAAAGAGATTTTTCCACCATCACTCAGCCTCACTTTATCTTCTCCATTTGTAGCATATCGCACACCTTGTTTGTGTTGCGGTTGGCTTCATGTGTGGACACTAGACGTGTGTGGGAGGTGCGCGTCAACATTGGCCATTGGCTCTCAACACTTTATCAAGCTTTTGATTAATAATTTTGAAACTTACATACAAAGATTTGGAAACATTTTAGAGACAAAATTATAGCTTTCTTATTTTATCCATTAGTTTGAGATATTTGATTTTGTCTAACAGAGGAGCCAGTTACACAGTTAACAGTTACGAGTCCCTGCTGGAGTGTGTGATGTGTGAATATTTGGCACTGCCTGCATGTGCCGAGAACAGGTATTTCCTCTAGCAAAAAACAAAGAGAAGCTATGCCTGCAGAGTGTCAAACCTCAGGGAAGATGTAGAAAACATTGGCAGAAGAGAAAAGAAGAAAATAGGAAGGAAGGAAGGACGAAGAACAGGATTTAGAGAGAATTGAGTTGGGGTTTTTGCATTAGTATCCAGAGCAACTCACAGTCAGCGGACACATCATGGTTAAGGAAGTAATGTTGTAAAGTAGAACACATGTGACACCTCTCCTGCTGTCATCACTGGACGAGGTGATGACAGCGAGAGAGCACGACTGTGAGAAAAAGGCAGAACAGCTGTTGATGTGTGTCTTTACACTGGAAAACCACCTGGAGCCTCATGGTCACATTTCGACAGGTGGAGGTGTTTGAGTGCAGTGGTCCAGCATTAGGATGCACTTTGTTGCAGTTGGAGAGGCGCCTAGTATTCAGAGGTGTTTGTGTGTGTTGCTGGCTGTGGTCTAAGATGAATGTTGATGCTGAGGTCATTAGAGGACGAACAGCGCTTCAGCTGACAGACTGTGACCAGGGCGCACGCCACAGTTTGTCCTTGGGACTTGGAGACAATGAGACAAGACATAAAGCACAAAGACAGCTTCTATTATCCCAGGAAAACCAATTTCTCCCCCACTCCTCTTTCCTACAGCTTTTTTCTTGATAGCTTGATACAACATGCAAAACCACACACAATCAACAACAAGGATATCCTTCAAAAGCATCACTTGACCTGTGATAAAAATGTGTATGGGCAGTAACAGCTGTTGTTGCATTCACAAAAACAGGAAAATATCCAGAGAATTCAGGTTTTGTTGTTTACATGGTTGAGTGAGGAGCGTAACTAACATTTTTCACAAAAAGACAGAACATAAAAGTGGAGCAGCGGCCAAACATCGTCACAAATTCTCCAGTGTGACGGCTAAATAATCCACCTGCTATACTGAAACACTTTCCAGACCGAACAGTAAAGTCACTGCAGTCCTGTAACTGTGTGATTATGTGAGGAGAAATGCGCAGCTTGACACAACAACAGACATCCAGTGCCACAGGCAGATTCTCTTCTCTTCCCCTTCTCTTTCAAGGTAAAGACAAACTCTTGCCCCTCGTGCTCTTAACTGTGACTTTACGTCGCCCTTGTTAAAAGATTTACATTGACACTGTGCCTGGTGGTTTCTCTCATGAATGACGACCCATTGAAAGGACACAAAGCAGAAACCCTTCCCACAGAGTAAAAGGCTCCTGGTGAAAAACAATTAAAGTTCAAAAACCCCTACACTATAAACTAGCTTGAGGCACCAATTCATGGTAACATTCATGCAGTGGCCGCTAACAGCATTGCAACAATGTGGCAGACTAAACAAGGGCACTTAGCGATTTGCCAAGGAAATGGTTTCCCACTATTCCAGGTTGTGGGAGTGTGGAATAAAGGAATAATCCTCCTAATTCAGCTCAGAGATAACGGCATCCGCTAAACAATGAAGTCGTAATAATAAGACAATTTCTCTGGGGAAATTCCCACTAAGCTTCTCAGAATCTGATTATATTCCATCACAAGAGTTTGAGGAGGATTTGGGGAGCAAATCACCTCCTCCTCCTCCTCATGTCCTCTGGTCACCTCACAGCCCCTCTGCTGTGCTCCCTCTGATTGGATCAGCCCACACGGTGGCTGGACGGTGACCTTGTGTACCATTGGTCAGTTTAAGGACGCAAGGTATGAAACCACCAGCAGAGCTTCATGGAACTTGGATGGAGGTCACAAGTGGTCTGTTACTCAGACACATGCACGCACGCACACATTCCCTTTCTCAAAGTCTTTCAGAGAGCTTAGTAGAACTTAAACACATGAGACGTGAGGATTTTTAACCAATAAATAATCCTTTTCTTGGTACAGTCACTTTCTCATTTCCCTTTTAACAAGAGGGAGGAGAGAAGGACACTGGAGGATAAAGAGAAGGAAGAAGATGGTCATTAAAAGAATAAACTTTCATTTTTTTAAAAAAAAAGCCAATTGATTAATAAAGCATCTGAAACCTTAAATTTACATTGAGGAAAATGAAACATTTGTAAGATGTAAGTGACTTTATTACTGTGTGTGTGAGATGAGGTGTGGCACTGCATGATGCTACTTTGCCCTCAGAACACACAAACCACAAGCTGGCTCACGGCCACGTGGGAGATATTACTGCCAACACTTCCCTGGTACTGCAAACACAGCTGTAAACACACAAATGACTCATGTTCATGCACTAATGTTTATTCCTCACCTGTACATGCCTAAACCCATCGTAACCCACCTTAACCATAATTATATGATTAAACATTCTGACTGAATTACAGTTTTTACAGGTTTATTATGGCCCTTAATTCAAAACATTACATTGTTTTGATGAGTTAAGATGGCAACCTAACAAAAGCCAATGTCTTTTTTCAATAACTGTCCAACAACAAACTGATAAAAGGGATTTTCAATAAATCTTATTGAGAACGATTTCTATATATACAGTCTATCTGTAAGATGCATATCATTTTGATTTCATAATTAGAATTGAAATTAGACAAATGGCATGCACTCAGGGTTTATTTAATCTCATACTAAATTAGGCGTAATCTTGTTTGACAAAAAGCAAAGCAGCAGTAAGGGAGCAGTTTGTGAAAGTGTGTTTGCAGCATTTTTGGCTTTGATCTCTGTGATCTTTCTCCTCAGCAGTTATCTGTTATTATAACCCGATACACTTAACCCCGGACACGTCCCTCCTTCATGTCAGAGCTTAGGTTGGTCATCGGAAGAAAGTTGAAGTAAACACGGAAAAACTAGCCTCAATACAACTCAAGGGTATTGTGGTTAAATTGCTAATCCCAGCCCTATTGTGCACTTACTCCATCCTGTCTGTTCCTCAGCCTGGATCAGCTTCCTCGTACGTGTTTTCTCATTGCCTCTCTATCAGCGCCTGTCAGTTACTGTGGTGACAGTGTCAACGCCTGCCAGTCACCACGGTGGCTTGTCAATCGCCTGGGTTAGGCCACTGCTGTGCTGTCAGTCACTGCTGTTTGCTTAGTCATGGGGATCAGACTAAGTGTTCACAGGCCCCCCGAGGTCACCAAGAGACCATGACCTGTGACCTTGTACGCCCAAAGATGTTTAAAAGAAAGTCAGTGTCTCTGTGTTTTTGTTTCTTTACCTGTATTTTCCTCCTTGACAGGCTGCTCTGTGCCAAGCCAAATTTTTTTTCTTCCCGTAAAATGATATTTGATTACTTATTTTGAGTCACTACACTTGAAGTTATTCACCTTTCCTTGGAAAACTTTGCCCTTTGTGTTTGACATGTCTTCCCAGCTGCTTTGAATGAAACTGGAGAAGTTTCTATTGTTTCTGGCAAACAACTTTTCTATTCGTGTATTTGTAACAACACGACCTGCTTGTGATCAATATGACACGTGGATCAGTTTTATGAGTAAGATTGTTGATATAGATTATCTAAGTAAGTGTGTATTATCACAACATGTACCGTGCAAGTAGTGTGTGTGCGTATGCGCGTGTGTGTTCAAGTACTTAATGGGGCCGTGTTGAGTGTTACCAAACAGACAGGTCCTAACAGCGGCAGCCTGCAGGAGTTACGCTGGACATGTCTCCCTCTGTCTGTCTTAAAATTTGTTGCCCGCAATATTTTAGCTCAACACAAAAGCAATTAGTTTTGCCACAAGATTAACATGACCTGCACACAGCAGGAATGTCATCATGTGCAGCTCAACAAATACACAGTGTTTCTAATAACTTATCTAGACAATGGCAGTCCACCATCTTGTACTTTATACCCCCACATTTGCCGTCCAAGCACAGTCATACCTCAGTGAGAACTTGGCCATCACGCTGCATCACTTGGAATCTCTGGTGCTGAGGGTGACCTTTGTGGGCGTGCACGTGCACTTGCACCTCTGTTACAGCCGTAGATTGAATACATCCTGTGGAAAATGCTGATGTAATGCAAAATCTTTCAACATCAAACCTATGCTACACTTTCAAGTTCTATAATCCACAGCCTGCATGCTGACATGCCACAAATGACTAGGCTACTGATAATATTCTTATGTTTTTAACAGGCTCTTTGTTTCATTTTAGTGTGTCTGCATGTATTTGCCAAAAGCACTTAAGACAAACTAGCTGAGGCTGATAGGACAGTTAAGCAGCTGTTTGGTCATAAAATAAAGATTTGATGCGGAAAAATCCTCTTTTATATTCAATGGCGATATAACCAGACATTAATCGTTAAACTTTTGACCCTAAACCACTTTAGTGAACCTTAGAGTAGCATTGAAGGAAGGTCAGGGTATCAGCACTATAATGTCATCTGGTAACCTCTAATGAACCAAATTGCTGCTAATCCATTGAGATTTTCTTATGCTTTTGACCTATTCTTAATGTTACTATTTGAAAATTGAATTATTTCTTTCTATCTGTGAAATCTGAGTCTTAATTTTCCAAATGCATCATCTCTTATCTATATTTAATCTTCCCTCTGTTTGTTCTTCCTGTCTGTCATTGTCACTAAATACATATATTTTTCATTGAATATTCTTGATTATATTTTTAATGTAATACCTCTGTGTCCAACATGACAGAAGAATGACCCAGGTCTCAAACAAAAGTCCACCTATAGAGCCTACAGAGACAACAAACAGAGATTGTAGCAAGTGAGTGAGCGCTGTGCTGTAAGGCAAAAGCGAATCTCCAACCCACACTGCATGTGAGTGCAATGCAAACTATACACTTGTGTTAGAGGTTATGTGAATAATTGAATGCAAGACTAATGTTTTTGCTTTCATCATGTTTTGGACTATTTATATAGTGTGCGTCTGGTCATGGAGGTCATACTGTGTTTGTGTGCCTGCATCTGTGTTTTCAGAATAAACATGATATCAGGCCCTGAGGGCGTGGAGGCAGGCTTGTGCAGATCTTTCTTTACTGCCCTGCTCATCTCTCTGGCCCTTAACCCCTAACCTTTGACCCCTCACCGAACACACTGACAACCAAACAATTAGTGGACCTCAGGGACTACAGGTTGGTTAACGACATGGCTGATTGTTTTAGCATTTTGATAAACAGGAGTAATTGTTTCTCCTTAGTTTACGTACTTTGGAACATTGCTGCATGTACGTGAGACACAGACTGCACACAGACATGAGTGCCACACGCACTAATATGACGACTAAATATTTTATGCCAGGCTGATTTTTATTTGACACCCACGCTTTGCTTGAACATTGTCTCTATAAAATGTTCATAACCTGTTCATAAAAAGTTCATATGCTGTTGAGAGCCACACTTGATCAGCTTTAGAGTTTAATATAGAAAATGATCTTACAAACTGGATCATTGTCAAATATCAACTTGTTTTTACACCCTCCATCACTTCTTCCCTCTTAAGCTTGACATCTGCTTCCTCCCTCATGCTTTCGGTCCAAGATAAGTGAGTTCTGACTGAGCAGCCCGGGGCAAGATAACCTCAGCCCATCCTTCCTTCTCCCTCTTCCTCCTGACAAGCAAACACGTCCCTACCTGTCTGGGTGAGTTGATGGCCCCATCCCTCTAACACTGTTTTTCTCTCGTCATCCTCCTCAGGAGGTTGTGAAACCTTACTCATGTGGAAAAAACTTGTGTGAGCGTCTTGATTACAGGTCATTGAAAAGCAGAAATGTGAGATTTCTTCATTTTGAAAAATTATTATAATTTAACAATTGTTAAAAAATTAGGAAATACGGATATTAAGTGAGTGTTTATTTTTTTATAAGAGAATTGATAATGGAAAAAGTGTTTATAAATATGCCAAATATACCCTTTTAACAGCATCATCACATGAATGTTGGCTCTATCTATGGCTGCCACTCACTCACTCTCTATTCCCTACTTCACTACATGTGACTTTATACAAAGTCTAATATAGGGAGCCCATCGGGAAAATAAAATACTCAAGGACAATACTCAACTCATTTTGTTTATGCCTGTCATGAAGCATTGTTGCAGAATCAGCCAGTGGGAGATCCCACTGTAATTTCACATTTTTATTCATGCTTAATATTAATAATTGAATGTAAAGAAACATGTCTAATGGCTCTATTTGAAGGTAGAAATACATTTGTTTGTCTCTGCATAATGGGAGATTTCTTGGTTAGTGTTTGAATAGTAACAGACAAAACAGCACATTACCGTAAAGTGAGTAGTAAACGGCTCATATTTAAATACATCGACAAAACAAGTCACTGACCATTCAACAAATTTTCATAGTCATACAGTGTTAATAGTCTTTGTTCTCATAAATTGATTCCATTAAGTCATTTCATTTCGTGACTGGAGGCCAATTCATTCCCATCTGCTTTTAAAACCCGAGCAACTGCCCGCTGCTCGAATCCGCTACCTTTCTTTAAAGTTTTTCCACTCTACAGGTTTCCTAATTCCATGAGTGATTGGCATCTGGCCTAAAAACAGTGTAAAAGGATCTGCTTTCCTTTATCAGCCGTGCCGCTGGACACCGATTTATCATAGCGGAGGTATTTTGCCATATCCTGTTTCCAGCCCTTTTCATTTCACAACAGATGTGGAGGATTCATTTGATGATTGGCACGTGGCCTAGATAAAGCGTAAATCGATCTTCATGCTACCTGAACAACCTTTAAGGTTAAGTGTCTATAACAAGTACTTTTCAGAAATAGAAATCTGACGCAGCTGATGAAAATGTGCAGCGTGAGTGAGGTCATTGGGATTTAACAACGACATGTCTAAAGTAACACTTGATGATGATGATTCATTTCTCCCCTAAAATCTGACATTAAGACATAAACAGTAGCTTTTTTCCCTAGAAGATGGAATTGTTTTGATGTTTGATGTTAAACCATCCATAACCACCAAGCTGCTGTAGCTATCCATCAAAAGGACATAACCACTTCACCTCAAAGCAAAAAGTTCACTATGTGTGAACCTTTATTTCCAGTAACAGGTGTTCAGCTCTGATGCATCTGCAGGTTTTTACCATTTTTCTTTAGCTGTAAACTGTAACAACACCAAAGTGTTACTGGTGCCATAGTTGGGGTGAGAGCTCAATGTTCTAAACAGATGACACAGAAAGGCTTGAAGTAGAATGCGCACCTCCCCTATTATTAATCATGCTCACTTGCCTTCTCCAGCACGCTGAGATTTTACAGTCCTGCCAGCGGTGAAAGGTTTATGGAGCCCGGCTCATTCCATGATGAAATAACTTAGCCGAGTGAGAAGATGTATCTGAAGAGGGCCATTGGGAAACAGGAGGGACGCACTCCCTACACATGTATATACAGATACCGATATGCTCAAGCATGCACGTACATTCAGCAGGAACAGATATACACATGTTCATTTACTATATAACCCTAAAACACGTATAGAGACGCCTGCATACAAGTAAGAGCACGTCCACTATAACTGAAGCCTGCAGGCTTATTGTGCAACACCCCCGCTGCTCAAGATACTTCATACTTGATTGTCTCCCCTCTTAATTATTTACTGTATCTTACTCACCTATTCCAGGTTGTACCTCAAACTTTACTTCTTCAACTCCTGTCTCCCTGTGTCTGTCCAACCTTCACTGTTTCCACCCCCCTTCTGTAATTCTCTTCTTTTTCTGTTTTTCCATTATATTACACACGCTCACACACACACACACACACACTCACTATTTGCAATGCTGGGCTGAACAGCCTCGGGGTATAAAGCAGGGAAAAGCAGAGAAGAAGAAGTTGGAGCAGAGGGAGAGAGGTAGGTGGGAGAAAACAGGAGAATAATTTGTACTTTCAGGGCTCATAGAATTGTAAATATTTTTTATAATTTTTTTGGCAGGGATTATCTGACAAAAGACAAGGACATTGCTCAAGTCAAAGATGACAAAATTAATTGTAAAATTAATGACAACAATTTTTGTGATGAAAGTAATTTCTGCTTTTTGTGTTCATATACAAGTGAGACATGATAGGGTTATTTTAATGCTCCAATTGAGTTTTAATGCAGCAGTTGTTTTAATTACATCAATGGTCTTTAGGAATTGAATGACTTTGCTGTAAAGCCAGTATGGGTGAGTAAACACAGACAAGGGAGCCACAGTTGTGGACAGACACCAAATTCCTATGAATTAAATGACTTTTCCCAATGTTTGTTTCAAATGTAATGACTCTCTACCACAATAGGTTGCTCAACACTCTATACACTGCGTGAACTCACTAGACGAGCCACCCTTAGCCTCAATTAAAACAACTTGACGCTTCCCTTACCTTCATTAATCAAGCTTAATTGCTTGAACTGATGTTTCCCCTCACTGTCATGAAAATACATCATACCAGCCTTACAATTCACCATACCATTCAACCAGGACGAGCGGTGGCTATTTCTGTAATATTATGGAATTTCTCTTTGGTGTTTTCCAGATGAGGCAAATGAAAAAAGAATGTGGTTACTTTTCTGGAAATGACAAAATATGGCTTTTTTTTTTTCTTTTTTACAGCTGTGTCACTACAAAAATAATGTGGCTCTGCTCCTCATCTTCATAACAAATGACACTTCAGTGGAAATGTGTGTGGGTGTGTGTTTTGTGGAATAAGACCATCATTGTGACATTCATGAATATCTCTCTTAGTCCACAATATAAAGCAAATTTAGAATGAACCTTCAGTTTCTGTGGATGAATAGTAGCACAGACAAACCAACGTTGTATCAGCAAATAACTTTTGTGTTAAACTGTATTTGTTTCTTTTTAGTAGAAAACGTTACTCTTGGTTTCAGTACAGTAAAATTTTCATATATTTAATCAACTCAAATCTTATTTTACTAAAGTCAGTAAAAAATATATATAATAAGGCATTTGCTTTTAGTTGAAAAATCAAAAGTTTTTGTGGTTTATTTGTAGTGTAAATACATACACATACATTTTCATCAGGGTTTAACTGATGTGCTCAGGTGTGTTTTTGTTTTAAAGCAGTTCTAGAAAACCTAAAATGAAATTCGTCCTTGCTGCATTTCGCCAGGCCAGTGGATTTGTGCATATTGTCTGTTGTGAGAGTGGTACAGAAGTAGAAGAGGAAAAACAAAGTCGACATGAATGTTGATGTAAAGTGCTTCGTGACACTCGTTTACACTGGAGGGCCTGTCCACTTCATCCCCATTAAGTACTGCGATGTGTGTGTATAGAGAGAGAGAGAGAGCTAAGCGCTGACTCTGCTGGAACAGCATGACCTATATTTAAACTCATAAGGAGTGATGCATTTTTACCAGCTGAACTGACCAGTGTGTTGGTGAGTTGACTGGAGATATCATTCAAAACTTTGAAGTTCAAATTGATAGATTTTCGCATTCCTCATTGTTTATCTGTAAAATTGTAAAATCGTTCCTGCTTTAAGTCCCATAAGGCAGGAAGGTGATGTATTAATATATCCAAAGACACAGTGAAGGTTAGGAGAATGGCTGCATCAACAAAATGCAGGAGTTTGATTGATTGAATGTAACCAACACTTATGACTGGTCCACAGCTTTAACCACCATAGACTGTCTGTAAAGATGGATGGCACATCTCCACTTCCTCCCACTATCCACAAATTATATGAGCACCGACATCTTTCTCATCTGGAGCCAGAGTCTCAGTAGAAGCGCTCTGGAGCTAGGAGCCATGACTCACTCATTCACATGCTCGACTAGTTGTCAGTCTCCGCTGTCGCTCATCATTCAAATTTTCGTTTTCATAGCATTCCAACCAACTACTTTAGACCTAAGGTGATTGGAGCCTATAAACGTCTTGTAATGACACATTTCTAGGATGAGAATAGTTTGGCAAGAAGTTACCTGTGGTAAATCCTGGCAGTTTATCACGGTGTAGGCTTGTACAAGAGATGACTATGAACATGTTGTTTGTTTTACCCCTCAAGTCTTGAGGGTAGTCTTTTTGAATTTATTTGGATTTCTATAACAAAACAGAGAGAATAACATATAATGAGTGTGATTCCTTATCTGGTTTTCATTTTAAAGCTTTTTTTGAAATTGAAAGCAAGCAGGTGTATTTACTTCTCGCTTTCGCTAATTTGACATATTGTGAGACATGCTGGTTCACTGCACACGCACACAGCCAGCACCTAAAATGGGAAATGTTTCCTTTGAGAAACAAAAAAGGGAAAAAGAACGAGTGCTGTTTGTTTGGAAATGAAATGAAGCAGAGCAGAACGACAGACTGAAAAGGGAACCAGGAAAGAGAGTGGAGAGGTGAAAGCAGCGGCAGGGGAGGAAAACAGTAAGTTATAAAGGAGTGGTGGGAGGTGTATGTTTTACGGGTGAAGCAGGAACTCAGGGTCAGACCTCCCCTAGAAGCTCTACAACAGGAGCTGGAGGAAGACGGACAGTTACAGACCACACAGACCACAGTAGATCATGACAGTCTCGTATCTTAAATTGCTTCCGATCTGGAGAAAAGATGAGACTGATGGTTCTCTAGACGTCTTGGTATGTGATGTTTTCACCTCGGAGGCCATCTGAGTGGGAAGAACCATTTAGCCGACAGTCGAGGGGACATGAGGTCATAATGTCCTTCACCGCTTTAGTCTAAATAAGAACCATCAGTGATAGATTGGCTCCTTTTCTTTCCTCTGACAGGGAGACGGATAATGAAAAAAATGTAATTTTGCAGGAATCTGTCTGGCTCTGGATTGTCCTCTACTGTTGTACACATCTGGAAGACAGATGAGACTTGGATTGGGCTGAGAAGGTCATTGCAGAACCTCTTTTATATGTTAAAAATATATAATGCACCTACATTTGAATCAAGTGATGGTGAAAGTTTCTTTTGTTTTTAAGTACCCTTGATCTGGGAATCTAATCAGACCTGTTCATAAGCCAGCTGTTCATTCAAGTCTACCAGAAAATGTAAAGATACGTTTAAGGAACATTCCTTGTAGGACCTTTAGGGTAATGAGTAAGTAGCTGTTTTGGGGCAGTGAGCAAATTCAGGTTTGGTGGCTTCATCCCTTCCATTCATCTTCAGAAAGAGCCTTGGATGAATGGACGTGAAAAGACAAAATCACCTGCAGAGAGAGGAACATCCATCACTTCATCACAGGCATTTACTTTGCATTAGTAGATTCTTGCCTTTCTAACTAGAGACACACGCACTGCTCCAGACACAACAATGTGCATGTGTGGTCAGAGGGTCTGGACTCTTTCTCACTGTAATGGACAGTTGAGACTGAATAAAGGTGTGTGCACAGCGCACACACACCTGCTCTTAAATGCTGCAGGGATCTGTCTTTGTTCGAAGTGAATTGTGTGTGAGGGAGATGGAGCTTGTCCTCACCATAAAATATTTTAAAACAAGGCTAAATTCCAACTGTAGGAAAAACTAGATGAAGCCTCTGGGAAAACAAATTCATTAAAAGGTTAAAGCATGGGTAGTCAAACATGTATTAGCTTCTCCAGTGTACTAATGTGATGCAATCATTAATTTATGATTGCTCTACATGCAGCACAAATATAGCTGTGGCCTTGGATGTGGAAGAGGCAGACAGGCGCTGACATGATGTACATCATTGAAAGGGCAGCGGGTTGCAGTCTGAATGATAGATCGAACTGACTCTAGAAATGGAACGAAAATGAGTTTTTCAAGGACGCTAATCTACACCTGCAGGATAGACTGATGTGAGAGTTGAAGGGGTAAAATGGAGGTTAGAGGTGTAATGAACAATTGATCTTCAGGCAAAGAGAAGAAAGTGAAGGAAAAAAAAAGGAAATCTGAAATGGGCTGAGGGTGATAAAGTGAAGAAGTCATCCTCATGGCAAAGGAGAGGAGGGATCACACGCACACAGTCTCGATGAGATGGTTTTATTCCTTTTTTTTTAGAGAATATTTGCTTGTTTTTTGTGACTACTGTGTCAGACATTGCTCAGTTGTGCGAATGCATGGGTGTACGCACCAATAGGTATCTGCCTGGCCTAAAATATTCAGTCATGTCTGTTTGCCGTCTGTTCAGAGTATATTGACTTTTTTGTTGTCTTCCTTCTGTATTAAATAATCCATCAATGGCCATAAAACCATCATCAAATACCAGCTTTAATGTGACAAGGTGGATCATCTGCATACAGTCACTGGGAACAGGTCTCAATTACTTAGTGTCCTCTCAGCTGAACTACCTCTCAGATCTAGAATTTAATTTAAGAGGGAAAATGAATGACTCCTGGACCAGAGCCGTGCCCCTGCTATTGTTTGAACTGACACATGCTCCATCCGTCTCCTGACTTGAGCCTGTTAAAGAGCTACTTTTAAACTCTTAGTTCGTTTTGTGGATACGGCCCCAAATACAGATGAGTCACTGCTGGAGTCAACACATGGTCACTGGTCAAACAGAAACAGGAGTCTGAAGGGGAGGGAAGGAAAGTCTGAGAAGGGAGAGGACGAAGGAATTGGGGAAATCCAAAGGCAGAAAGAGGGACTGGTGAATCGACTGGGCTATTACTGTTAATGCACGGAGCAGGCAAACATCTGCTTTAGCCATGGGGGGGGTCAGAGAGTAGGTTAACTATTAAAACACAGAGATGCTGCCATATGGACGAGAATGGAGAGGGAGTGTGAAAATTAGGGGAGGTGCCGACTGTTAAAGCACACAGGCCATATGGAGAGAGTAAAAAATGAATAAAAAGACGGAAGAGAGAAAAAAAAACATGAATGTCAGGAAATGGTTAACATGTTAACCCTCTGATGCCTTGAGTTATAATCATGGGATATGGAAACAAAACTGTTCAAAATGTCAGATCCAGATCGTAAAAATACGATTGAGTGCTGTCAGTCTTTGGATAACATTATCCAGATTGTACAGTATTCTAGGTAAAAATGAATGAAGGCTGTTCTGAAAGCCAACATCTGTATTAGTGTTGCATTGCTTATATGCCAATCTCATAAAGGCCATGGCAGATGGGCAGGTACACATTCAACTTCATTGTTCCCTGATTTTTAGAGAATTCAACATTAATCTGTGGTAACTTCAACAATGGAATATAAAAAAGAAAAAGAAACAAAAAAAGAGATAAGGAAGAGGGGGATGATGGAAATGCATTGTGAAATAAAGCTGAAGAAAACAGATGAGAAATAAGGAAAGTAAAAGCAGAATGCTGATTCATATTCCAGGAGGAGTGAGGAATGGTGGCCAGTGTCCTACGTCTGGAAGAAGTGAATTCCAGTTTCACTTCCACTACCATGGTTCTTCGTTTAAGATGCTGGGTGCAGGGCTCAAAAAGGCACCTCGTCCACCATTCCTCATTTGGTCTGGCAGGGACATTTTCAAGGCTTTAGGTTATGTCTGGAAGCATCTTCGCTGTGCTGACATAGAGTAGCATGGACCGACGTTGTAAAAGGAGTGCCTGAATAATGAACAGACAGTGATTAGGACAAGAGTCATAGGTCAAAGAAATGCAGGAGACATGAGGATCTCTGTTAACTCATGCATTCAATAGAAAACCATCTCCCCAGATGCTGCTTCTCCATTGATCTGGTTTTGAGCTGAAACAGCAACAAGCATGGAAGCCGGGTAATAAACAACTTTTTGAAACATGTGGAGCAAGTGACAATAAACCAGGGACAGAAGTATAAAAATAAGAAATGGGCTTCATGTGTTGGAAATAAGATCTAATAAAGCATAAAAGTTGGAATCTACCACTTTGTCCCAAAAGTTATCTCTGACCTCACATATGCAGACCACAGATTTAAACAAGTAATAAAGTACGTGGATGGGTTGTACTCAGACGGGGGGAAGGGTATCCTTGTCTCTCTGAGGGCTGACGTGGCCTCTCATCAGTGAGCGGTGTCTCAGTAGCTGGTGGTGGTGCATTGTTGAATAAGAGGTTCAGGACTGGATGCTTGGATGCTTTCATTTTTGTTTCAGCTTGTTTGGTTGCTTCTGACTTCAATCCATGAAGCCACAGCTGACTGGTGATAGATTAAAAGTGTGTCCGCAATGTAAATTTATTTTCACATCAAACATTTGCCTGGATTTTTTGGGTTATGGTTTGATTTAGAACCTATAGAATGTAAAGTTTGAATGAATTTTATTGTGTTTGAGTGGCAACAGGATTATGCAGTAACTGCTGATTTCCAGATGGGTGGAGCGGTGCAGCATGACCCTCGGAAGAACCAATCAAACCCAAGTGTGTGTTTCTGTATCAGGGGCCAAATCTGAGATTTTCTTGATATTGCATCTATATTTCATTGGGGTTTCATCAAAGGACTGACAGGCCATTCTAGTTTTGCTGTTGATATCATGGGGTGGCTGGAGCCAAACCCACCTGACTTTGGGCAAGAGGCAGGGTACAGAGGGTACATAGTGGACAGATAGAGAGAAACATATGAGCTGATGTCCAATCTGCATGTCTTAACTTTAATAGCACACAATGGTTTGCCGTAAGAGTGAGGATGGCGTGTTAAAGTGAGTGTGTTTTGGGAGTGCTATAGGAACGGACAGTGTGAATAAAAACTAGGTTTGTGTGTTAGTTGCTGACTGGATAAATCCTGGATCCCCAGCAAGAAGCTGCCGAAGCGTGTAACAGCACCACGCAGCAACAGATTAGGGTGAGAGTGGAGGTCACCTCACAGTGTCAGGTGCCGCACGAGGCCACATGAAGCAATCAGCACGTCTTCACTGCGCATTTGTCAGTGTCAGACGTGTAGTTTCAGTAGGATGATCGCCTGCTCAAATTTGGAGCAAATTCCTTCACTATTGTGTGTTGTGCTTCTGCTGATTGCTCCCCCTGAAAAGGTAAATTTGAGGATTCTGAGCTTGACATTTTAACAAGTATTAATCACAATTAGAGTAAACTAAGCATACATCTGGTGTTTAGGACAAACCAGTCATTTGTTTATTATGAGTATATTTTTAGTTTTCTATCTTGGCAATAACAGAACCAGAGAAGTGAGTCATAGGAGAGCTTGGCTTGTTCATGAAAACCCTTGCCTCAAAATTTGTCATTGAACTGTTACTGAACGTAATCAAGTCTCTTTAAGAAAACATTTTAAAAGTAGTCAAAGAAGACAAAAAGCCCAGCCATAATTAGCCATAAATTTTAACTCAAAGGACCGAAATAATCCAGGCAACTAGATCAGCCATAATTATTTCTTTTCCACTGCTGGGTGAGATGGGGTGAAACAAGGGTGAGGCAGAGGGTGCTGAGCGAGTAGTTTCCAGAGGACAGCAACACCGCTCACACACATTATGGAAAATACTCGCAAAGACAAAAAGGCTGATGGGAAAAGCCCAGGGAAAGATCTGGTCGGGTGGAACAGGACAGAGTAAGGTTATGGCAAAAGGTTGCTGACGGTGAGGTCTCTCCAGAGCAGGAGAGGCTCAGTGTAGCAGTATCACTCTCCCAGAGCTGTGTGCCGTGATCGCACCGCACCCAGGGAGAAACTGTGATTTAAGGTAACGCAGCGTATGTGGACACTCTGAAGGACATTTGCTGTAAAGCAGCTGCTCCTGTACTTTTTCCAATTACAGCAGTATTGTGACCAGCTTCCAACACACCACAACAAACTGTCCACAGGAATCAGCTTTTTAAAAATACACAGGAAAGATAATCCAGCTGGTGTACAATCGCAGGTGGTTGGATATACCCATGCCCTGCCCGTGCAAGGCTGTATGGCCCAGGCGCACGACTTCAGCCACGGACGAGAGTTTGGAAAAGTGTTGGCCCCTGTAGCCTCCCTCAGGTGAAATCAGTTCCTTCATCATGAGGATGGAACTAATCAATTATACACCAGACCTGAGACTGACGGCTCACTTCCTGTGTTGGGTTAACTGGAGACAGATTGTGTTAAGATCATCTGTTTGTCAATTGGTAACAGTTGTGCTTGCCCACACGCCACTACCTTATGCCTGGCGCTGAGGTTATGGCTTGTAGATTTCTTTACAGGGGTTAAAATAGTAATATCTACAATATTCTGCAGAGTCTTTACAGGTCTACATAACTGCAGAGTAAGAATGTTGGATGATTGAAGAAAACAGTAACACAGCTGGAAGCCACTTCCCTTGTTAGTGACATGCTGACGTAGCATATAAAAGTCCTGGATAGAATTGATGCACTATTCTTAATGATTATTTTCCAATTTCTCAACTCAATAAATACAATTGGAAACATGCTGTAAGCAATAAGGATAAAGGTGGATTTCATTTACAGATCCTCAACAGTGTAAACCAGGCAGCAAATCCTCTCTGGAAGGGGTTAGAGAAAAACATCAAGGAAAATAAAAGGGGAAAAAAGATACCAAAGGAAGCAATGAAAGCTTCAGCAAACTAACAGCAAGTGTGAACAAGGTGCAGTTTCAGAGGAGGATGGAGGGAGAAGGAGGACGTGAGGAGTGATCTGCAGTGACATAAAAATAGATCTGGTGATGGGGAGAGAGAGAGAGAGAAAACAGTTGTGGCTGGAAAATCCAAATATAATCATAATAAGGTAATCTTTGCTCCTGCCACCAGCTTCCTGGCTTCAAGTTAGATGGAGCTGTCATGTCTTCCATCTTAGAGATCAATGTAGTGATTGATGATTGGAGTTCCAGTGTGTTGAGAAACTGGCACCTCTGCAAGTGAATTCACATCGGTTACGGTTACGGTGGGATGTGAACAGCCAGTTCAAGAGCAGAGGCTTTTTTGATGCCCGCTCACTGTGACATCGTCAAGGACTTCTGAGTTGGTGTTTTCACACAAGGGGCTGTTGCATTACTTTGCTGGTTAAGAACTGTGTGACTATTCCTTACTTCCTGCGGTTTTCCATACAGTTCCTGTGCTAATGTGCCCTGCAGGTGGACTTTTTGCTTTTGATGAACATACCATATTGAAAATGTCAGAAAGGCATTAAAGTGACTTTTTGTGGATCTTTGTCCACTGGTAGGGGCTTGTTAAAAAAGTCGGCTGCTACACAGACTCATACAAGAGGTGTTGGTGTTCCGGATAAAATTTTCAGGCCTGTCAAACTCCAAATAGGAAATTATTATTATAGCCTCTTGTTAAGCAGTTACAAATCTGTCATCTGCTGCTGCATTTTAGAATTAAAAGCTGCTTTTACCTTTATGTGGTGAGGTTAATATGACACATGTGCGTGTCAGCCTGCAGGCAGGGAAAGAGCAACCTTGGGCGGATTAAAGAGATGAAGGGAAGTATACAGTAATATAAAGGAAGCGTAAAATTAGTTGCAGCAAGAGCGAAAAACAGAGAGACGCCTTCTATCAAAGCAACATTGTTCCCCCTTCCTTTGCTGAAGATGTGGTTGAAGTGGTAAAGTCTCATTGGTCAGGAATGAGGTGGGTGTCTCTGACTAATAACTGGTTGAGACCTCAGTGACATGTGCTTCCTGTCCTGATATTTGAAGGACTTTGTTATTCGGATTAGCTCTGATAATGACGTGAAAGATTTATGGTTTGTCTCGTCGTGACAAAGAAAGCTGTTGTTCACAGGAACTGTCTGTAAAGTTCAAAATTATTACCTTGACTTAATTTTATTGGATTGTTGAGTAATGAGCTGTATTGAGAGCCATTCTGGTTTGTTTGTTTGCGGATTTCCATCAAACGTGGAACCAATCTCAGGGAAAAATGAATGGATATCAAAGAATAATCTGGCATATAACGGGGAGTCATACGAAAGGGTCTGTTAGGCCTGGTCATTCTAGTTTGTCATTTCATAGACTTAGTCATTTAAATCATTTTATATAATAGTCAGTGATCAACTCATATGTTGTATATAAAGTGAAGTGCAGGCATCGTTTGTGCCGAACACAAACGATGCCTGCTCCTTGTTAGCAGAATGGCAGTGGTTCTATCTCTAGCTATATAGATATTTTAGCTTCATTTCTGGATTATGGGAGGCAGTGAGGACGTTGTGTCCATTTTCATTCAGTCTATGTCCCCATTGTGTATGACCAGATGACAGAGTGTCAGCAGTGACTGTCTATAGTTCAGTAAAAGGATGAGGTCATTGCTGCACATGACCGCGACAACAGAGGTTCTTTCCGTAAAGTCTGGCCCAGTTTGTTTATTGTGATCATGACTTTCAGTGTTTTCAAAATGTTAATCCCACTGCCTTTCATATCATCCCAGTGTACCATTTTAAGATCTTAGTGGCTAATGAATATCATTCCCTGATATACACAAAGAACAACATCACTCCCTCCTGTACCGGCTCCTGCGACTGTGTTGGAGAGCTGCTATTCGTGCGTGTGTGTATAACAGTAGCAGTTGATGTGGTTTTGTGTCTCTCTGCGATGGAAACTTTCTCTTCTCTTTTAGCGCTAATTGGATGGAAATATTTTGTTGCACAGCTGCCACTTAACTAAATAAACAGTCTTTAATGAAATCATATTGAATGATCTATTTTTCCATCCTGCTGATTTCTGATTGAACAAGACTACTGAGGCTTTAACGCTACATTCCAGTGCGCAAATGTGTTGTTCTCTGTTGTTCTCTACCTGGATATAACACTTTGGAACCACTGTGATGTGACTTCAGTTCCAAAATAAAGTCCACTGTGTCTGGCTGCACCTGCACTGTTCACTCTTTCTTCTGTAATGCTGTTGCAGGTGTTGTGAGTTTATGACAGGACTTACTGTTTAACTGGGCTCTGCCTCCACCCCCATGTCCGGTGTGCTGGAGAGGAAATTAGGTACCAAAAAAGCTTTTAAAATATATGATGGAAACAATTTCCTGGTATTGAGGAAATGTCACTTCTAGTTAGGAACCAAAAGCATTGAGCACCAGAGTACAGTAGACTCTCTACTACTCGACTCTCTAGTCAGTGTAAATCTGCTGTGGTATTCTTCACCTCTTCTCTGACCTTCTCTGTTATCTCATAAATCCTTATCCAAACCAAGAGTTCATTTAACGTTAATCTTGGGGCTCGGGTTAATTCATGCAGTTTATCATGTTGTTGTGCCATTATCCCATCCCTGACATCTCTCCACTGTCCGCCTGTATTAAGGTTTCTGTTTGTGTTGTGGGAAAATGCGTCTGCAGATCCAGGTCTTTGTCTGAGTGTGTTAGCGTGTACATACACTCAGGCGAGATGTCTGGGACGCAGGCCAGCACGTCACATGTGTGTACAGTATGTGAGTAAGAGTGCATTTAAACAGAAGTAAACCGCCTTGACTCTCGACTCTCTCTCCAGGGGCCTTACATAAGCCTATTTAGCCTCCTAAGGGGATCCTCACCTTCCTCCTCATCTTCCCTACCTCTCTATCTTTTCCTCCCTCCTCCTGTTTTTGTCTCTCCTCTCTTTCTCGTTTTATCCCGCTCTCGCCCACTCATCCCTTTTAGTACACACACTTCAGCAAAGGGTTTTACCCATGCTTAAGGATCTTTTTTGGCTAAGTCTGTAATCATGTCTGGCACAAGTTCACAGTTCTGAACAATGGTGATGTCTATCCTCAGGACCTCTATCTCTCCGTCTCTCTGCTCCACATCTCTTCTCCTATCTCCATCTTTCATCCAATCCGCCTGGCACCCGTTCTTTTCCCCATGGGGTCACTTATCTTATCCCGTCTGCACACATTCGAGTCCTCCCCATCCTCCATAAACCCCATTCATCCCACCTTTGCCTCTATCGCCTCACCCAGCACCCAGCATTCACCTTCCTCCTCTCCCTCCCACTCGATCCCTCCAACCCCTCCTCTCCCTGGGGCAGCCCCAATTCAATCCCTCCATCCAGCTGCTCCATTATCTCCTCCCTCTTTTCCTCCTCTCTTTAGGATCGTGTGAATCCCTACTCTTGCCTCCTTTTCATTCTCTCTTAACTTTCCAGATTTTGTTCCACATCCCTCCATTTGTCCTCAGTATTTTACAAAACAAAATATGCTCACTTTGCCTTGATATTGTGCCGATGGCATGCAGACATAACAGGAAGAAGAAGTCAAATTAAAATCAGTGCTGACTTTTCACCAAGTGTTATCTCATGTTGTAAACATGTTGACTGATACGCTTGATCAGCCATTTTGTTACTGAATGAACTGATCTGTTAAAGCAACTAACAAGACGGCGGCAGCTTTTAATTTGGAATCACACAGATTCCTGCAGATTCTCATGGTAAAGAAATCAGAAGTACTACAATCTAAGAGCTTCCCAGAGGACTCTCACATATTTCATATGCAACCTTTCATACACATCTTTACAAATCTTTACATTTTCTATAGTGAGTTATTGGGAGCTCATTTTTGCACCAACACTCACATACAATTGTTTTGTAGCTATAATAAATCAGCACACAGCGCACGTGTCACTGTGAGTCGCAGTTGCAGACTAAGATAAAGCCGGGAAGGCACACAGATATATATATATATATTAAAAAAAGCCATGGATGATAATAAGAGCAGAGAGAACACAGAACAAGGGATAAGAGCCAAGGACAGGAGAGAGGCAGAGATAGAAAGAAGGGAAACGCGATCGAAGAAAAGAGAAGAGTGGGACAGATAAAACCCAAGGACAGGATGGAGAGAAAGGAGACAAGAGAAATGGGAACACGAGAGAAATCAGATTCAATTTTTGGTGAAATATATTGATTCTTATTCATTAACTGTACTGTGCTCATACAGATGTGTCACATCTGTCCAATCCCATATGCTTCCAGTTACCCTAATTTTACAATTGCTACCATAGTGTGTGTGTGTGTGTGTGTGTTTGTCAGTGTGTGAGACACTTTGGATGAGTGCTCTCAAGGTTTCAAGATGTCAGGTTGTTGTGTCGTGCCACTTATCAGCATTTAAGTGTCCTTGGATAGCACAGACAGACAGGCACACATGCACACGCACACACAGGCATGTTTGAGTCCATTTATTGTTCGGGTTTGACACGTGCATTTTTCAGGAGTAAAAACAGGTGAAGCGTTGACACATGAAGAGATTGGACGTGTATGAGTCTATATTAAGATATTAGATATAAAACATTGTTTTGAACACTGGGAAATGAAAATACATAGGTATTAACATAGTTGTAACACACGTAGCCGTGCACAGAGACTCCCCCCGCCCCCACCCCCCATTTCACTTGTGTCTGTTTCCCACGGTGCAGTGCGTGTGTATTTGGTCTGTGAGCGCCAGGCTTATCTGTCTGTCCTGTCATAACAGCTCTGTTTGTGTGTGGTATGCATGGGGCGAGGTACACACACATGGACACACACACGCACACACACAAGCTTTGGCAAAAGGTCAAAATGGCCTCAGACAGGAAGTCATTTTACAGCAGCAGATAGATTGGCAACACCTTGCAGCAACACTTGTTGTTCTTTTGATTTTCAAACGTGTGCAAAAGAAACAATGAAATGTACTTCTTTATGTTTAATCAATAATACATATACAGCATGCATTTGATAAAGTCATAGCTTTGCAACCACAATTGACTACACCAAATTTTTATGAGTAGTCCAATGGCAGTTTGTGAGATTCCAAGACTGATGAATGGGGTAGTTTTCTTTGGTAAAGATAGAACTTGAATGTTACTGCAGGATGTCTCCTCTCTGTAAAAGCCTGCTGTGTATTGTAGACGCTCTCTGTGTCAGCAGTGTAACGCAATCCTATCTCCACTTTTCATTACACCGGGGGAACAAGGTCACTGTGCATTTCAAGCGGTCACATTGGTCATAGCTGTGTTATCTAGAAGGTCACAGTGGCAGACTTAATGTCTCTATGCAGCACTGCATTAACTGAAAACTACCACCGGATAGTTTGTTAAAGTGAGAGCTGTGTTTGAGTCGTTTTATTGATAAAAATGCACCCCCAGCAAAATAATCCAGTACAACCTAAAGTTACATACTGTTTCTGTACATCGGATTTAGGAGAATAATATCTATTCCAGCTGTGTTCTCACAATTCTTAAACGGCATCACAGGCAGCAGGAGGCAGCAGCCATTGCTAACTGATGGGAGAACAGTATGAATGTGACCCAGGCTCAAGTGACAGATTACTTTCTGTCTCATTTTCTCTTTAGTATTCACTTCCTTGTCATTGATATCTCCCCCTTAGCCTAAAGACTTGAGAGAGGTGGGGTGGTTGTGTGGATTTAAGTGAAATTGGTGCAGGTGAGGGATGGGTGTAAAATGAAGCTCTTAGGAAAGAGTGATGGCAGCGAGAAACCACAGGATCGTGTAACACCATCAGCCCCTACCTGGCAGGATACCTGGTCAGCATTCCTGCAAATCACAGAGGGAATTTAGATCACAGATCGGGAGGACGGAAGGGAAGGTGGAGAATCTGAAATGTATCAACATCAGTTTCAGTCAGAAAAGCAGATGATATGTCTGGGAAGGAATTTGAACATGGCAGATTAAATTATGAAAACATTAAAGGCTAGTAGCTTATTTAATGATAATAAAATATGTAGGTTATCATCACAAAAGCTCCATTTGACGAACAGTAGTATTTATTGATAATAAAACAGTGGTTAAACAACTGGAAACATCATGTGTGATCTGAGGAGACAGTTTAAGAGTATATATGGAGACAGAGGAGTACTTTAGGGGAGAGGACAGATGAAGGGTGAAGTTTAGATACAGTAGCTGCTGATTGTACTGTTTGGACATGCAGTTCATCTAATTAGAAAGGCTGTGTGACGTGAGTGATGGAGGGAGTAAAGCCCATGGTGTTTACCTACGGATTCTTCTTGGGAGGATGGGAATCATGGGAGGACAGAGAGATATGTGAATATGTGAAATAAAATACCACATGCACACGTTGCATAAAATAACATGTTTATGTATCTGTGCTTAAATAATTTCCTAGAGTACTAATACTTTTAGTCAACATCATTTCTGGTAATATATTTTTCCTGTTTCAAGTTTCAATGTTGTTCATTCCTGTGCTGTGGATCACTGGCCCTCATTTTCATTTTTCTCTCTCTTCCTTTCTAACAAATGGACATTCTTTGTCTTTTTCTCCAGGATCTCTGTTTCCTATCACATAGAGAGAGAGAGAGAGAGAGAGACTGCTGCAGCTCAAATATCAGAAAATCAAGTGTTTCCCAGTCTGGCAATTTCACAGTTTGGAGCACAACATGCACATCACCCATGACCTCTGAGTAAAGCCACAGAACTCATGCTTTGAAAGAGTCACAATTTCCACATGGACATGCATACTTTTTGGTTGCCACCTGTCTCACACGCTCAGAGAGGTCAGGTGGTTTTTCAATCAACACAGCTGTGTGCTCTCCAGAGCAGTAAAATGGTTTCAGGTCCAGTGTTGGCAGGCTTTGATGAGACTAACACACCACTGAGTCCTGCTGCACTCTATCTGCCTACAAAGGCTCTGACCGACGGCAGCTTGACTGTTAATCGTCGCTGCAACGGCACCTGCTCGGTGTGTGTGAGTACACACAGACACAGCGATTCACACACATTTCCTGGACAGTCGCAGAAGATAAGAGCACAGAGGAGAATGTGGTTGTTCATGGTTAATGTCTAAAGTGAGTGCAGGTTATTATGGTATAAGGAAACAGGATTCATATTGTGTTCAGGATCCTGAGGCAGCAGCGGCAATAATTTTGCAGTGATGTAAAATAAACATGTGGGAAACAACTGTCATTTGCAGTATTCCTGTAAGACTGTGCTGAGCTTTTTGTCGTTAAAAGGAAGTCGCCATTTTCACCAGTGTGCCTACAGCCAATATAAGACGTCTGACATCACTGAAATCCTGTCAGAGGGTCGGTCAGTGAGTGCTCCTCATCCAGTGCAGATGTGTTGAATCATTTTGTATAATTATAGGCTAGCAATGGTTGAAAATGAATTCTTTCCGGACTCCTGGCATCTTCTCCAAAGTCAGTCTCATTTCTCTTTCTAAATATAACCTGTTCTTTGCATTTTCTTACTGATGCAGTCTTCAAATATTACTGGCCATTCTGGTAGCTTCACAACCATCCCACTTTTTTCCACATGCTCAAGTCCTTTTTTTGTTCTTCTTCCAATGATTGAATAAAGAAACCCTAGTTTAGGTCCAGGATACTTGATGGATTTTTATATGCTGGCCTCATTTGATATTAACATGAATAAACATGAAACCTGCTGCAGCGCCTGTGTTCTGGTCAAGCAGAAAGCTATAGGAGCGTTTTGAAAAGCAGAATCTATCAGCTCTTCTCATCCTCATAGCATAAATCATTGATGAAGTGTGTGCTGCTGCCTGCACCTCTCCCTGGTCAGTCCCCGCAGTTCAGCGCAGAGTGTCTGTGTGAGTCTGTGTGTGTGTTTGTGAGAAAATCCCCATTTTGTGCTTTCATGTGTGAAAGTGTCGTGTGTCTGGGTATGAGTTTGGTGTAAGGTTACTGTAAATGTACCAGGAAGGTGTGCGTTATTGTGTGTCTTGTGTTTGGTGCCCTGTGTGTGTGTGTGATGCATACACTGGGGTCTTTGAAGTGTAAAGTAACAGGCCTTTTTAAGTTGTGGCTGTAAAATATTTATATGAGCAGGAGTGCTGCTTTGGGAGGATGAGTTGAGAGAAAGAGAGATGAAGAAAGAGGAGGATTAACTCCTGTTTAAGCAACAAATATGCAAAGATCCACTGTGTCTTTTAGAGTCAGTCCATCATTCAATCACCCTGGAAAGATTTGATCAGGTCCTCTCATCAATAATATTGACTTGAATAAAAGTTGTTTGTGTCTATTTATGATGATAACTAACTTTATGGGGTATCAACCAAAACTCCTGTTTTTTCGTCAACAGATCTACAGCATCCTGGCGTCTCACATCCTCCATCAGATGGAACACATTCATATCCCATCATAGCTACACTATACATTTACATTGTACTTTACTCCACCACCTGTCTACCTGATGTATTAGAGTGTAAATAGATTATTTGAATAGCTCTTTCAGTTTGTGTGCATGTTTAAATGCAAACGTGTATCTTGAAGGCTCTGTCGGGGGGGTGTCAGTTCAGAGACAGTCTAACACAAGTTTCCTCAGATGGTCCTGGAGCATCACACAGACAGACCCTCCCTGACCAACAGTTCTGTTTGGACGTGTAGAGCCAGGTTCTCATCAGAGCTAATGGAACATACATTGTCCTGTCAATCTACATCGATGAAAAGAAACCTGTGAACTGTTCAGTGGAGTATCTGGTGTGCAATGTGTGTGTGTCTGTGGGGGGGGGGGGTCTTAAAGGGTAAACTGAGCAATTTACTCGACAGGACAAAGGACAGGAGAGGCTGAGACCTTTATAGTGAGCCATGTGTACTTTTGTCTTCATGCCTGCGGGTTTGTGGGTCTCTGGTCCTGTGTGTGCCTGTGTGTCTGTCTTAGGCTAGACATTTACATTGACAATAGCCTGTTGAGACCTGGGAGGAGACTGGCTTCGTTAAAAGAGGCCTTGAACAAACAGAGAATAGAGACGGAAGGATAGAGGAGGGAAGGGAGGGAGAGAGGGATGAAGGCAGGGGGGAGTGGCTGGTGGGGTGTAGGAGAAAGAAAATGTGAGACTGAAAGAAATATGGATATATAGAATCATGGGGATTATGGAAGAGAAAAAAAAAACAGGCCTCTCATGTTGGGGTGTACGGATGTAAAAATAGAGGAAACTAGAGGTTGATGAAAGAGAGGATAACAGCAGCAAAGACTAATTGGAGGCAAAAAGGGATTAGAGAGGCAGAGGGAAGGAGGGAGGGATGCAGGATGGGAGGAGAGGCATGAAGGGGTGAAATAAACTCAGAATAAACCGAATGATTAAAGATGGAAGGATGGATGGAGCAGAGAGGGGGGAGACAAAAGAAGGTCGGAGTGAAGAGAGGAAAAGAGTTGGACGAGAGAAGACCTGGACTGGCCGGTTGGGTCGATAATGAAGGGATTTCAAAGGGAGGATGTTATTTTAGATGAAAGAAGAAGAAATAGAAAGGAAAACCACAAGCTGCTATGAATAAAGGTTAACTGTGACGGAAGATGGAGGCAACAGGGTCAAGTGTGTGTGTGTGTGTGTGTGTGTGAGACATAAACACAAAGAGAGATTCCGCTTTGCCTCTCACTCGCCTCCCTGTGAGTGAACGGGGTGTGGCTGGTGTGTGTTTCGGGGTGTAGCTGGTGTAGCAGGAGCAATAAATCAATAACTGATAAATAAATTATGAGCCACAAAAATTTCAAAAGGAACCAACAAAACCAAATGATTTGAGCTGCAAGAGGGAAACGCTGAGCGAGTGGGCACTGCAGTGTGCTTGTTTGTTGTGGTTGGATTTGTGTGTGTGTGTGTGTGTGCTGGCATGAAATCTTTCACACTTTATGACATCAGATTGTGGTCCAGACTTGTCAGATGATGTGTACTAAGTATTACCTCCTCTAAAGAAAGAGAGGCATGGGAGTAAGGAGGGCATGTTTGGAGAAAAAAACATGATGGAAACCAGTTTGTTGGAGGTCTGAAGGTTGATGTTAACAGCTGAGCGAATAGTATGGATGCCCTAATTAAGGCTTATTAATACAACGAGCACATTGATATGCTGAACTGAGAAACCACCTTAACCTGCAATGCTCAGTGTGGAAGAACAAAAACTGCTTTAGCCGTCCCAGTCAGACGATGGTGATGCACCCTCACAGCTGGGTGAGAAGTGATGACAGCAGAGAGAGATGATCATCAGCGTCTAACAGAGAGCACATCTGGTGATGCTTCATCCTTGTGATGTTTAATTCTCATTTCAGTCCTGTGATCTCATTCTGCTCACGTTTGCTTGTTTTAGTTTTACTGTACACTGCAACAGAGAGACACACAGCAGCAGATGATGTCTGTTGTCTACACACACACACACACACACACGTTTCTTCTCCTAGTCTGGAGTCTCTGAGGACCTACCGTATGTGTACGTGTGTGTGATAATGAAAGCTGCTGACTGGCAGCTGTGATTGGCTACCTCTGGAGCCTCTAGAGACGACTGACTGGATGGTGCCAGTGAGACGCCAGACAGGCGGCACATGCACAATGTGTGTGTGTGTGTGTGTGTGTCTGATCTGTAAGCTAGTGTGTTTTAATGCTTTTGTGTACGAATGTACCTTCAGCAGGTGTGTGTGTGTGTGTGTGTGTGTGTGTCACTGATACCATGCCCCACTCTGCTGTCTGGGACCTGATCATAAATACAATAAATTAGTCTCATGAAAGTGTAGGTTTTCAGCCATGTGCTCTGTCTTCAGTCTGTCTGTCTCTCTCAGTCATTTATCATTGTGGGACTATAATTCATTGCATTGCAGTGTTGATGTCATAGAAGTTAATCATTAATACATGTTTAGTTACTTGCAGACTCAGACATTAGATATTAGCTGTATACTCAGGGAATTCTGCTGTTTAGCACTTCACTCAGTTGTGTTGTGTGTTAAATGTTGTGCTAATGGAAACACCATTGACACGTGTAAGGTAGAAGTACCTTTGTAAGCTTGTGATACAAGACGATGTGACCTGCACCAACCAACCCTATGACCTGAGGGCACAGATAATCACAGACCAAAAACGTTTGTTTTGCACAATCCGCTTTCATCCAACCTACTTTTTTATTTTGAACTCCATTGTTTTCCAAGAGGAATTAAAATAGAAGGATCAACACCTGACAGGTTGATCAGTGAACTCATGTTGACATTTATGGACTTTGTGAAGTTTGTGCAGGAACTTCAAACTGGAGAGTTAAGTGCACCCTTATCCCAGTCTTACCCTGATCCTTATCAAGGTTAGATCAACCAAAACATGCGCTGGGTCACTTGGAGACACACACACACACACACAGCACTTAAGCTTTGAGGCTCAAGCTTGCTGAATCATAATAGCAGGAGAAAGACACTGTGGCTGGGTGACAAACCGAGGGAGTGACTTTACCTCTGGACTGTGGCAGAGGGAGTGGCGGGGAAAGAGAGAGAAGGGTGTGTGTGTGTGTGTGTGTGTGTTTGCGTGCGTGTGTCTGTGTGTGTGACACAGAGGGTGCTCTGCTGTAATGCTGAGCAGGAAAAGAGTGTGTCAAAGAAAACCAGGCAAAAAGACAGAGCAGAAAAGTTGTCCTCACAGAAAGAGGCAGAGGGAGAAAAGAAAGAGGACAAGAGAGATAAAGAGGAGACTGGGGAAGAGTTGGCTGAAAGCAGCTTCTGTCTTCCGTCCCACCCACTGACTGTCTTCCCCTCCTCTCTGCCCGGCCGAGAGGGAGAAAAAAAAAAAAAGAAGCGCAGTGAGAAAGACAGAGAGGGAGCTCAACCACGCTTGCTCTTTTAGCGCAGGACTCAGGAATTCCAGGACCTTTGGAGTTGTGTGCTCACACACACACACACACACGCTGGTGGTGATACAAATCTCAACGGAACTCAGAGAGGGAGTGTAAGACAGAGAGACAGAGTGAACACTAGCCCTTGCCAGCCCTTGTCCTGTGGACTATTGGACCACGATGGCACCTGCCAAGGGAAAAGTGACTTGGAGGGACTGAAACAGGCAGAGGACGCTGCTGATGGAGGTGAGCTTCTGATTCTCTGACATAATCCCTGAAGCTCCACCATCTCCTCTTTTGTCTTTTCTTCCAGGATCATTGTCCATATCACCACTTCTACCTGAAGAGGGTTTAATTGAATAGACAACTGAAGGAGGAAGTTGTCTGTTTGACTGTGGATCAAGAGTGAAATGTGCACGCTGTGTTTGTAGCTGTGGGAGGATTTCAGTTTGGATGCTGGAGAATGACTTTGTGTGGATGTTTGTGTTGGAATGGATGAGGTACTTCTGAGTATGTGTGTGTCAGCTGTGCTTACTGTGGTTCCCTATCTGTGTTGATCATTAGGGTGACTTCCCCGGAGCAATAATCCTGAACGGAGCACGAGTGCACTTTTTATTTTTACAGAAACTACAAGTGAGAACAGTTTCTGCGTTTAGTTTATTTAATTGGATTTGATCAGTGGGTGATTCATCAAAGTACAACACAGGAGAGGAGCTGGCAGGCGTGTGGGAGAGAGTGTTTGTGTCTTGGATGTTTTATTTCCTAATGGTCCACCAGTGGAAGTTGTGAATTATTATTATTGCTTTTGCAGAGAGTCTGTCCTTTTCATTTGGAAATGAGAAGTGATGCTGAACTTATATTCTCATTTTCATGTTCACTAGTTCAGAGCCAGTAAGGATCTGTTGGGGCCGATGTCCATAATGGGGGGGTGGGGGGGTTATACAATTGTGACGCAGATATCTCAATAGATATTGGTTAGTTTTAAGTAATTCAAAATTAATAAGACGTCAATGTCAAACCTTTATGAGAAGGACATGTAATTGTCACTTGTTATATGGTTTATCCATAACCTCAATTATACATTTAGAAAACATACAAATCTAATCACATATATACAACTATCACAACAAATCAATCAATTTTATGCATTGTTTCTTCAGACACTCAATAGTCTCCATGTAAACAGTGATTTCTATGAAAGGCTCACATTCATGGGTGAATATCGGCTGAGCGCTGAAGCCTAAATTGGAGAAATTGATCTTTCAAACATTCAAACTATAAACTTGACTTTAAATCGGTGTGAACAAAGAAAGCTCTGGACATGCACAGGAATTTCAAGACTTTGGTCATTTTACACCTGCGGTTGTTGTGAGCTTCAACCCTCCACTCCTTCGTCCTGCCACACTCTGCCACTTTTGTTCTCTAATCTCATTTACTTCTGCCCCTTTTACGGGTTTTTTGACTAATGACAGAGGCTTATCCCATGCCACTCTGCCTCAGTATCATCCTCCCCACCTCTTCTCTCTGACTATTCATCTGTCTGTCTTTATGAAGCTTTAAGGCTCCCTCCTTTTTTACTCAACCCACGCCCCCCCCCCTCCCCCCCCCCCCCCCCTCACTTCTTCTCACTAACACGCAGAGTTTCAGGATCTTCAGTATGTGAAGATGTGGGTGTGTAATTGTATTTTCAAGCTCACAGGTGTGCGTTTTGTCTGTCATCTCACCTTTTCAGCGGTGTAATCCCAGGGTCCCCACCCTGAACCCACCTCAAACTGCACACTGACCCTTCCATTACCATACCGTCAAACCTATGCATTAACCCCTATTTACTCCTGCAGGGAGGGCGCAGTGGAAGCTTATACAAGGTCTTACATGTTAGAAATTGCATGTTGTTTTGTAGTAATACAAATACGTCTTGGTCTGTCATCTTGGTAATAGCTTAGGTGAGGTTAATGTTGGTCCCAGAATATGTTTGTTGTTTGAGACATTTTGCCTCCAAGGTATGAAGGTATTTTGACTTACAGCTTTGGTAAGGTGAAAGCCACCAAGATCTAATTGAGAGTTAGTTTGCATCATGAGTCTTTGTTCTCTGATGTCTGTGTCGTCGTGGTTATTACCAATCAAGTCAAATACCGTCCTATTCGAACTCATCACTTCCTGTGAGTCAGGCGATGTTTCCTCCAGACACAGACAGGTGGGGTGTGTAGAACGACACAGATAAAGCAGCTTTCACCATCTGCAGAGTCGCAGCTTGTGCTCTCATCTGTTTCATCATTTTACAGCAGAGATCAGCAAAGTGGACGTTTATTTAACACAACAGCTCCTGTGGGCTCAAGGCGGGGTCTGTTGATGACCTGGTGATGAATCGCCCACTGAGGTAACTTTATGGTTAAGGTGACTACAAGCTGATCCACTACCACACCTAAAAAACCCATTAACCCGTATTTCAACCCTTCCTCTGGGAAAACCCATTAACCTTCCTTTTAACCCTTTCTGCTGCCTGAAACACCCCGACAACATCAGCAGAAAATGGTGAACACGCCTGTAAATGAATTTAAAGATGTAGTATATATGGCTTAAAGTGTCCATGTAAATAAATTAATATGTGACTCCATTTCCTCAGCACTTACTACCAGTGAGTTGCCTATTAGTTTTTTTAATGGTTTATTTGTAGAAACATGGGAGGAAGAGTGATGAGTTCAAGTGTCGTGTGAGAGATGAACAGAAAAAGAAATTGAGAGAGAGAGAGAGAGGCTGGGCAGCGACGTCAGTTTCCCTTTGTTTGAAATATTTAATGAGCGTGTGCTCTCTTGAAATATTGACTTTTTTCACATATAGCCAGCGGGGACAGTCGGGAGCGTAGGTTGTTCTCTCGTTCAAATAAAAAGCAAAAGGCTGTTAACATCAAACTTTCATCATTTTATTTTATTTATGGATTTTTGGTTTTATTTTTTCCCCCAATTCTTTGATTAGAAGACAATAAAGAAAACAAAGCAAAACCTGACACTTGGAAGTCATGACTAATGAAGGGTGTGTTACATGAGTCCGTGTGTGTGTGCGCGTGCACACGTTTGAGATTTAATTTGTGTAATGCTGAAGGATATGGGATCAGCACCGGGAACCATGTGTCTCCAAACAAGTGTGTGTGTGTGTGTGTGTGTGTGTGTGTGTGTGTGTGTGTGTGTGTGTGTGTGTGTGTGTGTGTGTGTGTGTGTGTGTGTGTGTGTGTGTGTGTGTGGATATGCTGCAAATGATCTGCAGTATTTCAATGATAAATACAATAAATAAAGTACAGACAATTTTTAGTCACTGATCACTAGCTTCATGTCAAAGGTTTACCTGCAGTTGACAGTTCTCACATTATCGTAATCTGGACCATTCAAAGCACATGGGATAAGACAGAAGAGAATAGATCTCATGGATTGAAGGTGTCATCTGATCTGTGTAGATAAGATGAACACATGGATGGTTGGACAACAAAGGGCCTGAACCTGAGGTCAGTGAAGATCATCTAATCCCTAAAGATCCCTAATTCAGTCATTTGTTAGAAGGGTAGATGAAGGATGTCGAGTATTGTCATGTAGATTAATGTGTAGATAAGTGATGCTCACCCTCATCCTTTCAAGGTGACACAGCAACAGAGAAAAAGAAGCGGGGACACATATACATCAGGATGGCAGGTTTCTGCTGTTTAAATATTCATTTAGAATATCTCGGCCAAGTGTTACATACAGGCAGAGGGGAAGACACACTGAGGGATATTTCTTCCTCACCTGGGTGAAGTGAAGACATTTGGTCCTGATATGCAGGACAAATGAACAGACAAATATTCTTTTGTCATGGAACAATCAACAGCAGACGATAACGTATTTATATTGAAGCCAGATGTGAAGTGTCAGACAGCAGCTGCAGGTTTCACCAGTGTAGACAGAAAGTACTTGTGGCTAATGAAGGGGAAATGGAACATTCTCAGGATGAAGATTTTAGTGTCACCTGTTCCTCAACAAAATTATTATTGAAATGTATGATACAGAAAAAATAATATCATCAAAGTCACATGTTGTATTATTATGAATGGGTAAAGCTTCAGTATTGCCAGATTTAAAGGTATCCTCCCTTCTAAACTTTCTCGACTCCCCTGTCTTGCTACTGTGCACAGTCACCATCACGCTCCTGCCTGCTCTCTGCTGTGCATCCATAATCAGTCTGTAAGTCAGTCTAAACCCCCAGGGGCCAGTTTTAATGGTGTAATGTGTCATGATGAGCCTGAGAAAATGATAATGATCATGTTTATTCTGAAAGCCTCTTATCAGTTGATCATATTTTCTCTGACTTTACAACTCTCCTCCACGCTTTCATCTTGTACGACAGAACAGGAACAACTGTGCATCAGGAAGAGGATCAGCGTGATTTGTTGGACGTAGATTGTGTTGTGATTTCTTTTGGCAAGTGATGAAACCACAGCTCCTGCTTGACTTGGACCAGAGTCATCCTCCTCTGTGCATCTGCACACACACACACACAAGTTTTTCCATCCCTCCCAGTATATATTCTGAACGCTCGCTGGAATCTCCTCGAGCCAGCAGGGTTTATATGCATCAATACAGAATGAATATGTTACATCCTGTCTCTCACCTGAATCCTTGAGATTATCGCTGAACATGTCTAAGTAGGAGAAGCTCCCGCAGGGTTGTCCATGTGTGAAAGGAGATCACCCTCAGGATGTCTCAAAACGGCTCCAGTAGCTTAATTAGTTTAACAACTGAAAGTCAAGACTTGGTTGTACAGTCGATCATTTGATTCAACACTGCTGTTCATATGTATTATCTCTTCTGTTATATATTCAGTATTCATTCTACATAGATCTTTACAGAGATTGTTGGCCAATGGACAACAACATGTTATATTCAGTATTTTGCAAAATTCAACCCATCTTATGAACACGGTTCAGTTTCAAGAACTGCTCATCCCAGTTTTGCAATGCTGTAAAATCTGATTATTTACTTTTCCCTTGGTGGATATACTTTTATAAAACTAGACGATATTTTACAGGGAGTCAATCTGGCTACAAGGTGTTAACGCTTTCTCCAATACTGTCTTTGTGCTGCCATTTTACCCTCCCCTGCTTCCAGTGCCCTGGCCTTCACTTCTCCCCCTCTTGCACACATCCATACACACACACACACACACTCCCTGTCCTTCCTAATTTCTGCTTTCTTCCTTGAATGCTCGGGTCCATATATCGCTGTTGCAGAACAGCTTCTCCTTTGCCAGACTGACCTGTAATTGCACTCTGGATTCGTGTAGGCGTGTGCGAGTGTGTGCGAGAGTGTGTGAGCTTGGACTGTCTCGTCCTATCACCTTGAGAAGTCATGCAGTGTTCAAGGTGATGGGAAATTAGGAGGCTTTACACAGGAAGATAACGAGATTCTCACCATCTCTGACGCACACGCACACACACAAATAATTGCACTTATACAACAAGCTTTAATAGTTTCAGAAACTGCCTTTGCCACACACACGCACACACACACACACGTCCCAGAGGAGTGCTCGAGGGGCTTACGCAGGGGATTTTGCTGTTCTGCAGTGTGCCTGTCAGATAAGAAAGGAGACGCAGGCCTGCCTGGTGACACGCTACTGAGCTTCCTCTGCTTCCCCTTCCCTATTTAACCTGTCACTTAACCACCTGCCGTCCTTCGCTGCCACTGGTGATGACACACACACACACACATGCACAGAGGGAGGGTCAGGTATCTCATTTTGTTAACTCACACACACACAAACATGCATATTTTTCCGCTGAGTTTCCGCTGACGTCCCTCAGCCTCTTTGTGTGTGACACTGGCTTGGCAGGGACTGACCTGCTGCTGGGAGGAAGCCACTGCACACTATCCACCTGAATCATGCGTGAACATCACAATCTTTCTTGATGTGATATTTGATTTAAAGCGATTGGTAGTTTGAGGCACTTTGTCTTCTTTCTTTTTTGGTTACTGCTTTCTCTGTTTTTTTTTTCCCCCTCAACTCTCATTCCTCCTTCTGTTACCTTAACAACTTCACCCTCCTCCATACCTCCCCTCCCTTTCCCCTCTCATTTCCTTGGCCTGGCCCTCCTCCTACTCATCTATCCTTCCCTTGTTATCGCCTCTTTTCCTTTACTCTTTTTCCTCCGTCCCTCCTCCTTTTCCCTCTCCTCTCACCACCTGTAATCTGCTTACCGCTGTTCTGCAGCTGCTCACCATCACAGATGGAAAAAAAGAGAAGGAGAGCGAGAGGGAAATCATTTTGCAGCAGTCTGTTTTTCAACAGTGCTGAAGATTTTCCGTATGGTTTTGTTCCCCACCACTGGTATTGATCTGACCAGGGGTGACTCGGGGATGCCAGTAGGAATTTGGTGCAGTAATGATGGATGTGGTCGATGGACGAGCTGCCTGGTTTGAAAATGGCGTCTTGCCAGCACCTCCAGCCTCTCACCATCCTCTGTTCATCCACTCCTGCTTAATTCTGCAGTACAGCTGCCCTCAGCCAGCAGCCCATCCTTTCTCTTTGTTTTTCACTGGTTAAGTTGGGACCAGTAAAAGCTACTTTCATGCTTTGTTTCGACAATTTTGGCATGGCAATGGTTGGTTTTGACACAGGGAGAAAATACTCGGTGATTATTGCTGACTTCAGCTTTACAGTGCAGTGCAAACTTAATGGTTTGTAAAGCTCCTCTTATATTGATGTAACCTTTATTCATCAAAATAGGTTCGTGTATGGCTCCCCATCAACTCAGGAAATGACATGTATCAGCCAATTAGATGTTGGTTTGCCAAGATTTCAGTCAAAATTTGTCCAGATTGCACCATTGACTTCTTCACTCTGCAATACTAAGCACCCAGGAAACCTTCATATGTTCTATTTTTTCATTCAGTTTTTCATTTCCATTTGGTACAATGTGTTAATCCTGTATTTATTACTGGTTGTCCCCCCTCATCATTCCACCCTCCCAATGAAAACCCTCTTGCCGACGCCCTTGGCCTCTCCTGTCTCCACCAGTTACCCCCACTACCTCCACCACCTCCACCACCCACTTTACCGTCACCATCCCCCAGCCTCTTGGCAGCTCCTCCAGGCAGGCTAATTGACTCAGTCCCAGGAGGTGGGGGATCATGCCACATTTCTAATTTGGCTTCCCCTCCTCCAGATAAAAGCTACATCCCTCCATTCCCCCAACCCCCCCAACCCACCCGTTCCCTTGGTCTCTACCTCCAAATTCATATTTTTTGTTAAAATACTACTGAGCAGCGCTTTCGAGTGCTTAAGAAACATGTATTACTACTACATCGTCCTTTCTTTTCTTTGTCTAGCCGGGTGATACCGTAACTGCCAACCCCAAATACAAACATTACAGGCAACTGAATACATGAAAGGACAGATACACACTGCTCTCACAGAGCACAGCACCCCGCCTCTGCTCACCATGGGGTTCACCTTCAGAGAGCCTCCATCTCCACAAACCGCACCTGGGGACTACAGTGGGTGTGTCTCAGTATACACAGAGCTCCATCCAAATAACAGGCAGGCAGATGGAGAACAAAGACATTTTGTTATTGATTGTATGACACTTTAAAATCAAGAGAAAAAATACAAAAATCTCCGCTGCTTCAAGGTTCGGAATTGTAAAATTTGCCATTGTGCACAACAAAATACAGAATATGTACTGTATATATTTGGTTTGATTTGACTGAATTATACTGATTATGCTTTAGTGTGTGATTGTTTTCTTAATGTTTCAAGGCATTGACAAACTAAATTAGCTTCTTTGAAAATATCCAGAGCTAATGTTTTTTAGCACTTTCCTGAGCCATGCTACTTTCCAGTTTCACTTCACAGCCTCTCTCTCTCTCTCTCTCTCTCTCTCTCTCTCTCTCTCTCTCTCTCTCTCTCTCTCTCTCTCGCTCTCTGTCTCTGTGCATGTTTGTACCTTCTTTACTTTTAAATATGTCAGTTTAGAAAGTTGTGTGTTCTATGTCATAACAGCGAGGTGGTAAAATCCTCAGGAGCATTGACCTGTGCTGAGTTTTTATGGCACACTGACTGAAATTAAACGAATGCAGTCACGCTGTATGCACGCACAGCAGCACAGCGCTCTGGGCTCCTGACAGCTCCTGTTCAGGAAGCATGTTTGGTATGTGGCAGTAGCTGTGGCCATTAGTGAAATGGCATTTTCAGATGGACAGATAAGGTATTTTTGCTCGAGCCTGCAGGACGCGGAGAGAGCTGTTACCTGCACTGCAGTATATGGAAATACTTTTTTGTTTTTGTAGGAAAGTGGAAAATACATTTCTGATACTGAATAAAAGGTGAAATGCTTCCTGTCTCTGCTCATCCAGAAGACAAACACTGATGCTGGATTGACACACCAGGTATCAAATGAACTCCAGAAAACTCCAGTTCATCCATAATGCAGCATTGTAACATATATTTTTTCTATATTGTTATTATTTTTAACTTGCAAACTGTTTATCCATTAACAATAGGAGTCTTTACTGGTCACCGATACGTAAATGAGCCCAACATGTGAGAGCTGCTTGGACAAGAGTTCTGGCTTTTACCTCTACACGTACCTTTTTTACTTAGTCTTAAATTTGTCCACATGTTCCATAACAGAAACATCCTGGGCCCCAGATGCTTTTCCTCTTTCATCCACTGTAAAGATAAAAGAGGAAATTTAAGAAATGAAACTCGTTTCTTTTAAAGCGTGAACTTCAACTGACATTTCTGAATTCGCCAAAAGTTCAATAGCTGATAAGAAAAACCCAAAGTATTTCTGATAACACATTTACACCTTCTGTGAACTCATCGCAGAAGCAGTAAAGACATAAAGCAACATGTTGCTCTAGATACACTCAGAATGTTAAGGTCTATTGACCATGTATCTGCTCCCTGACCCACTGCACACAGGATCAGTTTTGCTCTGCCTCTCATATTTTATCCGGCTGGACCTGGATTTTCCATTAAATATCTCGACTGAGTGGTGATGACATAAACACAGCAGACATAAATACTAATACCTGTTTTTACTGGCTACAATGAGAAGTTGCCATCATCAAATACAGAGCTGACCGTCTTTAATGTGACCACTGACTATGGATCTGGAAAAGAGAACTGGCTGGCATGTGGGTGAGTAGGCTTCAAACAGTCTTTCATGCCTCATAACCTATGTTTATATACCGCTCCTCACATCCCTCATTAGGCCGGGATCTGTGTGTCTGTGTACGCTTGTCTTTTAATGACCGCCTCAATCTGAATGTGAATTTTCATGTAGATTAGAAAAAGGAAACTTAGCCTGCATATATACATTTGTAGTTATGCAACACTATGTTTGATTGATTACTCGTATGCTATACGGGACTGCTGCGTTGAGTTGTTGACAGAGGAGTTCCCATGAAAGAGAACAAAAAGAGAAAGGGATCATCTCCGAAGACGTTGATGAATGAATGTGAAATGTGTTGCGGCAGGCCTCCTCGCGTTCGACATTTGGAGCTGTTTAAATGATGGAATGATGCTGTATAGGTTTATGTAATTACAGTTATTTATCTCAGAGAAGCAACAGACAAGTGTCACTTTGTCTTTCATTATTAGGGTTTCCTTCTCAAATCCGCACCTCTCCTCCATCCCTCATCGTTCCATTTGCAACCTCTTCCCTTGAAGAAAGACTTAGGTTAGTAAGTGACGACTACATCTACCTGAGGGCAGCAACATCAGTTCTGAATCTCCTCAGGAGTCCTGCGTACATATGACACATCGAGGAAAAGCTTTGAGCTGTCCCAGTGCTTTTCATACATTGCAGGACACATTGTTAATCTTATTTTATTTCATTTTGTTCTCTTTCATTTTGTTCTCTGTTCTCACTTGAGCATGGCATGCGATGGGCCCTGAGCATTCACTGCTATATCTTCCTCTAATTTGACTTTACTGAGTCTAATTTTCATGTCTTATCTGTTTTCTGTGACACTGCACACAAGGCTGAGAAGTGTAGTATCCACATTACTAAAGATTTGTCATTGTGATCCTTTCAAAATAACAGTCTTCATATAGAATAGCTGGCAGACTCTAGTAGCTGAAAGTTAAGAATGCACAAAAAGAACAGAAGATTATTTCCTGAAAAGCATCTGTTTTTGGTGTTATGGGTTATTCACTGCGTGTGTGTGTGTGTGTGTCTTTGTCTGTGTGTTGACAGTAATGGAGATAGATGAAAGTCAGAGGAATAATGAATGGCCAGCACTTTGCTGGTAGTTTAGTCTATGAGCTGCTCTTTTAAGAAAAGGAAAGAAAAGAACAGGCTGTGACTTGACTGAGCTGCAGCTGATTTAACTCACATACCTGGACACATCTTCAAATACGATGCAAAGTATCCATGTCGCAGGGATCTGTATTTGTATAAGAAAGATTAACAATCCCAAATTACAGTTTCACAGAACATTCAAAATCAGGATATGTCCTACTTTTAGTATGAACTTATAGCATCCCTTATCAAACCATGTTTATTTACAGCCTTGTAAATAGATGTACATCTAAAGTAACAGGTGACCTTGTGCACTGCTTATGGAGAGGATAGAGCATCTGTGGAATTAACCAGGCTCTCCTCTCTTCTCTTAATGGTGTAAAGATATTATGGTCTATAGTGGCATAGTAATGATGAGTGGCAGTGAGGTCGTTGTGAGGATATGAAAATTCCTCAACATTTGCCTTCAAAGATTTCATCAATAGAAACTTTTCCCCCGACCCAGACGCACATCTCTGAGCGCATTATTATACATTCCATTCCCCCTGTCATGTGATATTTACATAGCATACCGTCTGTGTCCTAAAACCCAGCTGTCAGTCTTGCGAAGCTGCCGCGTGGCAGAGGAGCTTTAGCAGCGGGGTACAGCTATGCACTGATGTTCACTTCCTGCAAAAAAACATTGTCAAGCTCAGTTATTAACCGAGTGCGCCCGACCTCTGCGAAAGCTAATGAACCATGTGGCGTAAAAGTGAAACCACTTCCATCCCATGCTGTGTGTTGTGATCTCTCAGCGAGCTTTATGTGAGGGCCTGTCATCCATCTGCATGTGACTCTGTCAAGACTCAGGGTGGTTGTCAGATCATCTCTACCTTCAGTTTCATTTCAACAGTGACTGAGGCAGGTGACTGTTACTTACACATTTACACGTAGAACACTATTGAAATACTTACAAACGACAAAGCATGCTATAAAAAAGAAGAAAGAAACACTATTCAGAAGGAACACAACTGACACCAAAAATCAATCTATCATTAATCAGTCAATTAAGTTTTTATTGCAATAACCCGTATTCTCAAATCCCCACAGGGAATAAAATGTTCTTACCTCAGAGAGAGCTGTGAGTGAGGGATCCTTCTCCCAGGTCAGACTGAAGTGCAGTTGATGTGTCGTGTCACAGAGTACATCAACAAAAGACAAATACTTCAAAGAGTCGTGATCTGATGATGACCATGAGGTCAAAGCTGCTCGAGACCTGGGAGATGAACAATAGCACCAAAATGAGACTTTGACTCTGAAGCCAGGAGGTTGCTCAGACCCCCAGAGGACATCCCTTCTTGTTTCAAAATCCCAAGATTATTAAGTTGGCCCAGGAGTATGGCAGGAGACTGTCGGGGCAGCTGCAGGTGATCCCCGGCTCCAAACTGCTCAGCCCACGGGAGGTGGCGATTGAGGTCTTTCCAAAAGTCCTGCAGGGTTTCTGGCTGCCCCGTCCAAGCTCCTTCCTAAACCTGCCCTCCCAGAAGCTCAGTGAAATGGCTGGTGAGGGTCAAGGAGGCTGTCACCACTGCTCATTCCAGAGTACTCCATTGGATACCTCACCAGTCAGTATCTCAAATTAGGGACCTCTCTTGCTCTACCACTGTGCTGCAGTTAAAGTTACAGTGTGGAGAGTTTAGCAACATCTAGTGGTGATGTTGCACCTTGCATCTGAATACCCCTCACCTCATCCCCCCCTTCCAAACATAAAAGAGAACCAGTGGCATCCCTCAGTTGTCATATAACTCAAATGGTCTTTCGTCTGTCCAGTGTGGGCTACTGTAAAAAACATGGTAGCATCCATACAGAGGACCCATGTCCAATGTAAATATGAAGTATTGAAATATAAAGTGCTGATTTAGTGCTGAAGAAAATAATTGTTACAATTTAAATGAGACACTGGTGAAAAGATCACACACTGAATCTTTGAAGCATGACATTTAAAACATATACAGTACTTTTTGTTTGGCTTGTGTCTCATCTGACAAAGTCAGTGAGCAGCTTTAAGCCTGTTAGTCAGTCACTTACCCAGAAGAGAAAAAACCTTCATCCATACACTGTGATATATGAGGACAGGCAGAGAACGAGGGATGAAAAGGAAGGAGGTACGACAGAAGCGAATCTGCTGAACCAGGCCGTGTATCCAGCTTGGGTCCTCTCGTCCTTCATCTCTGCTCTTTCTCTCATCCTAACATGAAATAGTCATTAGATGTAGTGGTAATTCAGCCCAGCCGTCTTTCCACATTAGCTAATGTGCATCAGAAACGTCAGGAGTGTGCATCGAGTGTGTGTGTGTGCGCTGTGTTCATGTATATAGTATTCAGAAACCTTGCGTTTGCAGGTGTGTGTGTGTGTGTGTGTGTCAGCATTGGAATGTGTGGACGTGCTGCTTGTGTACTTATGTGTGTGTACTTCTGCGTGTGCGTGCTTCTACGTCAGGCGATTTCGCATGACAAGGTTTCCTGTTCCACGGTCGACAGGGGCTAAATAATAAAAGCACCAAGAACAAGTAAGAGGAGAGGAGAAGACAAGACCGAAGTACATGGAGATGGGACGAGGGAAGGCAGGAATAGAAGAGATGTGCAGAGAAACAGGAAAGAACAGGGCCGGGCTGGTGAGGAAAAAAAAGTGCAGCCTGTCCAACTTTAAAACTCTGGGCATCACTTTCTCCTCTGAGTCTCCTTGCTGTTTCTGAGTTATCTCTCCTCTTCTCCTTAATTCACATCTTCACTCCTCCTCTCAGCTGCTGTCAGTGAGCAGTGCCAAGCTGCAGCAGCATCAGCAGAGTGCTCCTCATTATGGAGGCAGGAGGAGGTTTGGGAATGGGGAGGGAAAAGTAGAGCTGTAGGGCATAAGCGGTTTGTTGGCATTGTGTGTCTTGTGTATGAATAAGGTAATTTCCCCTTTTGAAACAGGAACTCGCTGCACAAAGCGCCAGCGTTAGAGGAGGGGGCGGTTGTGGGTATAGCAGAAAATGGAATGGAGACAGACACAAAGGACAGAAAGACATCACAAGGTGACATCTGATGTCAGGTTTCTTTGACTGCCGCCTGTGTGTCTGTATATGTATTGTGTATGTGTGTGTGTCTGTGTCTGGGTGTGTTCAACTCTCTCCATTGTTTTGTGGGCCAATGTGTTTAGGTTAAAGTTTCATTTAAGGTTAAGATTTGGACATAAGTGTGGCAAGTAGTAACAATGTTTGAATCTCTCTTTGTTTTACCTTGACTTCCACCTCACCCATACTGTTATCATACATCAGGATGAAATGTATAAGCTCTGCTGTACATTTCACTGAGTGTATAATGACAGCGTGTCAACAGAAAGTGTCAGCTATCTGCCAGTGTTGCGTTTCATTGATTCACCCCGATCTGAGACAGCTGGACTCAGGGGCCCCACAGTAACCCTATACACGGCTCACACACACACCTGGGCACAGTGAATCCCGCCCTGAGGGCAGCTTTAAAGGCACACAGCTGCGAGCATGGCAGGAGGCTGAGATGAGCTGGAAATGAAAGCACTGCAGCGCTACTGTGTGGCGGCTAATCAGAGCCAGATGACTGCTACCGTTTCCAGTCGATCACAGATGGTACTAGAGTTCAGTGAATCTATATCAGTCCAACACTGATCGACAATCAGGTGCTCTACTGTGTTGCCCATAATAAGTAAACCTTTGTGAAGATCCGTGTTCTTCAGACGCACTTGAGTCATATGCTTGATGATGTACAGAACAATACCCCTGTGGCTACAGGCATTATGGGTGAGGATATCATGTGGAATAAAGATGATAAGAGTTCTAACGCCTGTTGTGATCCTGTGAATGGCTCTCCCCTCTATTAAAGGAACTGAATTAAAACTGAGGGCCTCTTTTACACTGAGAAGCACAATCCAAAGTTCCTGTCTTGGTTAGGATGTTTACTGGATGTTTATTGGGTCCGACTAGTTTTAGTTTCACATTGTAATTCTGGATTTGGACAAATCACATTTGTGTGACCTGTTTTAGATGGGAATGTGGTGACGTTAGCAGGTTGTCACTTTGGCTATTGTGTTTGCAAACTATTCACAAAAAGTAGCACGCCATATATTCTATAGAGAAAAGCCACCAGTTCTACAAATGTAATAACACACCTGGTGTATAAGACATAGTCATAATAATTAACCACATAAAAGGTGAGTCCATGTAATTATTGAATATTGTTTGAGACATGCAGCACACTGTTAGGTATTTGACCTTATGTGACCAATAGTGCTATTCCACATGAAGCAGGGAAGATTAGCAGTCGGCAAGAATCCAACAAATAAAGACACATTTCTGCGTCTTTTCCGGAGTTTTATGATGAGCGTGCTGCGAGAGAGTCACATAAATCATATTGACTGGACTTGGACGTGACCACGGAAAAATATTTCATGAGGTCATTTTTGTTAATAGAGGCCTGAGCTGAGCTTGCAGGTTGGCCAGGAAAAGCAGCGAGAGATCTTCTGGTGGTCGGCAATGGAGCATTGTGCAGACAGAATGACTGGTATGTGCATGTAACTACAGTGTGTGTGTGTGTCAGGACGGGTTCAGTAGGCTGGGCACTGAGGCGGAGTTTGGACAATTAAGAGAATTCCTGACTGCATTCTTTCTCCCATAGAAAACAGCATACACAACTGGTGCTGCTGGTGGAGCTCTCCTCTCCGCTCCTCCACCCTTCTCTCACTACGTGTCTCCATCACTCTTTCATTAAGACACTCACTTCTCTTGCCTCGACCAATTACGCTGTCATTCTGTTTCATGAACTCGACCTTTGTCTCACGTTCCACTTTGCTTCTGTTTGTGGGCAACCGCATCATCTCTTTGACAGAGAGTGAGCAGATGTGACTCCAAATATCAAATCCATTCCTGTGTGTGTGTGTGTGTGTGTGTGTGTCTCACTATGACTACACCTCACACAGTGAAGCTTATTACCTTCTTGCCTACCTCTGTTGGTGTCTTGTCTTCCTCATGTATTTAAATGGTGTGTGTGTGTGTGTGTGTGCTGCGTTTACATGTATGAGTGTTATTAGTGTTTTTAGCAGGGGATTTCAGATCCTTCACACTCAGAGACTTCATCTTTTTTCACATGTTCATCTGCGTATTCCCAAACTGCTGACAGCAAAGACCCTGTCTTATTGCTCAGTTTCAGCAATGTTGCACTGTGGGACGCGTTTCCCAGCATGCAATTTGGACCGATGAGGCAATGAAATGTTGCATGTTTTGTGGCAAATTCACAAAACTCACGCATCAAATGTCTGTCTCTGCTCTCTGTGCGACTTCAGGCATGTTGACACTTATGGAAATGAAGTGAGCTGGGGATAAGGGGATTTGTTACAAATCCCATCTGTCATCTTCCTAAGTGGTCTCAAATCCCAGTTTGCACCGTTGGATTATACACTAGTTCTTCTGAGAGGACGACGAGCCACACAAGGACTGAAGCCAGTGACAGCCATTCTCTGCTCTAGTAACCTAAAGCGGTTTCTCTTCACCTAAGCAGCTGTTGTGATGGATTGTTTTAGAGTGGTTTATTGTCTTCAAAGTTCCTGGAGCTGCCCTGGTTGATTTTCTGTCCAAGAGTTGATTTTGGAGCCTGACCCATGGTAGAGCTTCTTCTTCTGAGGCAGTGCATCTTCTCTTGCTTCACCTTGTAAAATAGGATGAACCCAAAATCTCCATCACCTGTTTCTGCGTTGTTGCGTCACTCTGAATTAAATTTCATTTTCCCAGGCAGCAGACATTGGAAAGTAATGCGGAACGTGATTATAAAGAGATTTTTCCACAGGGGTTTGTTTGGTGTGAAAGGGATCAGACACATTTCTCATTGTGTTTCTGCACTGTGGTACTTTCGTCCACATATCGACAGTTGACCTGCTGTTTGCCTACAAAGGCTTGAGCTCATTGTTAGCATTCCTCCTGGGGACCACAGAGACAGTTGTGCCCATGTAGCTGTCCCAGTTGTTTTCAATATGGAATCTTGCTAATGTTTAAGGGAGGCATGAGAACAACTGGACACATTCTTTCTGTTCCCTCTAAGAAGTTTGGGGCTGCTGTAAGAGTTCAAACTCAAAATAGAACAAGAACAGTTGCATTAGCTGTCCACAGCCAGAAGCTCAAACTCAATACAGCACGACAACACACTGCCTAAAGCTAAATGGTCTATAGTGTGGCTACACTTTACAGAATAGTGACAGAGTGGGGAGCCGACAGCCAGGGAACCTGGCAGCTGTTTACCCTGGACCTGGGAGAATACTTTAACCACCATTAATATGTTGAATTCTATTCCAATTTGTCTCACAAATAAAAGCAGCTTCTTCTTATTGTTGTACAACCCAGACTATGTCCAACCTACTGAGCTTGTTCTTAGAATGAAATGACAACATTGCAGTTTTTTATAGCTGTAGTTTGGCAAACAGACCCTGGTGTATTTTCTGATCTGTGCTGCACCACTGAATAATCCACCCCAAATCAGGAACATAAGCCGCAGCGCGGCTGAACTGGCAGACTGAAGTGGTTAATTGGCTAATTAATTCCATGAAGCCCCAATCAAAGAGCCAATTAGCACGGGACACATGCATTCTGACATGGCCAATTAGTGGCAGTGTTGAGGCCGAACTTGTTAAGTGTGTTAATTAATTAGGCGGGGTGAATGAGGGGAGCAGTGTGGATGGTGTACCACTCCCACTGCTCCATCTGCCTGAGAACGCTCTCCGTACAGTATGAAGCGTATGTATCTGCTTCTACACTGTGAACACAAAGTCATTTTGTCTGACCTTTCATCCTCTGTAAGCTGTGTGCTGGGTCCTGACAGGGGCACTGGTGGAACCTGTGGGTACTCTGTTATATTTGATATCTTTATTTCGTCATCTCTATCTTTTCTCTTTTAGGTCTCTTTTGAGGTCTCTCACTTTCATTACAATTAGAGATGCTCTCGTGACATTTATTTCCTTTTCGACACAGATACAAATACTTCGACTTTACTTCTTCCGACTGATCTGATACCACTGCATTTACAAACACAACAACACAATAAATCATTATTCTAATAGCTGGATCATACTAATCCTAAATGGAATTCTTCTATTCTAAATGGTTCTTCAAACACTTTCATTGGATTACTCCAGTTGTAATTGTCATGATAGTGCTGTTCCACAAAAGTCTTGCATACGGTACATTTCACCATTTTGCTGTGGACTGTCCAGTGAAAAATATTTGGAATTTGCCAACAACACCACATTTCTGAAGACTCTTCTGCTCTGCTTGCAATCTCATACAGTAACAGGTCAAAGAAAGTTTGCAGTCTCCATAGTCTAGATAAGTAATAGTAAATGTTTTAACCCAAATCTTTCTTAAGGCCCACAATGGGGGAAATTTGCTTTGTTTTGGATTTTTTTTTGATTTTTTAACTACTCATGCAGAGAGCTGGGAGAAAGATCTGTGAGTCTGCTGTCTTCTGTGTGCGAACACCATTTAATGAGTTTAAACATGAGGTGGTCACCGGGTCATCTTGGGGTTTCTCTGCTCTGTACCTGGCACTGGGTGTTTGGGATAAACACTCCACTGGCGTTGGTGTTGTCTTGGGACAAAAGGAAAGAAACTGGAACAGAAAAAGTAGTAGATGAAAGGTGTTTTACATGGACCGTACGCTCAGTTCTACACCTTATTACCTTTTCCCCCCCTTTGCTGGATGACTAGAAGTCACTTAGAGACTGCTGCACTTTTTTATTTGACTCCAAATTCAGATGTTGTTTTATTTAATAGTCTGACAATGTGTGACATTTCCACTTGCCAGCAAAAATAATAAACTCTGAGTCTCCCAACCGACACTGGACAAACAGAAGCTGTTGTAGACGGGTATACATTCAGCTGCTGTTACACCATATGTGCTGGTGGTTAGCCAAAGCAGGAATCCAGACATTTACAATATCCAGTAAAATGTCACAGATCGTTACCATGACTGATGTAATTCCATGTGTTTCCAAGTGGGACTCTGGTATTTGGCAGGACGAGAGCAGCAGGATGGCAGAGGAGTGAGAAGTGTCTTGAAGAGGGATTGGAAAAAAAAAGAAATAAGATGGTTTATGAGTTTGCAGTATTATTCTTTCCTCAGTTGTTCCTCTGGGTCCTGCCTCCCTCTGCACTCTTTCTTCTTCCATTCGTGATTTGATTATCAATCTCTCTTCGCACTGTCTCAACTTCCAGCTCCGTGTTTTTGTTGCTGCCCCTCTCGGTCTTTAGTGCCTGTGTTGTTTGACTAACCTAATTAAGGGAGTCTGGCCCTACAACTCAGATCTTTGTTGAAACACACTTCCATGGTGGAGTCGCCATTCTATTCCATTATATCACCCACCACAGAGGAAAGCTATATAGTTAGGAAGACACAGCAGAGGAGAAGGAGGTTCTTCTGTAATTAATCAATTCCAAACCATAACATCCCGGGTCAGTTAAGTTCAGCAGTGTTTGACCTTATTCTTGTGACACATAAAAATTACAGTTTTTAAACCTTAACGTGTCTCCCTTGTTCCTTTTGTAGCATATGTTTTTTTCATATCTGTCAGAGCTGGACTTGTTGATTTCACATGGTATATTGTATAACTCTCTCACTCAAAACCACGCACTCGCACACTAGTAGCAACTGCTTGTGTTTAGTCTGTGTGTTTGAGTCACTCACTTTAGACTTTTAGCCTGCATACTCCATGTGACTTCAGCACAAACAGATGAGCACTTGTTTCAATCCCCGTATAATTTATTGTTATGATATAATCGGATTCTGGCCAAAAGTCAAAACTAGTTGGGAAGTCTCAAAATCAGAAACTTATTTGAGATGAAGTATCTTATTGAATAGCAGTGAGATTTTTCCATCTCCTGTTGATCTCTGTTGCAGGTGCAGCGTGTTTATTCAGCTTTGGACAGAGTGCAGACAGGACTGGTAGTCAGGGAGACAAGATCCTATAGTGGCTGATGCGTTTCCCACATGAGGGATGGAGGGGACGTGCTGGACAGAGGCTGCATTTGGAAAAATTACTTGAAATGAGGAAGACAAAAATAATGAACCACAATGGGCATGGGCTGCCTTCACAGTTAGTTTTATTTTATGTGATTTTACAATTATGTTTTTAGTAGGAAAGAAATGAGAAGGAGATCAAAATCATGTGGGACGGAAAGATGATCAGTCAGAAACTGAGAAGAACATGAACGGAGGAAGAAGGAAAATAGTGAGAGGAAGGAAGAATTTAGGAGAGAAATGGGCAGATATTTGAGAGGAGGCAAAATAAAGATAAAACTCTCATTGAATGGGGCGGTTTAAAAAGGACGGAACAAGGAAAGAAAACGAGGAGAAGGGAGAATCCCTTTCTGAACGCCTCCAAATGGCATCATGCTTTTGTGGGCAAGAGCTTCTGCCAGACTGTGCACGTGCGTGTGTTTGGTTTCCCTCACCATCGGAGGACTTATTCACAGCTCTGCTCCCTCACTTTTTCCTCCAACCCGCACTGAGTGAAGTACCGACCACGTATTTACAATGCTGAACAGCACCACCTATTTTACAATCCTTCCTAGAAGGCACTGCGAGAGAGGTCGGCTCGCTGCTGACCGACATGCTGCAGGGTTCGTTGCGGTGGCCTCGATAGACGTGTCCCGCCATCCATCTGTCTTATATTAGGAATCCGCCCATTGTGTTGTTTTTGCCACAGTTACACTTCTGAGTTGCAAGAATGAAACAACATGCAACACGCTATTTGAACTGTTTATAGGATCATCAACGAGCTGCAGCACTTGTGTCTCCTGGCAGGTCAAATGTAAACCCTCCGAGTAGAAATGAAAAACACAAAGACACAAAAAGAGAAACAAAGGATGTTAGAGAGTGAAAATCAGCAACACTGCCATTTTGCATAACATGACAAGTTTGTGGTGAAAGGAACATTTAGAACATGTTGGCTCGTTACTTCTCTATTCAAAATTCAAAATTTTTAGTTGAGAGCTTTGGCCAAGCTTTGGTAAACCACATGCAATGTTCTTTCAATACCCTAATACACTGGTAGACCAGCCCATGCAAGGGTTATATGAGGTTGCAAGCAACACGCACGTGCGTAATAGCACACGCACTGCTAGTCACTGGAAACTCTGGATCGGTTGTGTTATAATGACAGTTGCTGAAAGACGCACACACAAATGCAAACTTGTGTTTCCATGGCTGTAGATGACATTGCATTGCCTCACATGGATTTCATGGGGACTTACTTTAACCATAACCATACATACAGTTTACCTTATTCTGACCCTAATCCTAACCCTCAGCTAACTCTAACCAAATCCCAACCATGTTTTCACCTTTAATTGTGTACTTCATCTGGACTCCCCTCAAAAAGAAGACTGAATGTACTAAACACCTTCTTAAGGAATGGGTAAGAATTATTCATCTGCAAAATACAACTTCACCACTAGATGTCAGTAAATCCTACACACTGTCCCTTTAAGTGTGATAAACGGTAAAGAACAGATGCCAAAGTGGAAAGTCCGGATAAGAACTTATAAACAAAGCAAGGAACAAGCAGTGAGATAAATAGCAGGACAGAGAGAGATTCTCCGACAGAAGCTGGATCTCACTTTATTACGCTAACAATGGAGGAGCACTCTTGTAAAAGAGGTCACTTATGGTGACAAACTCCCTGACAAACCCCCTGACTCCTGACGCTGTTCCCCCCAGCTCTTTGGGTTTCAGCCTCTCGGCTCATTGCTTTGGTTTTCTGGGCCACAACTCGACTGTTTTTCTTCGCTGTCACTGCTTCCATCAGCATTGGTTTTGGGTGCAGCAGGCAGCTGTTTTCAACTAAAAAACTCACTGTGCTAAAAATCCAATGCACACCACTCTCGTGCAGAACCTAATGGCAAACAGACATCAGTGACTACATGGTGAAGGTTTAGCAGCTGAAAGACCAGATAGTTCCCTCAGGAGTCAGCGAAGAAGACAAACAAAGCTTAAAGGCAGTGAATAAATCACATTATTTTTCAATTGCACAACTCTAGATCAGTATCCTTTAGGGATGTATTGAAAATAACAGTTTGCTTTAAAGGTTACCATATCTGTTTAGAAAGTGATTATATTTCTATGTTGAGTTCTGCTGGTTTTACATCCCATCAAATCACATTCATCACATTAAGTGGGAGCCAGTCCCAGCTGACTGTGGGCGAGTGGCGGGTGCGCTCTGGACAGGAAGCCAGTGCGTCACAGGGCCAACACACAGAGAACCTTTCTCATCACAGACCGTGGAACCAAATCCTTAACCCCAACCTTTACAATGACCAATTCATGTCTAACCCTAATCTGACCACAGTTGACATTTTATCCCTCACCTTAACCAGGACGAGAGAAATAAGTTGGTCCTCATTAGGGCCAGCCTGTGGTCCCCATGAGGTCTGCTGGTCCTGAAAAAAAACAGTGTTTATATTCAATAGGGTACTATAGAGACAACAAAGACAAGTATTCACACACACACACACTATTGTGCTGTAGTTATTTAAATATCAGTCCCTACACTGATTAATTAAGTACACACTCAGAAGTGATATTTTATGTACTTGTACTGTTCCTTTTTTGCCAATATCTAGTCGATAACCCGATCCTTAACCTAAACTGAATTTAGCCTTTACTGTAACACAAGCTTCCAAGAATGTCCTTGTTAGTGCACGGAAAGATAGAATATCCCCAGACTCTCAGACAAACTCACAAATCTTCCTTTCCACGTCATCATCTCTATCTCTCATGCTGTTTCACTCAAACTGCTTGGCCCGTTTTGGAGGAGATATATGGTTTGATTCAGCCAACTGGGGGGATTCACATTAAACCAACTACACATGAGGAGCAGCACTGTACAGTTGTCTTTTTTATTGGAGCGGGGCTGCTGCGGTCTGAGCGAGGAGGCTGCAGGCTGTGGACTTAATGTGTTCGGGAGTAGTCACGTTTGCCAAGCTGGCTGTGGCGTTAATGTCTTTGTGGTTTGCTGTACAGGGAGAAGGGACCGTGTGCCTCTATCAGGACACACAGTTACTGCACACGGCCTATCAGCGCTGAGGCCTCCCGAATCAGCTCAGTCTGTGTCTGAATCCAGGCGTCGATCAGAGGAGGGCAGCTAATGCATCTGTTTTACTTCACTAAATTAGGACTGAAGGAGTTTGGACTTGAAATGGAAAGGTTAATTTAAAAAGTCAACATTTCAATGGAAGTGGACTCTTTCCACAAATGATTGTTTCCTATTAAATCTGTTGACATGTGATCTGTGGTTGATCCAGTTCAACAGGGAAACTGCAGGGATGCTGATATTTTTAGTGCTTTGCTTGTTCGCAACACAAGCAAATCACAACAAATCGATTTTACTTTGCTTTAGTCTTTCTCCTTAAAAGACAAAGCTAAATCAAATGTAGATTTTATACTGTTTTACTGCAGCTGCTGAATGAAGAGAGGCTCTTCTGTTCTGTAGGTGCAGGGACTCATGCAGATACAGAGCACTGTCTCACAAGTTCCACATGTTTACACTGAGGCTTAAAGTTCAAGTCTTAAGAACAATGTAATTAATCTTTTTAAAGAGCTAAAAGCGAAGCAACAGACAGTGTGTGTGAGAGAGAGACTTGTCTGATTTTTATTGAGCATTAACTCAAGCCATTCTGTCCGACCTGTCTCTCAGGCTGAATGCGTCTCGTCCTGGCTTGGATGTCCTATTCTTGTTGATGAGAACTGTTTCAGTTTGTCTCCTTCATCCTCACTTTCCACTGCTTCCTGTTCACTTACAGGGGGATGCTTAATAATAACCACAATATAGAAGATGTTTTCATGTGGTGCATATTATGCATAGTCCCTGACGTCTGATGACAAATTAGCCTCTGGAGCAAACGCTGATATTCCTTCCGTTGTCGACAGTAGATATCTTTCTTCAGTTCATACCATACTATGATGATATTCTACATACAAACATCTAACAGTTTTTATAGATACATTTGTCAATGTGTTGTTAATCTTCTACTCTCATCGGATGCACTCAGGGGTTAAGAGCGGACGTCTGAAGTAAGATCTTGCAGTAGATAACATGGGATTTACGGTTGCTGTCCTTTTGCTTTTGTTCAACAGATGGGCTGTAGATAATGATGAGCGGGTCGAGGATTTATTCGTGTCACAGCACCACTTTGTCATGACTGTCAAGATGAAAGCTTCATTTCAAATTCACTTCTCACATTTGAACCGTGGCGAGTGTTCCTGCAGCGTGGAGACACAATTCAACTTTGAGCTGAAGTTGAGTTATTCATTTGTAAAGAGAGATTTGAACTGAATGACACAGAGATAAGTTTGCTTGGGTCCGTGTGGTGATGATCATACCTCTCCTCTTTTATAAACCGTTTTACTGGAAATAGGGAAATCTTCAACTTGAATTCATGCATCGAATGAAATAGAAAACACGAGACAGATCCAGAGTCTTCCTGTGTAGTCTAGTGCTCTGTCTTAACCGAACGGCCTGTGGTCATTTTTATGAACAAGGTGAAGGCCAGCTGCTTAACCCTGACGCTCCATCCTAAGTTTGTAGAATCTCAACTCACCATGAAGAACATTATTATGGTCTTGAGATTCTCAAACTGACTAGAAGACCAAATATCTGCCATGTGGGTTGACTACATGTGGCTTTATCAACCGAAATGTAAAAATCTGTCATTTCCTAGTTTGTCCTCTAACGTTTGGTTGGAGTATATCTTTCATCCTTACTTCTTCAACCTCCATCTGGCTTCAGGTCTTCACGCTGCTCACAGTTAAACAGTTAAAACAGCTTTGTTCTTTCCCCTTGACACGTTGGCTCCAAAAAGAGGGAGGGAGGGAGGTAGGGAGGGAGAGAGAGGGGGGCTGAGCCAAAACAGAGGGAAATGACAGTTTGTTTGGTCAGGACAGCCCATTACTTAGAGCGCTCTAATCTTCCTCCTCTTGGCCGACTACCTGGGGGAGCCTGGAGAAAGAGGCTGTGTTGGAGAAATGACTTCATGATATTTGTGGACCAAGTTGTATATTTGACCCAGTTTAGCACCAGGAATAGCCCAAACTACCAGGTTCTGCTTGAAATAGTGACAGCACATTATTTCCATAATTTTTAGCCTTAAAATAGGGTGACACACAGGCACCAGTGAAGCAGCAGTTCCAGATGAAAAAACAGGATTATTTAGTTAAACCTGGGGAAGATAGAGATTACGTCTTGATGCTGATGCACTCCAGTGCTCCTCCTGACGATGTGTTTGTGTAAAGCAGGACCTGCATTTTTTGGGGGGGGGTTTAAATTGGCTCCAGATAATAATGAAAGTTATTGCACACTAATGCACAAAAATGCATAGAGTCCAGTTTTGAATCCATGTCTCTCAGTGTGTGTGCGTGCATGTGTGTTCGGTCTCTGTGATTTTTAATAACAGCTGTTGCCTCTGTGATAACGAGGTGATTTCCCATGTTTCCGTGGCAACCTGAAATCACACCCTGTGTCGTGTGTGTGTGTGTGTCAGACTGGCCGACATGCTCCTTTTTGTCTGGACTAAATGTGAACTCAAGTGTTCTCCAATAGCTTTGCCATTTGCAATGAGTGCCGTTGTTTAAAAAGCCTTTGTTCTCCAGTCAGGATTTTGCTCAAGGTCAAAGCGGCATTAAAACGCCAAACATCAAATTTTCCTCGCTCTAAGCCAAATTCGCATTATGCGCCGTGATAAAAGTTCCATTGTTCCGGCGGAGAAGTAGGTCTTTCCTGCCTGTGGGTCAACAGAACATTTTTAGAAGTTAAAACAACTCACCTGCCCGGTGGTGGGTGGGTCTGGGGCGGGTGTCATGGATGGACCACAGGTCTGACAGTGAGCTGTCGTCCAGAGGGAAGTAGATATTTAAAATGGACAAAAATCTACAAAAGTTTCATATAAAATTCAAACGGAAAGAGTAGGAGTGTGTGTGGGCTCTGTGGTTTCCTCTATATCCTGCTCTTTTCTCATCATCTAATCATTTCATTCAGCAGAGTTCCTGTTCCACTCCTTTATCACCCTCCCTATACTCTGCCTGTACTTTGGTTGTGAAGGAAGAACTTTCCAGGTGCACTATGGGTGGCCTCAGCTGCTGTCTGTACCTCAGTGAAGGCAGAGATACACTTAGGGCAATTGAGCATCCAAATTTGATGGTACAAAAATCTTCCGCATATCATCTCACATCTCACTCATCTGTCTCTCTCTTGTCTCATAGCTGTTTATTCATCCATCGTCGTCCCCCCAAACCATGTCTTCAATTACTGGTTGATGGTGGGGATTTCTGGCCCGCCAGACACAGACAGCGCTCGGTGCACCAGAGAGATATGGGCAATGTGTGAGTGTGGGAGTGAAGTGTTTGTGTCTGAGCAGCTGTTTTGACAGCCTAAAATCTAAAAGTGAAATCACAATTATGGCAAAGCTGAAAGTACTTTAACCACTCATGTAATCTGCAGCAGCAGTTATGATCACAGACTGGGTGTTTAAGTGTGAGTGTGTGAGTGTGTGTGTGTGTGTTGTCGCCGCTGTCACAGGACAGTGAGCTGCTGGAGGTTTTTTTTTTTTTGCATGCCTCTCGAATGTTTTGTGAACAAAGAATCCAGAGTATGCTTCAATTCGTTCCCATCAGTGTGATAAATCTATGATGTTTTGACATAGCACTTAAAAGTTAAAAAACATGTGAACCCTGAAGTCATTAGCTTTATACATGATTTGTTTATGTTTTAGGGAGAGTACAGAATACACCAGACGGATGATTTGATTCAGTTCTATAGGCTACGTCTTTTACGGCTATATTTTCACATGTCACAGCAGATACGCTACAGATACGCCTGGCGCCCACTCGACTGCAGCATGAGCAAAACAAAAAACACTCAATTTGGAAACACTACTGACCTTGTTTTATTATTATTGAAAATTCCAGGGCTGAGTTTTGCAGTGAGGAGCAGAAAGATATTTGTAATAACAATTGTTTGTTTATTAAGTCTTTTCAGTCAAGAAGTAGCCTTCACAGATTCATGATCACATGACCCCCTTCTGAAAAAACAGCATTAGCCTTGGCTAACATGGATAATCATTTACGAGCGTTACAGACCTTGGTGTCTTTGCTAACAGCTGCTGTAGAGTTCAATTCTGCCAAAAAAGAACAAACATTTTCACTCCAAAATGCAACAATATGGATGAAGCTGTGAAAGTGTTTTTAAAAAAAGCACAGCAGTTCTTTACTTCAACATGGATTTGATTCGATATAACTGTCCACAAACATGTATTTACCAGAATCCAGTTTTCAGACACCATTTCAGATCTATTGTTTTCCACCTCATTAAATCATTCCGTGTCTCCCATGATGAATGTGAGCTTCATTCAGCGACTGCTCTGACATTTAAAAGTATTTTAATAGCAGAGTACCTTTTCCATCCACTGCACCTGAGTATGAGAGGAGTGATGCTTTTATATGACACAGGTTTTAGTTTGACAGTTTAAGATTTAGTAGAAAAGCCAAAACTGTGTGTAAAATGAAATAATAGGTTTTCTACTTTGTGATTTATAACACTACTATGCTCACACTGCATCACTGTCAGACAGTGCATGTGTGTGTGTGTGTGTTCATGTATGTTGCGGCGGTGAGTAGTCACCTGAGTGTGTCAAGATATTCCTGAGAAATCTGCTCATTCTGCGCTCCCCCAGATTTCCCCTGAGAGTGCATGTGCACGCTCACACATGAACTGCACAATATGGTGTCTTAACAACCCCATGGGAGGAATATACTCGCGTATATGGTGTGTGTGTGTGTGCTTGTATTATTAATCCATGCTGGTGCTGAGAGCAGCCTGTCTAGTTGGATCAGTGCCCATCAGGATCAGGAATAGTTTCGTTGGGTCTGCTCACTGCTATCACATCTCAGGCCTTAATGAGGGAGCACAGCAGCGCTTCAGTGTGTGTGTCGGTGTGCACGTCCAACACAATTTGCTGCATCTGCGTGCTTTTCAGCAAAAATGTCTCCCATTCCAAGTAATTCTAATCCAAGTGTTTACATATCCAAAAGTTTCACGACAGTATGGATTTGTGGATTATCCAGCACAGCATAAATAAAAACAATCTTACTAGGAGCTGCTTTCTCCATCAGAAACCACTGAGTTGCTTTAACCCTCATTATAATACATGAAATACGTATCAGTGACTGTAACCACCGTAGTGGACTGAAAGAGCACCGGTGTGAGAGCATCCTCAGCAGCAGCACGCAGGAACGACACGTGTGGCCCTCTGTGTGTTTTTCTGTCTGTGCGTTTTTCTGTCTGTGCAGGACGATGTTTAAAGCTTCTATAGTTTAGTAGGTGTTTTCCCTGGTTTCTGTCTTTCATCGTCCCCGCTGTGATCTGAGCTGGAAGCCTCTCAGAGTGGCAGCAGAGTAGAGCACCAACAGCACAGGTCTGATTAAAGTGAACTCAGAATTACAGGGTCCGCTGCAGCACTCTGGGCTCAAAACCAGTTCCTGCCTGCAAATCTCATTCTTTAGTCTGATTTTCACACATTTATTGTACACTGCTAAAAACAAAACAACAACTTTGACACTATATATGCTGAGAAAAAAACCTATTGTTTACGTGATAATGGCACTCAATAGAGATGATTCCTCTGCCAAGGCCCAACATTCTCCTTAAATTCAATCCAGCTGACTAAATTTCACATTTATAACCACTAACCATTTAAATTTTGCTCTTGTTGCTTAATTCAGGCAATACCTCCCCCAGTGTGGGCATTCACAAACACAATGGGTTTTGGCTTGGTTTTTCATTTCTGTTTGATTTTAGAGAAACAAACATACATGAACAGAGATGGTAAGAATTCAGACACATTCTCGACAAAGAGCTTCAAAATAATATACGCTATAAGAAGTTTAGTTAGCTCAGTAAAACTTGCCTTCAACTGGTGAGCAGCCACCTTGAGTTAATAGCGGTGGGAACTGGTGGAGCAGTGTGCATTCCACAGGGTAACACTGCTTATTGCAAGTTGGTGTGTGTGTGTGTGAACGAGACAAAGCTGCGGTCATGCAAGGTGCAGTAATCCACTGAGAGACCTTCAGAGCCTGCTCTAAGGTGTGTGTGTGTGTGTGTGTGTGTGTGGAAATGTGTGAGTAAAGCCGTGCTTAGATTTGAAGGTGGTCTTATCCACCCGAAGACCCTCGGAGCCAGATGGTGCCTGTGAGAGTGTGTGAGAGTGTGTGTCCCACCTCTGAGCCTCCTGGCGCTATACAGTCAGTCCCCCACACCCACCGTCCCTGCCCTCCTGACACGCTAACCCAACACCCCCTGCATCCTCTGCCCTTTCAGCTGGGTGTGATCACATCAAAGTGAAACAGGGGGGATTACAGGTTCCTGAGTCCCAAGGATTCCCAAGCAAACCCCCCCCAACTGTAACGCTCTCTCTTTTCCACTCCTGTCACTCTCCACTGAGGCCCCATAATCCCTGTGGTGTCAGGAGGTCAGGGGACCGTGTCATGGACGACCCGTCAGGACACATAAAGCACAACTGGATATGGATAGCCAGCCCGAATACAAAGAGCAGTTACTGTTTCCATGTGGTGTCTTTATACATTTTTTTCCTTCATTAAATGTTTCTTTCAGTTTTACTACCCTCCATCTCTTGCTCCCCGCTTTTGGGTTTTCTTTGTATATCCATCTTATTTGCAGCATAACATTACTGCTGTCACTCCATGCAGAAAGCACACCATAACTACCAGAATGGCTTTTTTCTTTAACCTCATCTAAACATAATTGTTTGTTTTCAGTTCCTGCTGCATTGCTGTGGTTTTCTATTAAACTCCGCTCACACACACACACAGAAGATAAGTATAGTGTTAATGCTGGTATAATTTGCTCCATTGTCGCAATGATGCTAATGATCCACTTAGTACTGGTATTTGTTTTATGTTGGGTCAGTATGTCACACCCCCAAAGACACGGGCAAAGAAAGAGGTTCAGCGTTCTCCCATGCTGCTAATTTTACAGCCCTGGCGCCCAGGCCCAGATATTTCTGCATCTGTTAAGCAAATGTTTCTAATGCAACACATGTTGGCAGGTGTCTCACCACCTCAGTATCACACTCACTTTACTGCACCGGGCGGCCTGCTGCAGAACCTTGTTAACTGGGTCCATTGTTCTCTCTGCGAATCCGCCTGACTGCGTTCGTTCTGCAGATTTTATTATCACTATGAGCAACATGCCCATGCAGTTGCCTTAGCTTTGCAGCTGGATTGGAAGAGAAAAGCTTTGAATGAAGCTTTAATCACTGCATAATGTGCAAGTCTGAGACTAAGAACTCCCAGGTTTTATACTCTGACCACATGAAGATTAATCCAAGTCCTGTGGATAGATTTTAACTTGTTGTCACAGTTGATCAAACACATTCAAAGTCTTCATAAGTCAGCCTCAGTGTTATTTCATGTTGACTCTGACATTAGGAGCAGCTCCCAGGATCAGCCCAGGTTGAATTATCTGTAGTCTGTCTATGCAAGTAATGCTCTTTCAGCCAGTTACATACACACTCAAGCTGGAGGCTGGTGAGCATCGTGGCCACAATCCAAAACACATCTTTCGATGTTGATATTACAACATGAGTTCAATATTTCACTTTGTGATTCTCCTCCAGTGATAATACTTTGCTTCCTCAGCAGTTGTCTTCATAGGCACGGTGTTTAAAGTTAACAAACTAATCTCAACGATGCATGATCTTCTGTTTTTTTGTTTTTTGTTTTTTTTTAAGAATACCTAATTCAAGGCTACACAAATATGACTGAAATGTTGTTTGGACTTACGAAAACCTCAGTGTTGATAATGGAGAAAAATACATATTGGCAACTGGCTCACTTTCTGTCTGAAGGAATATTTCTGTTCAGTGCGAGGAGCTGAACGCAGTAGTTTGTCAGCTGCCACTGTCGATTCTCACTGACGTTAGTGTTACTGTAGCTGCTAAGTAGATTATAACCAAGCAGCAAGGTGTCAATATATCCTCTGGAATTTGTTCTATAGAGACATGTGATGAATTACAGTTGTGTTTTTGTAAGAGTGGCCGAGGTGTATGACGTGTTTATATACTACTTAGCCTTATATAACACCTTCAGTGTATTAGTTAATCATCTTGTCAACCACTTGTTCCTCTTTCAACAAACAAGCAACAACTACAGGTTTCCATCGGTTATTTGCATTTTTTTCCCCTCTGCTTAAAAATCATGAATAGATGAAATGAAATAGTGTAAACTCATGACTCCTGTTCTGTGCAGGGGCAGGGGATTTCAACTTTAAAAAATAAACTGTGGATCCTGCAATTTTGTTGTGGCATTAACAATATGATGCTGACCTGCACACATGCATTATCTTTTTGCACACACACTCTTTCTCAGGGTGGCTAAGAGAGGATGAAAAGGTTAGGTGGTACATTCTTGGTCATGTTGGTTTAAATCAATGGAACCTCCAATATCCCCCCACATCCCCCAACTCTCCGACTCTCTCCTTATGTGCCGGAAAATTTTCTGATGTCCAGCCCTCCTGCAACGAAGATAAATGTCGGACCGACTCTGCCTCCTTCACATCATAGAGAATAAAGCAGAACAACAACATGTATACAACATATGATTTATCCATAATGTAATTTGAAATTACTTCACACATGTTATTGCTGACCTGTTGTAGTCCACACAGTGAATCATATATATTCATGTATCTAAATCAATTCATAGGCAAAAAGACCACAGTGGGAGTTTCCTACGTGGGAGACGCAGGTCTGAATGAGGTCTTTCTAAAGATCATTTCGGTTCATCGACTTCCAATAAAACCAAGATTCACAAAGATGCTGTTAGGAAGCTAAGCCCTCATCTTCTTCAATAGCACAGAGGCTTCAGCTAAGACAAAAGCCTTTGTCGGGATCACAGTGCTCAGGCTGGAGCCTGTAGAGACATCAGGCCGGTTTATGACAGACGGGTCAGCAGGAGGGCGGTCAGCAGTCTGAAAACATACAGCACTCACCGACAACGTGCACATGCTCACGTGCACGAATGTGTTTAAATGACTGAATGCAAGTTTGCATTGTTTAGAAATGTCTTGGATACAACACACACACACACACACACACACACACACTGACAGGAATACAGACACAGACAACCCCTAATGTGAGACCTGTGACCTCTCCATACTGATTGAGAGTGGGTTTCGCTGTGTGTGTGTGTGTGTGTGTGTGTGTGTGTGTGTGTGTGTGTGTGTGTGCGTGCGTGCGCTTGTCAGTTCGGGTTGCCAGGCGCAGTGCCACACCTGCCATTGGAATGAAGATTAAAGGCAGAGCAGAGCAACTGGGAAAAAGATGAGCTCACACACACACAGAGCAAAACGTATTACAAAATGCGATATATTAAATAATCTAATATTTCAGTTTGGTGTATTTAAGTCCCACTGTGTGGTGGACCTGGTGAACATCTATCTGTCACATTCGTGTGGTGGGTGCAGCAGTATAGAGACCATGTCAACAACGTGCATCTTCTACACCACAGTGAGACAAACCACATCCTCCTCGCAGCTGCAGAGCTCCTAGAGGAGATTTTATTGTTCCGTGAACTCAGTGAAACCAGTGTCTGGGACTTGAGCAAACTGTATCACTGGACAGCTGAGGAGCGTCTTATGCTGCAGGAGCAGTTTTTACAAGTTGAATAGACTCTTTCATACTTTTACCCTCGTGAAAACCTGTCATCAAAGGGACGTTTCGCTGCACTGAATCAGTACCAAAGCAAACCAAAGCAGATCTTCTCTGAAAGAAAAGACAGAGAAAATCCAAACTTTTATTACCAGCTATTAAGTGTACAGGGGTGAGAGTGTGAAACCCACAGTCCGACCAACACAGTCTGGTCTGGTACTTTTATGAAACACTTTTCTCCTTGGGATTGTCCTACAACCCCGTCATGAAAACCTGACCCATACTTCAACTTTAAAAAGATGAGGTAAACCCTCATGAAGTATACTTGAATGCCAATTACCCTGTTACCGTATCTACAGAATCTTATCAGGCGTTATGTCATCCACACCAGCATACAGTTCGTATCATCACGTATTCCTCTCTGTTTGTGTTCATACTGATTTGATCCAGACTATTATCTTCATGCATCAGGATTTCCTTTTTTTTCCACAATATTTGCTCTTTTCTTGAGGCGAGTCATGAGTCTGTGAGGCACAAAATAAAAGTCATGTTCTTGAGCCTTTTTTAATTACTGGAGGCATCTACACACTGTACAAACCACAGTGTCCTGGCGCATCACATGGCGCACTGTGTGAGCTGGGTCCACAAGAAAACTTGGTGGAAGGTCAGTGTGTGACTACGTGGATTTTAGATGGATGTGTCGGCTTGTGCAGAAATGATGGAAAAAGAAAATTATAAAAGTCTGCAGTTTGTTTCCAAATGGAAATGAAGCTAAAATAACCTGCATAGATGTTCTCATCGTGTTTATTTGGAGTAGGTCTTTATACTAGCAATGGGAGCATTTAGCCACGATAGTGACATCATAATGATAGACATGCCAGAGCCAGGCATTTTGAGCTGTCAATCAAGGCATATCGGTCCAGTTTGGTCCATGCCTCATACACTAACATGGAGAAGGGGGTGGGGGTGGGGTGGGGGGGGTTATGGCCAGCCACCAGGTGGCGATTGAGATGCTTTGGCTTCATTTTATTGATTTGATTAAATACTTCTATTTAGTATCTTCTACCATAACCCAAGCTTTTCATTAGCTGGGGGTCAGGATCTTTAGATTTTCAATGTGAATGCAGAATACGAAAAAGCTTTTGTCCAGTTCACTCTGCATCACATGGATCACACTGACTTCAATCTTTGAATCCCTGCATCAGCTGCACCATGTGGACTGTAAATGATAGTGTGACCTAGGACTGATGGTTTTGGGTAGATACATTTCACCACATTTCTCTTGCGATAACCCATAATGTGATTAACGGGACTCGTGGTACATCACATGTCTCTTTTTCAAAGGTTGTTCTCAACAGAGGTTAAATCACTGATAACTATCATGGATCATAAAAACAGAATATGTACACAGGTACTAACACAGCAGCACATTGAGAACAACGCAGTCCATGTCCCTGCCCACTTCTACTCCCCTCCTCTTACCTCCCACCTTTCCCTCCTCCCTTCAACCCCTCCCTCTCTCTCTCTCTCTCTCTCTCTCTCTCTCTCTCTCTCTCTCTCCTCTCCCCTCTTGAATTAAGTCCATTATTCCTGCCTGCTCGCCCTTTGAGCACTTCCCTGCTCAGCTCCAGTGAAAACTGTGCGCGTGTGTGTGTGAACTCCTCGCGTTTGTGTGTTGAGGGGAGTTTTATGTGTGTGCACAGGGTTGTGTGTTTTTCTAAGTGGAGCTGGAGTGGAGCTGTTCATCAGTGGAGTTGACTGCAGACAGGGGAATACTCAGATCTCGCTGTGCTGCCGCTTAACTTGCACTCCGGCTGCCTTTTGGACTTTCTCTTTCTTTAAAGTCTCACCGGACTCTTTTGCACCGACCGTGACTCCGCCGCTGCTCTTTCTCTGCCCTCCAGGCACCGCCGGAATTACCCCTTTTTTCCTCATTTTTGCAGGAATTTCCACCTGACTTGAACTTTGTTTCATTCATCCCTAATCTTTATGGAGTCGAAACTTCACAATGGCTTCTTTCCACCTGATACCAGATGAACTTCTTGAAGCGTTGATACTGAATTCAGATATGCTCAAGCCTGAGAATGGATCTTTTGCAAGCACATGAAAAGAGCTCCGCGAGTGTGAGTAGCTGTGTGTGTAGCACTCTCTAATGTGAGTGAGTAATCAAGAGGGTTTGCCTCACGTGGACATTTTGTTTTCTTTCTCATTGCAATGGAAAACCTGAGAGTTTGAAGAGCAATAAGCAATACTGTAACTATGGAAACAGTCAATGCTTTTGGATGCACTTTGGGCTCAGGTGGATGCTGATCCCGACCTGGAACATCCTAAACTCTTTTGGAATTTGATTCCCCTGGAAACGGATGGAGAGGTGAGTTCATCCCGACTGGGATCCTGGGTCACTGCTCACAAGTGTTTTCTTCCATCATTTTACCTGGGAAGCACCTAAATTACTTGCTTTACGTCTGTGCATGCAGAGATGTTTCTGACGTGGCTGAAAAACTGGAATTTCTCAATAACTTCTGCTCAGCTGTGAAGTTTATTCTGTTGAGCTCACATTGCAGAGCAGGTCCATCACAAACCAGGGGTGTCGTACAAATCATGCCGGTGACATGTGGGCTCGGTTTGAATCGCCTCTGTTGTTTCAGTTCAGCAGAGTGAGTTGTCTCCCCTTCTGAGAGCTGTTTGGAGCCGCTCCAGTCAGGAGACCAGAGGCAGCTCTGTAAGGTCCTGACTTACCGCGGCTTCTGCATTTAACGCGGCCAAATGGACCGCTACCAGCGACCAGCAGGCTGACATCGCCTTAGTGGCTCCTCCATTGTTTCTGCAGGGCCACTTTATCAGACATGAGGTTTAGGCTGCGTGACCGCTGTGAGGCAGGTCAAAGGGATTTTACTGTATTTCTTAATATATCAACAATAAAGAAATACTTCCAATTACCTCCCTCCACTCTGTGCAGGGAGAACTGAAATAAAGACCAGATGAAACTTCTGCACCGCGGACACCAGCGCAGTATGAGTTTGGTTGACTCCACGTCTTCCAGTTTTCCCCATTCAGACTTTGACCACTGAAATTATTTCAGCCAAACAGAACAAATGCTATAGCCATGGGTTTGCAGGCTGGGAAACTTTCCATTCATGATGCTGGGCCAGATGGCTGGGGACCAGTAACCAGCAGAGAGCTGTAGCCTCTCCAGCTCCTTCATTCACCGCGTGTCTTTCAGAGCCGAGTCTCTGCCCCGGATCGTCCTGCTTTCCCTTTCACACTTTGTCTCTCTTTTTTTTTTTAATACCTCAAATCCCATTAAGGCTTGTAGTCACTTCTAGCTTTGCTGTGTTGTGTGTGTGTCGAAAACTTTCATTTACGCCGTAGCTTTGTCATAAGACCCTCTCCTGAGAAAACACCATTGGTCTATAAGCTGCATTACAGTGGATATTGAGATTATGTTTGAGCTCTTTTCTGAACCTTCATATGACTGAGCTTTAGGATTCATATCCTCCTGTGTAATCCACGATACAGGCTTGTTTGAAACGTTCACCTTCAGTCGTACGTGCTCTGCCTCGCATGATAAATTACCCTCCTGAGTTCTGTCTCTATATTAACACATTCATGATATTGAATATGACCCTGTACCCACTTCTCTTCTCTACGTTGGTGGTGTGGTTTTCAGTGGAAATGAGGCGCAGCTCAGTTCATTTGTTTGGGCAGCCCTCTCATGTTTCAAACGGATAACACTGTCACAGCTCTGTTCGCTGTAGAAATCAGATTTTCGACTTTTTTTCTGCCTGTTCCTCTCTAGGATTTGCCTGTAACACTCCGCAGTGTGTTGACTTGCAGCCACACTCCCCACTATCACCTACTTTTTCCTCTCTCGCTCTCCGGATATCAAAAGCTCGTTTTCATGTTTTTCTTCTCTTCTCTGGAAATGAGGCAATCGGGCCAGCGAGCTTAGCAGATCATCATCTCAGGCGACTCCTGCGAGGACACTTTAAACATTAACTCAGACAGTCTCACATTCATTTCCTCGATGCTTCCTTCTAGTCATAACCATCACAATTACATGCTGAACACTTAACACTGAACTAGTTGTGTCACCAATGGGTCAAAATATGTTCAAATAGCCTCAAATTTTGATTTAAGATCTGTGTGTTCCGATTCAGTGCATATGACTTCACATTGTATTGAATCTTGTTTGATAAAATGTGATAGTTTAACTTACCTGTGGTTAAAAGGACCCAAAGATGATTACATTACCCATCTCACCCTCTCCACTGTTTTTCTGTCTGCGTGTTGTTCCCTGGCTCTCCCTCAGATTAAATGCAAGTATTTAAAGGTAAAAATACAACAGTGATCTCTCTAACGATGACTTTAACAAATGTTCAAATCCATGATTGTATTCACCTAACAGAACATTTCATTTCGGTCAGCCTTGAATTGCATCGTCTTTGCTTTACCTGTGTTTGCCTTGATGATGAAACTGATTTTGTCTCCTCCTCAAATTCTCATCGAATGAATTTCTCCATTCTCCCACCTCCCTCCTCTTCCCACCACCCTCTGTTTCAATCTTTTTGTCCTCCTGTAAAGCGAGCCCTCCCTCCCCTCCATTCTTCCGCTCCATCCCTCAATCTATCCATCGCTCCCTCCTTCCTTTCATTTCTCCATCACAGGGAGGCTCAGACTTGTTGGTCGCAGGCCAGGGAAACTCTTTTCTCCCTGCAGGCAAAACAATCGGCTCCTTTCTCTCCATCACCTCTCGCCTTGTTCGTTTTCTTCTCCATCCCTCCCTCCTTTACATTCTCTCCTTCCGTGGGACTGTAAGTATGCAGGCGAGCTGCAGCGCTGAATTGGTACTGTACAATGTCCCCCTCCCCTCCTGTTCTGAATCTTTGTCCTCCATCCTGCTCCAACCTTTTGCATTCTCTTCCTCTCCTTCCTCCCTTCTATGTTCCTATCTTGCTGTTGCAGCTCTTTTATCAGTAGGTGCAGGAGGGAGGGATGCTTCGTGCACATGGTGTTGTACTACTCCACAGTTAGTGTTTCTCATGCTCCTTCTTCTTTTTATTATCTGTTTGGTTCTTTTTTTTCTACAATCCTCCACTCCTTTATGCCCTCCTTCTCTCTTTCACTTTCTCATTTAACTTTACTTGCTTCCTTCTTTTTGACCAAAGTGCCTTCATCACCCTCCAATGATTCCTCAAAGCACTGTTCTTTATGGCTTTCCACCCCTTCCTCCTCTCCTCCTCGGGTATCTTTCTCTTTCCAGGTCGCTCCCATCAGGCCCTCAGCATCTGTTTCTCTCCCTTCTTCTCTCTAACCTGTGGTAGTGGAGGGCTACAGGTTAAACCACTGATATGCATCCCCTCATTATTGTAGGCTGTACTGCAGTGTTGCACTCTAACCTCACTCTGAAAAGCCCGACTCACCCTGCAGGCGGAGAGCTTTGTATGCCCGTCTCTATTTAGGGTGGTTTTTGACAGGACGGCTTGCCCCCCCCCCTCCCCACAGGAATCTGTCTCTCTCTGTCTTTCTCTTTATTTTTAATCCACTCCCTCTTGGCATGCCCTGCTCTGTGTCTATTGATGCTGAAGTGAATGCAAGTGTCAGCGGGTCCAATGGCTTTTTATTAAGATGCATTATGGAGTTTGTGTATTTGTGGAAGTGTGTGTGTGTGCGTGTGTGTATGTGTGTGTGCGCGCTTGATTGCTGATCTAAGTGTTGAGAAACAGCAGTTTGTGAGGATTATTGCCCTCATGAATACATTGTAAATGTGTGTGTACTCATTTTGTTACCTCTTAAGGACCTTAAACACTGACCTTGTCAGGACCATTAGTTCAGTTCCAATGGTTAGGTATAAATTGTTATTGTTATAAATAGTTAAGGCTAAGGTCTTTGTCTAGGCTGTCCACAATGAATGAAAATCAATGCTTACTCCTAAATCTGTGTGTGTGTGTGTGTGTGTGTGTGTGTGTGTGTGTGAGTGTCTGAGAACTCTGCTTAGACTCTGAGATTAGGCGAGGAACTATAATGTCCCTTTTTAACTCATGATAATTTAGAGGACACACACGGAGCTCGAGGAGACTCCAAGGAACAATGGGACGTTCCTTTTATAGCAGCCGACAGGAGTGTAGGGCTTCGCCACTGCCCTTGTCACTCCTGGGGGCTGTGACATACATTGTGCGTGCGTGTTTCTGTTGTGTCACTGCAGCTGACAAGAGCACTGACGTCCTTTTCTTCGAATCACTGCATGATCTCTCGATGGAGAACCTTGAGACCTTACATAAACAAATGTACATTTTTCAACCTATGACATCCTCTTTATCATTCTGATGAATCCTGACGAGGTTCATTGTGCTGAGCTGTAACAGCAGCCATTACCTTTAAAACCCTTCAGCGCCTCTTTGTGTGCTGCACAAACAGAGGATGGCAGGTCCCGTGTCAGTCAAGGCTTGCATTTGTGTGTTTGTTCCTTCCTGAGTGTATGCGTGTGTGTTTACATACTGCAGGGTATATGTGGGAGTTTATGCTCCTGTTCAGCACTGTCCCGTTGTGTTGTGGCCTGGGAGCCGTGAGCTTATGAGAGCTCTCCTGTCTCCACGCCTCAATAGCTCCATTATTTATGAAACTCTGTGCCAACAGCCTGGTCTGTGAGTGCAGAGTTTGTGTGCATATACTCTCATCTTTGTGTGTTTCAGTTTGCATGTGCCTAAAAGTGAACACTGCAGCTAGCCAGAAATTCTGACACTGGTGTAAAAATGTGCCAACTTGAAATGAATGGGGACCTAACTGAAAACTCTTTTTAGAGCCCACATTGAAACTTCACTTCTGTCAGTGCTCCATCACCACTCGCCAGTCCAAGTCAAGAGTTTAGAATATGCACGATCACAATCTTGCTGTCTCATCAGTCAATCACACTTTTATCACGTACTTTTATACGTAGACATCAGGGATGTTTCGCGGTATCAGATTATTTCAGTATCTTGCCCAAGGACACTTCGGAATGCAGACAAAAGGAGCTGTAGATCAAACCACCGACCTTATTATTATCAATAATAATAGCTTTATTTGCAGAGCACTTTTCAACCCAATGTACAAGCTGCTGCACAAGAGGCAAACAAATGGATGAAATACAAAGTTTTACACAACAGGCAACAAATCATCTAACAAAGACCCCTCTCTATTGACCCTGACGCACAGTGCCCATGCATACATAGTGTGCGTCATTCAAGCCACACTTACATTAATGTATGGTGTAACCCAGTATCAGCTGAGCTGAGACAGTGGCAGCAGGGTGGTGATAGAGGGTATAGTCAGATTATATTGATATGATATTGCCAGAAGACAGACTGAGAGTGAAAAAGCAGAAAAACAGACTGTGCTTGTTCTTGACCCGGTGCCAAGTGCGAGGTGCAATAAGAATAAAGGAGACTGTTTCGACTCAAAGGCTTTATTGTTCCTGCTGTCCGCAGAGTCCGAAGTACTGAAAGAGAGGTGTGTGTTCCTCTGCACACTTTTTACGACTCTGTGTTTATATACATTTAGGCTCATAAAGCAGTAACTTCATTACTGCTCATGTGGCAGAGTTGTGGCTTACAGCGACACAATCACAACAGAGACACCAGGTTATTGGGGATTTTTCCGAAACAATAAGAAATCTGTCCCTTTAAATCTGACTCTCAGTTCACTTTATAGTCATTCTTTTTCTGTCCTCTGTGCACATGCTAGAAGTCTCCGCACACTCTGAAACTGCAGCGGTAAACCGCATTATTAAAAATAACAACATTGTGAAGCTCGACTAGCATGTAATGTTGTTTATCTATTACTGTGTAATTCAATATCGACACCCAATGTCGTTACAAACGCAACAATCTTTGGCCGTGTGCTGCCGGACTCACTCACAAGTGACTTCCATCTGCACCACTGCTGTCTCATCAGTCCTCGGCGATGAAGAGATCTCATCTGGTGACACTGTCTGCCAGTACAGGGGGGGACGAGGGGCGTGCGAGCGTGCAGAAGAGAGATGGGAGAGAGGGAGAGAGAGGGAAGCCATTCTCAGTTGGCAGTTCCACAGACACAGAGATTGTGCATGGGTTGGCATATCTCTATCGCACATGCACATGTCTTCATCACCATGGTCTGTGTGTGTGTGTGTGTGTGCGTGCATGCATGTGTTTTGGATACTCCCCTTATGTCTTGCTGTAATGTGAGGGGATTATAGTGGTGTTGCCACAATGGAGGTTGGCATTTACTCAGCCTGGCAGAGGCATCAATCTGCCTCTGACTAAATATACTTCAGACGCCTGTGTTTGTGTGTGTGTGTGTGTGTGTAGTGGCATCCTTGGCACAACCACATGAATGCTTGTGATGTCCATTTCTAAATCCTCTCCCTTTCTTTCTCTATTTTTAGGTTTCGATTTCCATGTCTGACGTCTTGGTCCCATTTTGAATGTGAGAGGTGAACTCAGACGTCCTTCACATCGGACCACTGGATATACCAAAATCAAAGTCTTAAGAAGCAAGCAGGCCATTGTGAAGACTACACTGAAAGTTAAACAGGAAGACTACAGACTGAAGCACCAAAAGATTGAACATAAAAAAGCTGAAATTGAATTGGTCAGTAAATCAAGAACAAAAACTACAAAACATTTCAGCCATTGAAAGAAAAGCACTTGGTTGCGACGTGTCAAGATGATGACCATGATGATGATGATGGTGGCCATGATGGTCACCTGCAGCTCTCTCTTCCTGCTGGGGCTGGCCGCTGCTCACGCGTCCTCAAGCACTTCCTCTTCATCGTCGTCGTCCTCCTCCTCTTCTTCCTCCTTATCCTCCTCACCACGCATGAAGCTCTCATACAAAGGTAAGAACCAAAGTATCGGAAAGTCCTTTTTTTTTTTTGCACACGAGTCTTCACACAACATATTCTTTAAATATTTCTAACTTTAAAGCCAAGTCCCAAACTACCAAATATTGTCTCCTTCCCATAAATGTTAGTAGCATCCTTCATGTTTGTCCCCACAATGACACAAGTTCCCACATATTGGTGTGTATTCAGGTTGAAGTCCCCACTAGGACATTAAAACAAGCTTACACACACCCAAAGAGACACACACACACACACACAGCTTTTTGAGATACTCAACCATATCGCCTTTCAAAGAAAACAGTCCTGGACAGTATCCAAGCGTCATTTGTGGTGGCCACACACACACACACACACACACACTAGTACACGCTGAGGCACAGTATTGTGTTTCATCGCATTTTGTAAGTTTGAAGAATGCAGCTGGGTGCCCGACATAACCACATAAACCAGGGATGTGTTCCATCACTGAATGCTGGCAGTTACTGGCTGAACTAGCTCACCAAGGACATGAGGCTGGAGGCCATCTGCCCAGCTGAGATATGAGCGCCATTTAATTCCATCTGAGCGTGTAGCAGTCAGGTTTGGAAGATCGGGCGATATTTAAACCCTGGTCGACACATGAAGGACTATATCCATCATGCACCACTGAAACAACAGTGATTTTAGTACTGCTGAGCATCAGCTGTGCCTGGCCAATCATCAACTCCACTCTGGGATCATTTACAAGTCCTAACTGAATAAATCCTTCGGTAACAGGCAGCGTAGTAACAGTAATGTGTTGGTATGTCATTAATTTGACGGCTTACATACGTTTAGTTCCAAGGGAGCTGTGTTTGTCTCATTTAGCAGTGCAGGTCAAGGGATGTCTGCCTGTCTGACTGTATAATTAGCAAGAAAGCATTCCAATATTATTATGATTTGAAAACTGCATAATAGTATTATCATGCTTAAATATTTCCATTAGATAGTTAACATTAGCATCTATTATTCTGCTAGCTATAAAATCTGTAACCAAAAACTAAAAAACACCCCTGGAAAGGACTTTTTCTCAACCGTATGTTTAGTTATTATCCATCAATGTCGATTAATCTTTTGATCAGTTGAGGAGCTGAACAGATTAGTGCAATCATTAAACAGAACATTCGGTTAGATCGTTGAAAGCTCTGAAGGGTGCTGGTGTGTTTTATATAAACAAAACTGGGCTACAGTGATGAAAGCACCTTTGCTGCCATGTCTGTAGTTATAGTGATTTTTTTTTCTTTTGCTTAACTTCAGCATGTTGAAAATCAATATAACAACAATTCAACTAACATCAACAACACAAAGCCATTTTAATGGATTTAGGAGTTGATAACTTCACCATTCACTTGGCTCAGGGCACCTGAAGTGTGGGTCACTTTGAATCATGCTTCGTCTTTGGGCCCCAGATTTTATCATCAAAACACTACAGCGCTGAATAATAACACATTTGCTGAAAATGGCATGTTTATAGAAAACAAGGGCAGTAGACTAAAGTCCCTGATGTCATGCAGGCGGTTTTTGGGTGGTGTCTGGGACTTAATTAAAGTCATAAATTCACATTAGAACAATGGAAGACTAATAAAGCCAGTTTAATGTCTAAAGCAAAGGCCTGTGTCATTTCTTTCTTAAGCAGTTGGTTTGAGCCAGGCCAGCAGGGATGCAGAGGATGCAGACACTTTGTATTTTCAGCCTCTCAGGCCAAGAGCACCACTTTTTTTTTCCACTGGTGTGTCTATTAGTTTACAAATACAGGCTGCATTTTCCTGGGCACTCTTCCCTCAGACTTGTTCTTGCCAGTTTGGAAACAGCAATGACACATTTTTTTCCCCCCATCGAAACCAATATAGTCATTGCTGACTGAGGATTTTGTTCTTACTGTTAAACATTTACTGGCCTTGGGACACAGATCAGAAATGGCCCCTAAACACTAAAATGAAATGGTTTTCTTCTTCATCAACCACATGACATGTTGTAGCCCAGTACCCAATTTGGATCTGATCACTCTGATAACTTGAGTTTGCTTTAGCTCTGATTCTTTGACTGTAAAGTCTCTCTCGGGTCACGGTTAGCTGGAAGCGGTCATATCACATTTAACAGGACTGAAAACCACCACCCTTCTGTGCGTCTGGTTCAGAGTTGCAGCAGTTCCATGGCGTCCGTCGGTTCGAGCTGGAACGTTCCTGCTGCTTCAGTGCTCTGCTGCTGGATGAAGAGCGAGGCCGCCTCTTCGTCGGGGCCAAGAACTTCCTGCTGTCGCTCTCACTGGACAACATCGCCAAGCAGGAGCACAAGGTGGATCACAAACACTGTCTGCTGACAAGAATGAGGGTGTTGACTGTGACTAAGACATCACTTCAAAGCAAACTCATAATGAGACTTTAATTTTCTTGGCATTACACTGAATATCATACCCCAACTGTAATCAGTAACCCTCTGTGCCTTTATTATTTAATTACCATGATACTTTAATTTTCGGCTGATTGCAAACATGAAGATGGACATTACACTGTAAGAAGTGGAAGTCTGGAAGTGGTCCTAATTTACAACCAGTGACATATCTGCTGTTTCCTATTTATGACTCTTGTTTTGGAGGTCAGGCTCCGTATGCCTTATGTGTTTGTTTTCATGTGAGCTAGTGCAGAAAGAGAAATATTCAAAGGTATAGATGCATTTTTTTGAGGAACATTCCCCTTTGAACATGACTGAATATATGCTTGCACATATGAGAATACTCAAGTGAGTGGCCTCATGTGTAAAAAGGGCAAAAAGAGAAATGTGGCATTAATAAAGAAGTATAGAAAATCAAAGAGGGAAACAGAGATGAAACAAGAACACAGTGTCGTGATTGATAACAAAATTGCCTTGGTAGTCGGTGGAAGTTGTTTTAAGTTACACCGGGACGCCCATGCAGGCGTCCGCACACTGTGGTACACGACAGACTTTTATAGAAATACACACACACAGTGCGCTTTACTGTACAGTGACACAGAGAACCCAGGCAGGATACAGTGCAGCTGCCGGGAGTAAATTACATGTTTGCTTTGTCAGAAGTGAAACCTCGGTTGGTTTTAGGTATATGGTTGAGTTTGATTTATGACCTTGTGTGCATCGTTACCACAGCCGAAACTGTATTTTAACTGAGTTAGATGAGAGGGGAGACAGAGGTAGATCAGAAAAGACAGGTGAGGGAGAGACAGAGCCACTTCAATGAAAGCATGAAGAGACCTTTGCTTGTGTATTTTCAGTGGTACCATGCTGGAGGCCCCGTTATCCATTTAGAACTGACAGACACGTGTGTGGGTTTATAAAAGTTACTCTCTAATGATGCAAAATTGAAATGAGTAAATTGAATCCAGGTAATCGGATCTGAGCAACAGAATCATATGAGCTTACCTGCTGTGTTCCAGATCTACTGGCCTGCCCCTGTGGACTGGAGGGAGGAGTGTAACTGGGCTGGAAAGGATATCACAGTGAGTCTCTGTGCTTTACTCTTACTCACTCTATCTGCACCCTAATCCACTTTATTCTGTGTTATTCCTCTTAACATAAGTCAGCAGGGCTATGTGTCCTGAAAATACATGTCCTTGTCTACTTTCTTCCAAGACGCCATACCAGAGTAAAATCTGAGTAATCAGATTTAGTATCAGTATATGCATTCATTAGTTTTAAATATATGACAAGTCAGTATTTGTTGTTTTGTCTGAACAAAACGGTGTTCTAACTGTCATCAGGTTCTGACTTGGATTCTCCTTTTGTCAAATTCTGATTGGGACACAGACAAACTGTCATATGTCATATATTGTCGAGCTGGAATGGAAGATTCCTTTAATCTCCTTTAACGTTTTCCTTCAAATTCCTTTAACGTATAACATAATGCTCAGCAAAGTAAATCCTTTGATTCAAAGCGATGTGTAACCGTTAAAAACACGAGGCGCCCAGAGCATAGCTCATTCGGAATCAACTCACAGTGAGACAGTGGAGAGAAGACTGCCTGATCCCCAGAGCGACTAACTGTTTTTTACCTACTACAACCCACTACCTAAAACTACAACTACGACCGCAACTTGTAACTCGCAACCTACCACTACAACCAACTCAAGGACTAATTGGACCCGCTATCCAGCCATCCACCTGCCTGGACCCATCTCGGGGTCCACCCGGAAGGAAGACTGTCAAAAGGACTACTCGAAGGACTATTGGCATAACTGGAATACCACTAGAGAGGTGATTAGTCACCACAAAGGCCAAGATCAACTAACTAAATAAATAGTAAAGAATCTTCGATCTGCCTTTTCATTGGGGGAGTAAAATCCAGTGGGCTCTGGGAATTGTTGAACCCTTTTTGAGTTAGGGGAGAAGAAATAACTTGACAGTAAAAAACCGCCACCATTGGGCAACCCCAGGAAGCGGAAATCTAGACTCAGGTGACCAGAGCTGCAGGCCAACGACCAAAGCAGAATCCCAGGATCCTGAAGATCAAACTCAAGCAACACAAGCCTTTCATCATGGCTGAAGAGATGTCGATTGACCAACTCAGGGTGATGAGAAGGGCAGCGAAGGATTCCTTCACCGTTACTGTTAACAGAGTCATCAGGAACTGCCAGAACATGACTGAAAGGATGCTGAAAAGCGCCTTGGAGAACATTGATGAGAAAGCTACGGCCCTCTTTGAGGTCAACTACAAAGTAGAAGCCCGAATGAAAGAGGAGGGGACCGAGCTCACCATAATGGAAAAGGCTGATTTGGCAGAGACTGCGGACCAGTGCATAAATAATCAAAAGGAAGTCAGTGACTTAATCAAGGGGACTCTCTGGAACAAATTTGCGAAGAGGCAAGTAACCTGGGCCCTCGCCGAGGCAATGAGAGCTTGTCACTGCACTAAGCCCGCAACAAGCCAAGAAGGATATGAGATTGAAATCGGTCACCGTAAACAAAAGGTACACCAGGCAAAGGAAGTGTTTAAAGAATGGACCGATTGGATCCCAGAGGAGGAACATTCCGGCATCCTAGATGACCTGGAGATGCTTGGAGCAGAAATCGCAGACCTAGAGTCCCAGAAGCGCAGTTTTATGCAGGAGAGGGTTAACCAGGACGTCCCAGGGTATTGTGAAATCAAGAGTGAACCTCGAGTCGCATCTGATGGTCCCTGGATCGCGACTAGGAATCCCGTGCAAGCCATCAACCTGAAGCCAGTAACCCTTCCCATATTCAATGGGAGTAAGCGCGACTTTTACAGGTGGAAATCGGATTGGGAAGCACTTCAGCGACAAGGGGAACCAACAGGTTCCAGAGAGGTAAAGAAGGCTCAACTACTTGAAAGTATTGAAAATGATGTCAAAAGGAAACTTTCCCTCAAAGACTACGCCACTGCTGACGAGGTCTTGGGTGTCCTGGAAGATCACTATGGAAACCGGAAATGGTTTAACTATGAAAGGAAGATCGGTGTAACCCCGGAGAACCGATTTGATCATCTCCTAAGGTTCCTCAAACCGAGGCGAGCGATGTATGAGCAGATCAGTATGGTGAAGAGCGAAGAGCCAAGCAGCGGAGCGTTGAAGTTTAAAGAATTAAAACCTGAACCTAAGCACGCCAGAACTAGATCCTCAAACACAGATACCTACCATAATGGATGCGCAATCTGTAGAGATAGGAAGCACCAGAATAAACTTTACTTCTGCAAGCAGTTTTGGGAGATGAAACTGGATGAAAGAAAAGCTACTAGAGCTTTCTCCGAACTTCCCCCTTCAGAAACTAGCAAGACCTAAGAGGATTGATCTCCTCATAAGCCACAGAGAAGGCAAACTAGCCCCCCAAAGGAAGAAAGTAGTTGGAGACCTTGTGCTGTGGGATGGACCACTAGGCTTAACAGTTGGAGGAACTCATCCTAAACTCTTTGAGGAGCCGAGGTGTGGAGGATGCCGCTGTGGACAATGTCCGCCAGGTGGAAAGGAGATGACTCTGGCAGAGGAGAGAGAAACGGAGATCATAAAAGACGGGCTAACCTATGTCCTAGAGGACCTCCACGCATCAACTCCTCATTGGGATGCAAGTTACCCATGGACCGTAGACCCCACTTCCCTTCCGAACAACAGAAATGCTATCAAAGCTACCTTTCTGAGGACCGAGAAACAGCTAGGGAGAGACTCAAAGTGGCGGAGCGCTTATAGGTCCCAAATTCATGCAGTCACAACCCCAGTGAGAATTGTCTGGAACAGCAGCCAACAATTCAAAGGCACGAGCATGAATGACTTGCTCCTAAAGGGACCAGATGTTCTCAACCCTATCAGAGCCGTCCTCATGAGGTTCAGGAAAGGAGTACACGCAGCCCTGGGGGACATAAGGAAAAAGTACCTCGCAACCTACCACTACAACCAACTCAAGGACTAATCGGACCCGCTATCCAGCCATCCACCTGCCTGGACCCATCTCGGGGTCCACCCGGAAGGAAGACTGTCAAAAGGACTACTCGAAGGACTATTGGCATAACTGGAATACCACTAGAGGGGTGATTAGTCACCACAAAGGCCGAGATCAACTAACTAAATATATAGTAAAGAATCTTCGATCTGCCTTTTCATTGGGGGAGTAAAATCTAGTGGGCTCTGGGAATTGTTGAACCCTTTTCGAGTTAGGGGAGGAGAAATAACTTGGCATACATAAATACATGATAATACATCTCTGATGGTCAATATTACTGTAGATGTGCAGATAGCGGGCGACGTGGATGTCAGGAGATAGGAAGTATGAAGTCAATGTCATATGTTGTGGACGGCGTTAATAAGAGGACTGAGGAGCTCCTCGTGGAGGAAGTGAACTGTCCACTCCTACCCAGTCCAACACAATGGCACCTTTTAATCCACTGAAGTCATGGGAGTCATCACAAGACACAAGTACCACGTTTAAACATGTAATAATAGGTGCTCCTACAGCTGGACCTGCCCTGTGGTGAGATCACCTCCTCTTCATCTGTTTGCTTTCAGCCCTATCTGACTGAGTTCCGCTCAGTTTGATGCTGAGCCAGAGGCAGTAGTTTTTTTCCAAGGATTTCCAAGGATTGTCCTTGATGTGTCTTCCAGGAGACCATCCTGTATGAATGTACGAACAAAGTACAGTTGAGAGGTTTTGGTTGATAATAAACAAGGTAATACATCGGACAACCACCTTGCTTCATATAAGAAGGATGGCATTGCTGAGATGGACTGTTGCGCAGCAGCACCATAACAGAAATGATATAACACATGGCACACAATTGCTATAATAAAAAAAATCAAATAAAAAGAAACCTGGTTTATTTTTTGCTTGTCCTAGAGTCTTGACCTCAACATGTGCCATATGCTTCTCCATTCGGCTCTTTGTATCAGCTGCCAGAAAAATTAAAACAACAGCAATACTTTTCTATTTTGATCTACGGAAGAGAAACTTTCTTTAGTTACTAAGAATACGTCGAGTAAATACTGAATGTGCTGATTATGTTTCTAAATGTGATGTTCCGTATGTGGATGGAATCGGAGCCAAGCAGGCGTGGCTTCACTGACTGATGTGCAGAGGCCACAAAGAACCTATAGACCACCCAGGATGACATCACCCACAATTAGCCAAGTCAATGCTAAGAAAGTGTGTGTGTGTGTATGTGTGTCTCACTATTATGCACATATATTTCAGAAATTTGTCTCTATACTGTGTTTACGTTCTTTTGACAGTGTATATCTACATTTATTCAGCTATATATCCAGTGTGTGTGTGTGTGTGAAACAAGCCCTCAGTCAGTGTGATTACACAGCTGTAGCAGACACAACGAGCTCCATTCATACAGTACTGCAGGCTCTAGTTTCACCTGACCAGGAGTCTGTGTGTGTGTGTGTGTGTGTGTGTGTGTGTGTGTGTGTGTGTGTGTGTGTGTGTGTGTGTGTGTGATTGAAAGTGAGAGTAACAGAGAGAGAAGTTGCTCCTGAGGAGGAAGGGATGGAGAGAGAACAAGATAAGAATTAAATGAGAAGCAGTATTCCTCTGGTCAGTTGTGGAGCCTCCCTCTCTGGCCAGTGGAATATTATTCTTGTCCTTTGTTAAACACTCACTCCCCTCTTGTTCTTAAAACTCCCACACACTGAGGACTGAGCTGACCTCACACTGTTGACCCTAATTACAGAGAAGTGTGTTTCTCTGGAGGAAGAGGCCAACATCTCTCTCCCCCACTGGATCTCTCCTCACTTTGTCTCAGTCCTCCTCTCTTAGTATTCCACATTTTTTGTTCTCTAGGAAACGTTTTCTCTTTACCTATGTATTCGTTAATTCCTCTCCGTGAGACAGTGTTGTCTTTTTTAATCTAAATGCGGTGGAACACCTTATTGCTCTCCTCTCATATGGACCTGTTAATGTGCTGTACACATTCACAGAGAAAGAAGTGGGCCAGAACAGAACAATCTGGACTTTCTTTGATGTAGCAGGAGAATCAGACACCTTCACAACAACAGCAACATTCTCAGTCTTGGTAACAGGGGTGGCCATGCTCACAAAGATGGATCCTAACGTATGAATTCCAGTGCTGAGATCACTTGTTTCGTTACTGTCGGCATTGGCCCTCATCAACAAACGCTATCTTGACATCTTGGTTCGCGTTGAACTGTGTTCGTGGCAGTGCTTTTCATCCTGAGCTGTTTGGTTTTGCATCTGTCAAATGTTAAGAACACCATCAGTACTTCCTCTCGCTCACTGTGAATCTTGCGGAGCAACTCGTGCTGTGTTCTCACATTGGCTCATTCAGGTTTTATGAGCAGACTGGTCACAGAAAGTCCAGAGCCTGCCTCTGGACAAGGTCAGGAGGTAATCTGCAGTTCGGTGTATTCTGAAAGCACCTTAGATTTGTGTTTGAGGTGGTTGCATGAACGCATGATTATTCACACACACACCACCAGACAATCACAATGACTGTGTCGTCCGTTAACAGCCAACCAGTATGAGAAAGGCGCACTGATAGTAATCATATCATAGTCAGAAGGTACATTATTCTTGGCTAATGAAAAAAATCACAAGCTTCTTGTCTGAGTCCACTATCGTGAACATCTTTTCCAGGAGCTCACGCTAACCTGAGGCGCGTAGCCTCTGTCTCCTGCTCTTCTGATTGGTCCGAGGGATGACGCCATTCGTTCACAGTTCTTGCCCTTTAACTGAGCTTTTTTCAATTTATTATTCTATTGTTATTGAGGCATTTTTTAGGCACTTTGCATTTGTTTTGTACTTACTCACAAATAACAGAAATGGCGCCTCTGCCCCGTTGGTTCCATACTGACTTGTAGATGGCTCATACATTGTCCTGTTTGATCTAGTGGTGACCAAAGGCATTCCTGTGCTATTACACTGGCCTCTGTTGTGTATCTAATGGTCGTCTACTGTTCTATCGTCAGTGGAAGGCTCTCAGCCATTAACTTCATTAAAGTTTCCTGGATGCTTGAACTCCGTAGACATAGTAAAAACTCAAAAAAGATAGAGAGCCAAAGCTGTGTCTCTATCCAGTCTTTTACAGCAGGGAGTCAAATAACCTACAGTGTGACCACAGTGTTCAAATTCAGCAACTCGTGAAGACCCATGACTGGCTGCTGATATATTAAAGAACCAGTAAATACATATTGATGGTGGAAAAATACTTCCTATCATACCTTGATATCTATGATTGTGATTTTCCACTGCATAACATTTCTGTTGAAGTGAAAGCCTACATTTGAGGCAGACACAGCAGAAGAAGCAGGGGGGGCTGAAATAATAAATTAACAGATCTGGTTAATCATCGCTAGAATGGGAGGATAAAGAAACAAAAGGTGAAAAAGAGAAATGAGGAACAACCCAGCTTTACAAGACACAAGAGTCTGACCTAAAATGACCTGCATGTCACTCCCTGCTTCTTCTAATGAGTCAGTAGTAGGTCAAAGGTTGACCAGTGAACCCTTTGGCAGCGACACACACACACACACAGAATGAGGAAATTTGGCTGCTGGCATAATTCACCTCCATCGCTCTCCTCCTTCCTCTCTGATCTTTTCAAGGTCTCTCATGCATATTTTCTCTTCTTGCCTTTTCTTTTCCTCCTGCTGTCTTTCTGTTTAGTCACATCAAAGCAATGACTTTGCTCTGCTGACTCCTTCACCTTCATGTGCACTCTGATACACACACACACACACAGGACTTAAACTAACTCAGCTAATGGGAGTTAGATTGGGGGGATGGGCCACGGTGGGGAGTCTAAGAAAAGAATCGACAGATAAACTGGCACGGTTCTGTTTTCAAAAGAACATGTTGGTGCTTGAACCTGTGGAGTTGAAGTTGGGTTTGTATTTGTGTCTTCACCCAGCATGTGAATGTGTGTGTCAGACTGTGTAATGGGGAAGTGAAATACCGAGTGTTTTCCTCTTGTTTCATGAGAAACAGAGGTCTAAACCATTGATCGTTTGAATACCTTTACATGCTTACACACACACAGGAGTCAAGAGCTTTGGTTATTTTAGGTGTGTTAACCCATATCCACCCCATTCAAATTGGTGATGACCATAATGTCCATGCTCTTACCACTAGAAAGTAGGACAAGGGGCCATCCTCCCCAAAGCCAGATGTTGCGATCACGCCTCTGGTTAGAAAGAAATTGAAGACCATCCAGTCTGGTAATGTACAAAAAAAATCTCCTCAGAGGCAGATGACTGTAACCAGACTCCAAGACTGACAGATGTTCCTGTGGGTCAATAACCTGCTGCCTCAGCAGAGCAGGAGGGATGGGTAGTGATCCTGGAAAGTGTTGTTGTGAAGGATGAGATTTACAAAACTAATATGTAATTAATTCATGTTTGACACATTTAGGGTCAATTGCTCTGCTTAGTTCAACATATTTGAAATGAAGCAACGCTTGTGCAATGAAATGTCACAAAAGCAGATCACCGTTGAGAGACTGACCAGAGACAGGTCCTGGCACTGACCTGAGATAGCAGCTCATCCATCTCAGATTGGACACGATCACTGTCCTGGAGAAAACAGTGAAATGCCCTGCCTGCATCAGGCCTCCAGATGAGCTCCATAGAAATAGTAATTTCAGCCAGTCCCACTTGCTTCGCTGAATGATGTGATGTGGTGTGATGAACACAAATGAACCTGCAGCCAAACCTGTATGAGGAACCCAACACTGAACTGCACTTTAAATGTGAAAGCAGCATAAGAATGAATTGACACCAGTTCACAGTTGACATCCGTTGTTTCATAATTACACAGACAAGACTTTAAAATGACAAATTCTAATGAAGCGTGAATAAGGACCACTTCAACATGTGTTCACAGTCTTCATGCTGATTTCTACAAAGATCAGTCAACACATGCCTGATGCTTCTACGGTAAAGTAACAAAGCACTGGGCCCCCTCCCCCGTTTAATTAGGTGTCCTCTAAGCTCACAGGCAGTTATTATACTCTTTACGTCCTTTAACCCTTAGAAGACACACACACACTGCAGGACACAAAGGCTGTCACATCAGTTTGTTGGAGGTGGAGCTGAGTGTTGTCACAGGCAGACAGAGGGAGAGCGGCTATGTGAGGAATGTTGAGTTTTGTTAGGGACATTTTTTTCCTCTAGCTCTCTGGGGCTAATTTACCTCCGTTGTATTGTCATATAGGTGACGATGGATAAATGAATTCTACATGTGGTCTTTAAACGCCACCACTTTACATTTTGCAATGAGTCACGGAAAAATAGCGTTTCTGTTTTCCCGTTGCCAAACTGGAGTGTGTACAAATCTCTGCAGCTGTATTTGACTCATGCATGTGGTTGACAAAAGCGTGCGTGTGTGTGTGTGTGTGTGTGTGTGTGTGTCTTTCAGTCCGACTGTGTTAACTACGTGAAGATCGTGCACCACTATAACCGCACCCATCTGTACGCCTGCGGAACTGGAGCCTTCCACCCTACCTGTGCCTTTGTAGAGGTGGGACATAGGATGGAGGTGAGGAATACTTGTAAATACTTGTGTTTTAACTTGTAGAGTACAAGTTAAAACACACACACACACATTCTCCGGCGGTCCATTATTCTTGTTCTTTGTTAAAATAGAGAGACGCTTCAAACAACTCAACTACTGTTTGTTTTTGATGATGTGATTACAGAGTCTGTCAGTCTGTCAGTTTATTAGGGACACAGCGAGAATTTTAAATTATGTAAAAGAATACAGGAGCCATGTTAATCGATAATTAAAAAAAGCCTAGAGGAAGGTAGACTATTTTGAAGAAACTGACGTTACACAGACACAAACACACCCACATTGCATTCAGGTGCAGGAACATGTGATCCAGCTTAACTGCGAACGATCTGTTCTATGAAGAGAGGAATGATGACATTACTCATGCCTGGAAAACTTTATATAACAAAATTGAATAAAGCTGGAGTCTTTGGCAAAGTTATGGCAAAAGGGGGACACAAATCTCAGGTTCCATGTTTCAAACTGTGTCCTTCATGTTGCCAAAATCTCAAACCAAACATTTTCTCTTGACTCTTCATCAGGACCATGTGTTCAGGATCGACCCCTCGAAGGTAGAGGACGGGAAAGGGAAGAGTCCTTATGATCCTCGCCACAACGCTGCCTCTGTGCTCATTGGTAATTGAACCCATGTGCATCAATTTAAGTTAAATTTCCTTTAATCACTTTAATTATGTTTCAAATTAATTAAAACTGATTCATTTCTATCCCATTCCAAACATGTGCTAAAGCATCTCCTGTCCCCGTCAGAGCTCTCATGACCAATCATTGAGGTATTGAATGATTCTGTTTCCTAGGCGATGAGCTATATGCTGGCGTGGCCACGGACTTAATGGGGCGTGACTTCACCATCTTCAGAAGCCTGGGGAGACGCCCCTCCATCCGCACAGAGCAGCATGACTCACGCTGGCTCAACGGTATGTGTTTGTGTGTTTTTGGGTTAAAAAAAACTCGGAGTTTCACACTTCACTTCACTTGTTCCACTGAGTGAGCTCTTTACTTTTCAGAGCAAGTACCTGTGTTACAGTAGATGACATTGTTCCTCTTTTTTTTATTCGTACCAGAACCAAAGTTCATCGGTTCCTTTTGGGTCCCGGAGAGTGAAAACCCTGATGATGACAAGGTGTTTTTCTTCTTCCGTGAGACGGCGGTTGAGGCCCAGGGACTTGGAAAATCCACCTACTCTCGCATCGGACAGCTCTGCAGGGTGAGAGGTTATAAATGATGTGGGCGTGGAAGAAAAAGCCGACATTGTTCTCCAGATCTATTCAACCTGGCTCTTTTACAGATACCCCAACAAAATGATTTCCTCCTCTGTCGAAAAAGGTTAACTGTACAAATGCTCCTTAAACTACAAGTAGCTAGATGTCGCATCCTGAAAGACTGTTGTCTATTTCAGAACGACATGGGCGGTCAGAGGAGTCTGGTGAACAAGTGGACGACATTCCTCAAGACCCGTCTGATCTGCTCTGTGCCCGGCGCCGATGGCAGCGACACATACTTTGACGAGCTGCGTAAGTTTACTGTGCACGCAGAGAACTGTCATTATCGGCCCATTCATGACTATACTGATGTCAGGCTGATGGTATGTTGTCACCATCAAATACAGGTTTTATATTTTGGCTCTTGAACGCAGCTCATTTCTGGAGTCACTCAGTCACTCAGAACTCAAGTGTTTTATTTCTATCACTCCGTATCTTATTACAGTTTTGCCAGTTTTCCACCTTGCATTGTTAGATGGAATTTAACACAGACGAATTGAGTATGTGTGCAAAGTCAAGGACAGGATAATACTTGCACCAGGCTCTCTAACCTCAGTTGTAGACCACATTCCTGCAGACTTGGAAAAAGCACGCTCGAGATCAATTGGTAATCAATCCTGCTCTCATTCATTTCTGCTGTGAATTCAAAGTAAGTTGCAGGTTCAACTCTGCTGAGAACACGACTGTGTTTCCTTTTCTTTTCATGTATGGGTTATAGGTAAAATAATAATACTCACAGTGATTGTTTTATAAACTCTGGTGCCAGTTTATTTGTGCATATATAAATACAGCAATAAGCTCTAACTATTTCAGCCAGTGTTATTTTTTTAAGAACTGTTGGGTAAAAAGATATGAGCAACTCCCAATGCCCCTGTCAACACTGACAAACCTGTTGTATTGGGGACTTTTGTCCACACACACAAACATTTTCAGTGATGGAGACTCTACTACCTGGCCCAGCATGCTTGTTTATGTACCACAAAAAGTCCCATCCTTATAAATAAAAATGAACTCTTAAGTTATAAATGCAGTTTAAAAAATCCTAATAATCAACAAATGTATCGTCAAACGTCCTCTCATGTGCTCCGTACTGCAGCTGCAGCAGCTCTCGACATGTTATTGATTTATCTGTGATTCTTGGTGCATTATCTCATGAAACGGTGAAAGATGAACTAGTGGAAAAATGTGCCCTAAATCCTCCCCTCCCTCGGGCTACATGTGTCCATCACAGGCCCTCACATGAACAATGAGTCTATTATCTTGACCAGGACGTTTCTGACCACACCTGAGGCCAGATCCATTTTCTCTGTGAAAATATGTGTGTTAACCTGAACCATGACAGAAACACCTGCATCATGTTACCCTTTGAAGGAGGAGTCCAAACTGCAGTCGTTTCTTCATAACTGTCAGACTTCTTCTTTGTGGCACACCCTGAATGAAAATCATGATGAAAATTGTTCAATGGCTCTAAACCTCGTTAGAATCTCTTCAGCATACCACTGCACAAAGCGGTAATTGATTTTGTTCCATGTCGTGACCCTGTGTTATCAGTGAATTGTCTCTTTTAAATAGTTAGACATGGCCACAGGGCTTTGTTTTTCTTGCTCTCAACCTTTGACCTCTGGACTACACCAACCTGACCTGTGTGTGTGTGTGTGTGTGTGTGTGTGTCTACAGGCGATGTGTTCCTGCTGCAGACCAGGGACAGAAAGAATCCTCTGGTGTACACTGTCTTTTCTACTTCCAGGTCAGAGTCCATTCATATTGTTTGTGCACGACTACAAAAGAGAATGAGAACGGAGAAAATGTCATATTGTGTGTGTGTGTGTGTGTGTGTGTTTTTGATGTATCTAACCCAGCTCCCCCCTGTCCCCCAGCAGCAGTGTATTTAAAGGCTCAGCTGTATGCCTCTACTCCATGAATGACATCCGGAGGGCCTTCCTGGGGCCCTTTGCTCACAAAGAGGGGCCCAACTACCAGTGGGTCCCCTTCCAGGGAAAAGTGCCCTATCCCCGCCCAGGAATGGTATGGCAGTAACATTTAACACCCATCAGTAGATAAAAGCCAGGAGTTTTTTCCATGGTGAATATACATGGACATAGGTTTTGTACTTCTAGTATGTGTTTATCCATGGATGTATCATTTTATGCCATTTGTCAGCTATTATTAACTGGGTACCATTGTCCAGATTCGACTTGGTCATATTTTTAAATAGGGTTCTCTACTTTTGTAATGTATCAGTAATTATAAAACTCACTTTACACAGTCTATTTTCTAATTCAAATTAATAATATTAGTAGTCTTTAATGGTGATGTCTTAAGGATGTGAACACTTCTATCTGTCATGTTTCTGATAAATCCCCCTGGGACACTGAACCATTTCATATTCACCTGTCAACATGTTCTGTCCACTATGAAAAAACTAAGCTGTATATTGAATACATGAATCCCCGTGTCTTAGTGATGTATAATGTGGTGCTTCATACATTTGCACTTCTCTGCATTAGTCCTGCTTTCCTCCACATGCCCTCCCGATCAATAAGTGCTTATTAGGGCCCTTACATTCTACTAAGCGCACAAGCGTAGCGTCAGCAGGATTTGTTATGCGGCGCTTCAGCTGTTCAGTCTCAGCAGAACAATCCCCATTGTATGACTGCAGAATAGTAATTGTACTTGGCCTACAGTAAACCCTCGCTCACACCACCATCACCTCACTGTGCCGTACAATCAGCAGAACAAATCACATTAAAAGAAAAATCATCCTGCTTACAGGAGAATTATGCTAAACTGCCTTTAAAGCAGTCAGGGTTTCAAATGCATAAAACTTAAAAAAAAAAAAAAAGAAAAGAAAAAAACTTGAAAACTGCAGGACAAAAACCACTAATACAAAATATTGTAATTAAACATACTGCTGGATGCTGCAGAATATTGCAGTAAGATCATGATTCTCTGAAATCAAAGTGCAGGACTGGAATTTTAATTAGAGGCTGAAGTTGGACTCTGACCTGGAGGAAATCTCTCTCACGTCCCTGTGACCCATCACGCCATAATCACCTCTCTGTGGCCTGCTGAACCGTGGCTTTGTGCTCTCTGGGCCAACCGGCGTTTTTATTACATGAAACAAATTCACTCCTCAAATAAGTGTCTTAATGGAATATCTGACAAATCCTTCACAGCTGTTCAGCCTCGCTCATTCACAGAGTGCCTGGCCAACATCCCGATAGATATGAAATAGATATGTACAGTCCAGTGGGGTGGAAAATGCAGCAGCTTGATAATTCATATCACAGATCATCTTACGAATTCAACTTTATTTTATCTGTTTAGTGTCCAAGCAAGACGTTCGGCAGCTTTGAATCCACCAAGGGTTTCCCGGACGATGTGATCCAGTTCGCCCGTCACCACCCCCTGATGTATAACCCCGTCTACCCGATGAGCCGCCGGCCCGTCTTCGTCAGGACCAACGTGGACTACAGCTTCACACAGATTGCTGTGGACCGAGTCAGTGCCGCTGATGGACAGTATGATGTCATGTTTATTGGCACAGGTGAAAGGCTCGTTTTCAAGATGTATTAGATGTAGATTATCTTAACATTCCAACTTGTCAACAACAAGACGGCGCGTTAAAACTAGTTGTGTGTGTTATTCCAGACCAAGGATCCGTGCTAAAGGTCATCAACGTCCCCAAGGAAAGCTGGAACAATATGGAGGAGCTTCTGCTGGAAGAGCTGGAGGTCTTCAAGGCAAGAAAACTACAAGTCTGCAACATGATCATTTCTACATGTGAATTAACCAATTCACTTACGTAATAACAAATGATAGATGTGTGCAATCTACTGCGGTAATTGATTAGCCATTGTCTCCTCCGCTCTTCAGGATGCATCATCCATCATCAACATGCAGATCTCCTCAAAACGGGTAAGTTTGATATTCAAGTTCACTGGATTGTTGGATTTAAATGTAATATTAAAATATGTCCCTCCTCTGTCCCTTAACAGCAACAGCTGTATGTGGGCTCGGACACAGGCATCGCCCAGGTCCCCCTTCACCGCTGCAGTGTGTATGGGAAGGCCTGCGCGGAGTGCTGCCTGGCCAGAGACCCGTACTGCGCCTGGGACGGAACTTCCTGCACTCGCTATCTGCCAAACACCAAGAGGTCTGTGACGTGTTTACACTCCATTCCTAACTTTGTGAATCTGCAAACACACATTTTGTGTTCCTGGTCCTAAAGTATGTTGTAAAACTCTAATCTAACATTATTTCGCAGGCGTTTCCGTCGCCAGGACGTGAGGAACGGAGACCCCAACACTCTCTGCTCTGGTGGTAAGGGTTACAGCTCATTTTTACCAATGTGCTCATATGATTACCATCTCCAATGTCAAGGGTTTGCTTGATAAGTCTAGATGTTAAAGAAAATATCTTCTAAATTGAACTTTAAATGTATATAACGTGTTTATTCGTGGTAAAAATTTAGAGGCACACCAATTCTACATAAAACGTTTTATCTCTCAAAATCAAACAAATGCCATGGTTGAGCTCTGGGAGTAGAGATTCCTCTCTCCTTTGAGTTGTGCGGCTGCTGCAGGTCAGCCAGTGTTGAATTACAGCAGAGGTATGTTCAGTAAATGAGGATAAAGCCTCACTCTGCTCTGGCTCACTGACACTGTTGGCGTCTGACGTCTCACTGTCCCTGTGCCAAAAAAAAAATCCTTTCTTCCCTTCACCTCCGCTGACCCCCTGTCCACCCAGACCACAATAGTGGCATTCTGCTGCTATCTGTCTTTCTGCCACATAACTGAATCAGGCTAATCGCTCGAACTGAACGAGCTCCTGGGTAATAAGATTACATCATGTGGCTGCGTTGTGCAAAGCTAATGAAGGTCGGAGTAATTGTCTCTGATGAGCGTGGCATTGCCCCAGAGCGCAGATCAGGAATCTGTTTGGCACTTTTCATGCCATTGTTTCCGCAGAAACTTTACTTTATTCTCCCTGATCCACTCCAGGTCTTGAAATGAGCGACTGCACGCTCTGCCAACTGTCATGAAATCCAATCACATTTTGAATGCAGACACTGTTTTGAACAGTGTTGTGAACTGTTGATGTTTTAGCGTCAGCACAATAAAAGTCCTTGTTTGATATCACACATCAAACATGTGATGCAGGCGACCCCCATCAGTGCGGGACGCTGTCATTACGGGTGAGTGAGCTGAACTTTGCCGTCGGTGACCTCACAGAGGCCATCATTATCCTCACTGTTGACTAATACACTGACAGACAATGTGTGTTCTTGTTGTGATGCCAGAGCATAATTTGGATCATTTATTTGCCCAAGACTTGTTCATTATAGATCAGGGGTTACTTTGATGTCACACATGATGGCCTCAGGTCGTGTATGCACCTTTCTTTGTCCATCCTGATTGTCCTGCCCTACCCCCCCATGTCCTTCACTTTTTTTGTCTTTTCCTTTCTTGAGTTCACTGTCCTGTGAACACATGTCCCGAGTCCCTGCAGACCAAGCTTTCTTCTACCAGTCTTTGTCTCTGCTGCCCCCTGCAGACCACCACAAGCACCGCGTAGCCGAGAGGAAGTTGTATGGAGTTGAAGGAAGCAGCACTTTCTTGGAGTGTATCCCCAAATCCCTTCAGGCTAAAGTAACCTGGACCTTTCAGAAACATCCACAGAACCCCCGGGAAGAGGTGAGGCAGTGAAGAGAGGTCCTAGTTCTGTTCCAAGGGGTTACAACATGGGGGAGATGTGGCTTAGATCCCTTAAGCTCTAATCCAGGGGTGTCAAACTCATTTTAGCTCAGGGGCCACATGGAGGAAAATCTATTCTCAAGTGGGCCAGACCGGTAAAATCATGGCATAAAACCTTAAAAATAACGACAACTTTAGACTGTTTTCTGTGTTTTACTTTGGTCCAAAATAGTACAAGCGCATTCTGAAAATGTACACATCACAAGCAATCCTCTTGACAAAACGCTTCAAGTTGGTTAAAAATTGTGAGGAAAAAATTAGTGCAATTTCAAGAACACAATGCCTCAGTGATTGGAACTTAGACTTCGTCTCAGTGTATCTACAAAGCCATTAAACTTCAAGTCACAGCCTATCTGGGATTGAACAAAATACAAAATAAATAATTAATAAATAAATAAAACAACTCGTTTATGTATCAAATACCTCATTTGTCATTTCTACATATTAATCCTATGATAACTCAACAAACCAAACAAACTGAGGTAGAAAACCAAACTTATGAACTGACGTGAGTGACATTATTACAGTTAATCACACACTGTTCATTTTCTTTAAATTTCCACAGGCAATCATTTTCACAGAACTATATCAGGGTGCAGTATCTCATGCAGCATTTTAAGCGGTTTTAAGTGTTTATTTCATTCCTCAAACCTGGCATCTTTTACCTTTCACAAGTGCATCAATATCAGGCGTCACACCCTGAGTGGTAGCCAATTTCAGGATGTTATTCAAGTGCTTGTGTGTGAGCCTTGAGCGCAGCTTTGTTTTATTGATGCTCATTACAGAGAAAACTTGCTCACAAAGATATGTGGTTCCAAACATGCACAACACTTTTGCAGCAAGTTGGGATAACGTGGCAAGAGATACTGATAAAATGTGTCCAAGCCAGCTGTGGCAAATTTGCCCTTCAAATCTGAGTCACACTGCAAGTCTATTATTTCATTTTTTATGCTTTGCAAAATCATCTCGCGGGCCGGATTAAATCCGTTCACGGGCCTGATCCAGCCCCCGGGCCGTATGTTTGACACCCCTGCTCTAATCCCTCTTTACCTCTGTTAAACATTAAGGTCCTACTAATTACTTTGAATAAAACTTGGATCATATCCATATTTATTCTAGGTGCGTCTGGATGACCGCATCCTTCAGACAGACCGAGGTCTCCTGATCCGCCGTGTCTTAAAGAGAGATATCGGCATCTACCAGTGCCACGCTATGGAGTACGGCTTCACCCAAACTTTACTGGGCATCACCTTGGAGGTCGTTCCCTCCGTATCCTCCTCAGCCTCCAATCTTCCTTCTGATGCCTCTGTGCGCGGTGGCGGTGGGCCAGCCATGACCAATCAAAAGCTCTGGTACCGGGACTTCATGCAGCTGGTGGACCACCCTAACCTGAGCACTGTTGACCAGATTTGCGAGCAAGTTTGGGCACGCAAGAACGCCGGCGGCGACCAGGTGGATAAGGCCTTTCCTCCTGCAGGCAAGGAAGTCCTGTCCGCAGGCCCCATCGTCCGCCCGGCCAACAAGAAGTGGAAGCATCTTCAGGAGATAAGGAAGGGGAGAAACCGCCGGACCCACGATGGGAAACCAAACCCTCGTGCACCGCGTAGCGCAGGGGAGTAACAACGTAGAGCAAAAGATGGAGGGAGAAAAGATTGACTGAGAAAGAAGAAGTAGACAGGAAGAGACTGAGAGACCGAGAACTTCTGGAGGTGTCACACATACAGACAAACACACACTGACGCATACAGACACGCACAGGCACGCACACATACATACAGCACCTCCTGCATTGTGTATATTTATCCATGGATGCCCCCACTACATTGAACACCCATCCCTGAGTCCTCGTCCCTCTGGCCAGCCCCTGCATGTGCTGCCTTACTGCCCGAATCGATTCTGCACGACCCCTTTACACTGTTCACTAGCATAGTTGAGTGTTGAAGCAGGAAGACAATGCATAAACGTACATGCTGTTACCACTGACTGTCTCTGGAGCGCAGGAGGATGACCCGGCCCAAACGTCTGTTTCTACACCCCAGTTCTGACAGTATGAACAGCCTCCTCATCTTCTCCTTTTCTTACTCGAACATTTAATACCAATGTAGAAAAATAGTGGACTTGTTGTGCATAATGGAATAGAATGGAGAAACGTAACGACTGGGAAACACAACACACAAGTGAAGACTCTAACTGGGAACAGTATAATGTCCAATTGCACATGCATGCATGCAGATAGAACACGTTAAGGAATATTGTTTCTACATGGATCAATGAATTGACCAACTTCCTGTGGTCCTCCCTGTGCACATAGTTCCACTAAGACCACTCCTCACAGGGTTTTGTGTGCACGTTGTGTGCAGAGTGTCCGATGCAGGTCACAGATGAGGTAGAGACGTGTGGGACAGCCTGTGGAGCGGAGCAGCGTGGTGCAGACTGCATCGTAACTTACTTTCCTTGCGGTTTCCTTAGGCACACTGAGGCTTTGTGGCAGCAGAACAAACCTCACAACACAATGCAGTTAGGGTTCAAGAGCAGGCACAAGTGGCCAGATGTGATTATACTGCTTCCCTGGTCCAAACCACTAGAAACTGAGGGGTGGAAAAACTACTGGCATTTCATGATGTGAGCGTAAGATGAGATGTTTACAGTAGAGTACCGAAGTCAGTCTCCAAAGTCCCAATAAAACCTGGATTACATCTAAAGTAAGTTGATTATGTTCTATGTAGCATCTCTGCCATACATAGTTATTACAATTAGCGATGAAAGAGTTTTGAATAGATCCAAATCTTTACAACAAACTCTAGTATTTATTGATTTTATTCAACTTTCTTCAGTATTTAGCGTGCTGACATGGAGGCTAATGCGCAGTGGTTTGGGTGGACACCATTAAAACAGTGGGGACAAGGAGGAAAGAGCTTAGTGGACTCCAGGTTTGACAACCCACGTTTCTGGGCTTCAGTACAGTATATATATTTGCATGATATTTATGAGTGAAAATATGATTTTTTTTTTCTTTCTATACTAAGTGGTACTTCTACTCCGAGCTCCTTTTCACTGTTCTTGCATATGTTTGTTTGTGATAAATACATATATGCAAATATTACGAAAGTGACAGATTGGTTAACTCCTCATTCAGCTGCCCACAATGCATTTTTGGCAACACCTTCCATTTGACTGCATTTACTGTTGTGGTCATTAGTGTACAGTCATGAATATTGACTTTTGCTGCTTAACAATATCATCTTGTCTTAATGGACAATTAGTAGAATAAGGTCTTCCTTCCTTCTCTCTGTCTTTAGTCCGTTCTCTCTGTGTATTATCTGTAAAGAAACCTTGTTTGTTGGTTGTCTGTGCTAACATGGTGTGTGTAGCCTGCCCCCTAGTGTCCATTGTGTGTGTACCGGCTCAGATGAAAGGCTTACCTGTGGTACTATTCTTTATTATATCATAGTCTATCGAAATGAGAGAAAGCATCTGGCCTTGTAAGAGAGAACCCTCATAGACGTTTTACATTCTTGAAACTTTAATATGATTTGAAAGACGGATACATGGTTTCCATTTGTGCTGCTGCTGTACATTTCTCAGAAGGGGAATGGCTTCAAAGTTCCAGTATGCACAGACAAAAACACATTTTTTAATAGTGTCCTTATTTCACACTCTAATTTAGATGATAATGTCCTTTGGATCAAAGGAGGCAACACAATCCGGGGCTGTGAGTGGATTTACATGAACTGAGTCATCTTTATTTCAAATAGCCTCTTTAGAGAGATGCAACTAACTCATTGAAGTGATCTGAACTGACTGACACCTGTAAAAGGGACACCTTTGGATTTTGGTACCACTTTTAGAAAAAGACATAATGGCAAAAGGAGACAAAAAAAAACAAAAGCGTGTTTAATTGGAGGCAGATGTTGGTCCATCTGTGCTTCATCACCACTAATAGGTCGAGCCTAGCAAGTCACTAAATGGAGATTAAACATTAAAAAGTCACGCATTAGTTTTTCTCTTAACGAATCATTATTTACATCAGCAGTGATGTCAGACTTGACCGAGGCTCTCTTTTAAACCAGCTGTTGTTTTGTCCTCTTTTAAAGTTGCATGACTGATGTTAGTGGGTAATCGCGTTCGACAATGGTGTGGTGGCAAGAAAGAGCAAAAGAGAGAAAGAAAGCACAATGTTGAATATTATTATTATTATTATTATTATTATTATTATTCCTATGTATTTATGTGCAAAGATAAGCTGATATGTTGTGGTGGATTTTTATTTTTCTTATAAATGTAAATTTACATCTGTATCGTTCATGTTCTGCTGAAATAGGACTCATCCTCAACATTTTTTGTACATGATGGCCAATGGGGAACCTCTTCCTGAACAGTGTCCAATTAGAGTCTTTGTTGTTCGCACAGCCCTCCATTCAACACTCCTGTTCTGTATCCCATGCCATTTGACGCACCCCTGTCTGACAGCACAAGGAGAGGCTTGTGTGTGTGTGTGTGTGTGTGTGTGTGTGCGCTTGTGGTTTTTGTGTGTGTGTGTGTGTGTGTGAGAGAGTGAACATTAGGGGGGAAAGCAGAGCTCTGTATATAATGGCAAAGGAACAGCGTTGTGCATGTGATGAGCAGTCTGAAAGTTCAAAGGTCAAGGCCAAAGTTAACATGCTGCACTGTAATTCTCCCAGAGGTCTTTGTGAAATGTCATGTTTTGGATTAACACAATAAAAATATGCAGTTACTTAAAGATCAAAATGTCTTATCTCCTCACTTCTAAAAGGAGGATGAGGGCTCGACTCGGCATGTTATTCATGACCATATTATTCTAATAAGTCACATATTAAGAGTTTGCACAGTTTTGCTTTTTTAAAGATGGTCATCAACGTTTGGGAATATTCTGCATTGCTATTGTTAATTCTATCGTTTCACCACATGATGGCAGTAATGCTTTAATAAATGAAGAACCCTCGTAGGTTTTATAGAGAACAGCGCTTCTGTGCCAAACATCAAAGTTTCAGATTTTAAAAGGTTTGGAAAATAAATCATGATTTAAAACAGTTGAGTAAATATTTAAGATCAAAAATGAAATAATGAAATAACAAACGTTAAAGCTCACACTTTGTCAGTTCATTCGGTTGCATTTAAAAATGTCTTCATCTCCCGGGGACGATTCTTTCTTCACTCACTCAGACAGTTTCCAATGCATCAAGTAAAAGAACACAATTGTTTCCCTTGTCTCCTCCTGAAGTGAACAGTCACAGGGATTGTTGGAGAACAAATAACAACTCGAACATAACGTGAACGTGGGCAGCTAATAAGTGTAATGAGGAACAGAAATGCAAGATGTGGAAAAATGGTTTGGGTCTCATGCCCCTGCCCCCACTGTGGCTCTAACCTCCCTTGACTATTCCCCTTGTTCCATCTCTATATCTGTGTCTCCATCTTTGACATCGAGACCCACATTCTTCATTCTCATATCATCATGACCTGCCTGTCAGCGCTGGAAATACAGATACACACACACACACAAACCTGAGACCACTTGCGTCCTTTTACACATGAAAAACATTCACATATGTGTAAGTATTCAATCAAGCGTAAACATTCCCTCACTCACACACATGAATGCAATATGTGGTCACCAGCCATAAACACATAGGAAAAGAAATTGGCTCCGTATTACTCAAACTGGCAACCCATTAGTTCCCCAGTGTTTTCAATGTCTCTCAGTATTCTGCATGCGTGTGTTTAAGTGGGTCTGCAGTGGTCCATAGGGCATAAAGTGAGGGCTCATTTCCGTATGCTGGTTTTACTGGGTACCACTTGCCATTCTCTGAGTGTGTTTATGTGTTTTTCTACTCCTGTCTTTCTGAGTCAAAGATCTTGAGAGTGAAGACATTTGTAAATTCTTGCTTCCTCGAAGGGGAATTTTAAGATTAAGTAAGTTTGGGTTTCTTGAGGCCTGGATATGATGACGTTTGTCTTTCTCTTTGTGTGTTCTCTCTCTTTTTCTGTGTGTGTGTCTCTCTGTGTGTGTGTGTGTGTGTGTGTGTGTGTGTGTGTGTGTGAAGCAGGTGCCTATGTATCTCCATATATAGTTAAATGCATCAGAACAGGGTAAAAGTAACTTTGGCACAAAGTGGCCCCTGTATGAAACATGATCATTGAGACTGCCACACACACACACACTCTCTCTCTCTCTCGCTCGCTCTCTCTCTCTCTTTCTCCCTTGCCCTTTTTATAGAATTTGTCGCACCAGTAAATGAAAAAAGGCTTTCTAAAGTAATGCCTGTGCCATTCCCTACACGGCTAGACATATAAGGAGCCAGACCAGTCATTCACATCACGCTATGAAATGAAATTACAAATATGCCACTTGATTATAACACTTTTTCAGAACATTTGTTGGTTAAATACAAAGAGAGATGATAAATAAATAAACAAAGTAAAAATGTCAGTTTTACAGTTTTCTTTTTTGAATGCTTAACTCTTTGTACCACAATTAAAACACTACAAATGTTTACTTTAACGTTGTGGCATGGCAGCATCAGAGGACAATGTACAATGATGAAGGGATGACAGGTGAAGTCTCAGTCTCCTCAGCACTGTGAGTGTAAACCAGCTGTGGATTTCAACACATGCGTCTGAGCCACAGATTTAAGCTTCAGCTTGGTTTGCTGCACGAGTAAACACTGCTCTTACTTTTCATACTCTCACAAGGAGAATGGGTTTCCCTGTGACTTCATCACTGTCTGGTACATTAAACTGAGTTGAAGCAGTTTCAGTGAACCAGATAACAGATTTTACAGCTATGACAGTGATTCAACTCTTTGAGCTCGATTGTGTATATAAATCCTTTCTGGATAAACACACAGATTTGATTCCTCCAGTCGGACTCTTTTGTTTCCTGTCAGGGAAATGAAGTCACACTGAAGCTGCCATTTTTCAAAACAAACTGTGAACTCCTTCATCCAAGCAAATCATTTACAGTTACAGAGCTGTTTGACTTTTCTTTTAGGCACTTGATGAATTGATTTGAACAACACTTCTCAGAATGGACTGAATCTGAAGCTAAAATACACAAATCTATAAAACAAATACAGGTTTGAAGAATAAATAAACTGCCCTAATTACTGATATTTTTAGATGCTTGGGAAATACGTATGACACCATTGTTTGTAGGCCATTACAGTTTTCCCAATGTGACAGTGACTGACTATGTTGGATACCAGCTTTCATTTCTCTCACTCAAAACACAGTGAGCTGCTTAAATATTATGAAACATAACCCTTGAAAACAAAACTTCACATTTATTTGGTATTTTTAGGGGTATTTTCTTTTTAAAACATTTTTAAAAAATGAATGGTTGAAAAAAAAAGTTAACCCTTCATGCCGACCTTTAACAACCTACACACACACACACACAAACACGCTACCAGGCAGTAAAACAGTGTGACACGTCTAATGATTAATGAGCCAAATTAACAGTAATTACCTCTGTGATTAGCCTGAGCCAGTTAGAAAGTCTGTTGACACAATGTAGACAAGGCTCCCACTAACTAACCTGAGTAACTCACGCACACACACACACACACACACACTCCTGGCTTGATTTGCTGTGATGGAAGCCGACCACTCTCCCACAGCTGTGTGTTTCTTATGAAAACAAAAGATTTAGAAATGAAAAAGTAAGTCACAAAGTATGTAAGTTAAGTAAAAAGGAAGAAAACTGAATAAAGTATGGTGGCTTTTTTTTTTTTAATCAGGCGCTATAAGGAGCCAGAATCTGCCCTCTTGTAGAATGTCCACACAATATCAGAGTGAGGCCATGTGGGAAAACAGAAGGAAAGTCCGGAGAGAGAGTCCACCACAATTTTGCAAACATTCTCCGGAGTTCCTGTCTGAAAATGGCTGAAGTAACTGAAGCCAAATAATTTGAACAGCGTTATGGAGTGACTGGTCTAATGCCAGTGCCTCCGTGTCTCTGTTATGTCAGGTGTTGGCTGCATCATGAGCTGGCAGTTATTGAGACCGTTATTGTGCTCTGCTGTGGACCACATTAATAATGTTAACGCTTGCCAAAGTGACACGTCCCCTGAGCAAAATCAGCTCATTTAAGCACCTATGCAAGTGAAGGGGCTGTTGTTGTCTTTCTCTCTTTCTCACATCACTAGGTCTACCTTTTATTCCGTGGATCAGTCATTATTAACACGGCAAAAAATGTATCAGGAAATTAGTAATATATTAATATATTTAATCACTTCAAATCAATTTAACAAAATTACAGTGGGACTTATTTTCTTCATCAAAAGACTATGGGAGCTTAACGCAGGAACAGACCCAGGAGCAGCTTAGGAAAGCTGCATAAGTCAACAAATAACCTGTTTGCATGTACAGTTCACACACGTACACACGGAGGAGGAAGCTTGTCCTACTGTTGACAATGCCTCGGCCAGACCACATGGGAGGGAGCATGACTTCCTGCTGGTCAAGGTGGGACCGCAGTGTTAGGAAGGAAGTAGCTCAGCAACCACAACCTTTCACACAGACACACACACACACACACACACACACTTCATCCGTCTGTCTGGAGAATCAATTAACTCTGATTGTACAAACTGTGTAAAGTGTAACTGTGTAAAGGTTAATCTCTTATTAAACACACCGTCAGAACAGTCCCTCGCTTCACTGGACTCTGAAGACTGTATTGTGTGTGTGTGTGTGTGTGTGCGTGTGTGTGAATGAGACTTCACATTCACATGGAGAATAAACAGACTGCAGGAGGCAGCGTTTGTTGTTACGTATTTACATAGCTCAACCATTTTTACTTTAGTAAATTCAAATTGCGCCAACCATCATTCGTGCGCTGTGGCAACATGTTTCAAATCAAACTGTCATTCAAAATGAATGAGAGGGAGAAATTCCACATTTTTACAACATTAACAATAATTGGCAAGTGCCTCAGAAAGTGGTCTAAGGTAGTTCCAGAGGTGCCTGCTCTATTACAGAGTACAGCTGTTGCAGCTATCACACACACACACACACACACAGGACTGGTACTTTCAGGCTAGTCATTACCACTAACATAATCAAAGCAATCTGGCAAAGGATCAAATCCAGCTTTAGCTTGTTCCCAAAACAGGATAAAAACAGGAAGTGAGTTGTGTGTGTCGGTAAACAAGCAGTGTACGTGCGTTATTGACCAGCAATCTTCAATCTGGCGTTGCTGCACTTTTGACTTCCAGCTTTAAATAACCAGGTGCTCGGTCGTCTCCTCTCAGTTGTTTATTCTGCGCCGGGTAAAGACAGCATTTCTTTGTCTCTCGTCCAATCAGTTCCCAATACCTAAAGGATGACTCGGAGCCACACAGAGCACGTGTGGAAACACATGTTTCATCTGCGCTGCAACAAACATCTGCTTTAGGGTCGGACAATGTGCTTTTATTTGTTGGGAAGGATCAAGCAAATGCCAGGAAATTAGAGGCTCAAACATCCACGGCTGCAGCCCCTGATGACAGACTCTGTCCCGGGGACACCGTGACAAAAAAGCACAAAGCGCATCGTTTGTTTGACTGATGCCAGTGGTGACTTGTTGCATTATTAAATGATGGCCATGGCAGAGGAGGACCCGCTGTCTCACTGCAAACACACAGTGATTATCAACCTATCTGGATCCTGTTAAAACTTGAGTCGCGTGACTAAACCTGCACAAATTAAGTCTCAGTAAAGGAAGATGAGCTTAGTGTTTCATAATTCAAGCTGTCTTGTGGTTGTGAGTAAATTGAGATTGTTGCGTCTTGATGAAAACAAAATATTCTTATCTTATCTTTGAACAGTAAGTAACATCTCATGCTTCATCAACATAACTGTGCGTCAGAGGGTTTGAACTGAATTGCTGACAGACTACTATTGTTTCACGGAGGAGGCTGATATTAATATATTTGGCCCTCCCATTCTCCACACTGCTGTCAGTTGAGTTTAAGTTCACAGCTTGCAGCTTGATTTCAAGCTGAAGAACATATTCTTGGGCATTATTGAGATTCAGTTTTGGCAGTTGAGCTGTTTTTCCTGAGAAATGCAAAGTGTTGTTATCTTTGAACAGTAAGTAACATCTCATGCTTCATCAACATAACTGTGCGTCAGAGGGTTTGAACTGAATTGCTGACAGACTACTATTGTTTCACGGAGGAGGCTGATATTAATATATTTGGCCCTCCCATTCTCCACACTGCTGTCAGTTGAGTTTAAGTTCACAGCTTGCAGCTTGATTTCAAGCTGAAGAACATTGTTCATTAAGTAGAAAATACTGATGTGGTCATTGCTGTGGTCTCTCTGTCCAACTTGGTGTTTTAATGTTGACTCCAGACTGTTTCCCAATCATGAGTCTTGGATGTAAGAACCTCCTCGTCTTTTGTTTTGAGCAGGAGTCGTTTGAAAAGCAAACAACGGATGAGTCATGGTTTCCTCGCTGTTACGTGACGAACTTGCGGTGTTCAAAGTGCATAACTTTTTTACACACTATTTTAATTAGGCCTCGTTTCCAGCCAGTGGGTGATCCCTCTGTGGTTTTGTCAGGGCCTCAACGTGATGGAGAGAAGGACTCTGTGGTTTTGTGGAGCATCAGGGGGTCAGTGAGTGATAAACGATACCGGTCTGACGACTGAAAGATAAATAATGAAATGTCCCTCTCAAAGTGGGTCACTGGTGCGTGGAGAGTGTCCTGTGAGATTGGGGTGTCATGACACTATCTATATAGTGAGTAATGACTTTTATTACCAGGACTGGAATAGACTCCTCAACGTCCCCAGTTCAGACGCTTAACTGGTTGTGACACCTAAAACTATGTATTCCTTGTTTCCCCGGCGGCTGCGTGGGCTGAACACGAGAGATTAATGACCAAACGCTCCTTCTCTCCCCACGGGGCCTCCCTCACGCTCCACTTTCTTCATTTCCCATTGTACCCTACATTGTGCCACCTTGCTCTTCCTCTCTCTCTTTCCTCATCTCCTCTTCTTCCTCCTCTGGTGTCAGTCTACCATCTGATCCTTCGCCATTCTCAGGTTCTTCTCTCCTTTTTCGTCCCACCATTTTATCTGTTACCCACAAAAGATTCAGAATATGCATTTTTGATTATTGGCTCCCCATTCTGTTTACAACCAGTCACTAAGATAATGTCAGAATTTTCACTCAAATGTTTTCAACTCTTTAGAATTCTGATGATATACAGACGGCCAATCACTCCCTCCATGTTCACCAAAACAAACACCAAACTGAAATGTGTGAATATAAAAACAAATCTTTATTCAATTTTCTCTGAACTTTTTTATTCAACCATATGAAAGCTGGCAGAGGTTACAGTTCCTCTCTGGAGACTGTAAGTGTTACATTATGTACAGACCATACCGCAGCTGGCAAACGTGTGAAAGCAACAACAATAGCAATGAAAACATGGATCTCAAACGAAGGATGATTAAAATAATGTTATTTCTTTCAAATCATGTGGTTGTCAGACTTGTTTTCCTGACTTCACGACGCCAGGGCTGTCACTGTTTGTTGCTGAAGTTTTCCTGATGAGGAATCGGTCTGCAGACACGGCAATGACCTAAAGTGAAATATCACTTTTACATCTCTCCATCCCAGCCAGTCTCCTCTCTGAAGATTAATCATCATCAGTCAAAGTGGAGTCTCCACATCTACAGCCGACTCCCTGTGGATCACTTATGCATGCCCGTCGTCACACACATACAGAGGCACGTTTGCACACACATCCTCCACTGATGCTAAGTTTTGATTGGCCCAGTGTAAAGGTAATTTGTTCTGTAGTTGTGTAGGCTGTGACATTAAAGTTGAGGCAGGTTTATAACTTTTCACTGGCTTTCCTTTTTTAAAAAAAAAAATCCCTTTATTTTCGTTTTCCACCATATTTTAGCACTTAAATCAAAAACCTAAAATGGTGAGGTGATTTTTTTTGATACAGCTTCTTTTTAAATTTAATTTTTAATCTACACCATCATTGCTGAACATTCAGACAAACACCATTGTTACAATTTTATTATTTCATACTTTTTGAAGACATAGCTGTTCTATTTTGGTAAATAATGGGTACATTTGAATTGACTAGGGACAAATACAGTTGATTTGAGATTGAATTTGAAACAAAACAAAGAGGAACACAAAGGTTAAAACGTGCATGACTTGCCTTTACTTTGCAAATACTTGAGGCACTGTCTTCTCACAAGCTGGAACTGAGCTGAAATCAGCCAAAGAGTAATTATCCAACATATGTAGTGGAAATTACAACAGTATAGCAGAGGGAAGTGTCTGCAGTCAGTCCGTGTGAGGCTGATAGTTTACAGAGCACAGACATAAAAAGGAAAAACTCATGTCCCCAATCAGGATCAATGAGTTCAGCAGACCTCTTCAGTGGGAATGATAACCAGAACAACAACAAAAAAACAAAAAAAAAGACCTAACTAGACCTGCAGGTAAGAGCGGTGTCAAAGCAGGCACGTTTGGGATATGTTGCAAGACGTACCATGAACATTTTGCGCTTGTCAAAAGTCGTCCCATGTCATTTTGTGCTTTTCAGAGGGCCATGATGTTTAACATCCAACATGCATCAAGTTTAACAACCAAACACTAAATTACAATTTAACCCTAACACTAACCCTAGCCCCAACCCTAACCCTAACCCTAACCCTAACATTGGGGTTGAAAAAAATGTCCCACAGAAACCACTCCAGTCGACTCCAAATGACCTGAAACGTGCTCTAAAACACTTTCTGTGGGAAGGAATTTGGCTTTGTGACTTAGTCAAATTGTGGATAAAAATGTCCTCCCATTGACTTGAATGGGGAAAAAAGTTTTTCGACTCTAACTTTTTCTCTGAATGTCCTAGAGATTCGAGGTTATCGTCAATCATCAAACCCCACGCCCTAGCCCCAACTCCAACCCTGACCTTAACCCTAACCCTAACC